>CM066583.1:13562500-13755000 GCA_033816785.1 Picus viridis
CCTGTACTGTCACGGTGGTTTTCCTCTGAGCTATGAGCCACAGCATCTCCAGACAAAGGCAAAAGTTTTGAGCAGCCTGATGGCCGATTAAGTCACCAGATCCTCGGTGCAGCATAGCTGAAGCTGCAGCAGCTTGGCTTTACTCTTGAGTATCTAAGAACACTCCCAGACCTCAGTGGCAGGAGTGCTCCTGCTGTAGTGCTGCCACAACAGCACACATGGGCTTTATTCAGGTGTCTAATGCAGCAACTTCCAACTCTCCAAGTTTTGCAGTCGCACTGAGGACTAGTGATGACAACTGTGTGAGGCACAGCTACTTTTGTTTGAAATCAGATGCCTCTTTCACTCTAGACACGTTGCTTTAATATCCCAAGTGTTGTGCTGGCTTTTGCTCTCCCCTAGATGACTATCATCAACTGTGATGTCTGCAGCAGCGTGCTGCTGAGGTAGCAGAATTTATCTGTGCGGTCCTGCACTGCCCTGCTCTGCTAACTTCATGTGACAGGTGCAGGAACAAGACCTCCATTTTTTGGGAGAGCCTTCTAATACCTAAAAACTAGTGACAATAAAAGCTGGAGTTTGAATCAGGGCCAGCTGATATGGCCAATCTCAGCATCTCTCTCTTGGATAATGCCTGGTTTCTTCTGGGCAGCACACCTAAGCAAAAATGCCAAGCATGTGCTAAAAGGCATGGCCCTGAAATTCTTCGTGGATTTAAACCTCCTAATCCAACAGCAAGCACGTGGCCAACCTGTGAAAGGACATCAGACTCAGGAATGCTAATTAATTATTTGAACAACTTTCAGTCCCTCTCCTGGAAAGCCTTCATATAAATGGCAGCAGTCACAGAGCTATACTAAAACGTTGTATTTAGATCTTGCTCCCCATAAGTGGCTTCTTCTCCTGGAGTAAATCCTATCAGTAGCAGTCACAACTGTCAGTAGACTTACTGTACTGTTAGAATACTTTCCAACTGTCACACATGCCAATTATTTTTATAGCCCCATTGCAATTTCAGTTTGAACACTTAATCTACCTTACAGTCACAAGATATCAGAGGCCATTTACATTTAAACCAGCAATAAGTTCCTCAGCTGTCTTTTGCCCAAAAGGAACGATGTGCTGGATGCTTCTTATCAGTTTATGGTGAGCTCAAAGAGCTCTCTGAGGCCTTTACTACAGAACATGACAACATAACTGACAAAGCAAATAAGTGTGACAATCTTCTCTTTGTTTTGCCTGTTGCAGTTCCCATCATGACAGTGCCTTTGAACACATAGAGCAAGACACACAATCTCCTTGTGCCACAGCAATGAAACCACCAAGCTGAGGGAGTAACGTGATGAGGTTCTGGCATGGAAGGACACACTTTCTCTCTAGTGTGACCACTGCCAACAGGTAGCATTCTCCTTAACTCACAAATGCTATTAATGAAATATTTTCTACAGGGATATGGGTTAGAAGAGCAGGTTTCATGGAAAGCCTACCATTTTCAAAAGGAAAATGTCAGATGAATCTTTATAGGCATGCTTCCCTTCCAACTGTTGTCTTTGCTGTTGTCTAGGTTGGATGTTAGGAAGAAGTTCTTCATGGAATGTGCTGCCCAGGGAGGTGGTGGAGTCACCATCACTGGAAGTGTTCAAGAGGGGATTGGATGTGGCACTTGGTGCCATGGTTTAGTAAATTAGATGGTGTTGGGTGATAGGTTGGACACAATAATCTCAAAGGTCTCTTCCAACCTGGTTTATCCTATCCTATCCTATCCTATCCTATCCTATCCTATCCTATCCTATCCTATCCTATCCTATCCTATCCTATCCTATCCTATCCTATCCTATCCCATTCTATTGCTTCCTTTGCACCATTGTAAAATCAACAAAAAAACAGTCAAAGGGTTCATATTAATGAAGAGGATGAAAGTGATGCAAGATTCAAGCTGCAGTCTGTTACACATCACGATCAGAATTCAGCATATTTTTCTAATTCCCCCAAAGAATGTACCACAGGTCACATTTTCAGTGGCCTTCCCAAATTGCAGCTACAGAAATGATGAATGCTTCCATGTGCAGGAGCAGACACCTGCCTCCAAAACGCAACTGCGTGTAGATGGTGCTTGTGTACACAACAGATCATGTTCAAATATGCTGGGACACTTGTGATTTAAGTGCCTTAAACTACAAGCACATGCATCCACTGAATGCACTGAAGAGAAAAGCAGGATTTTTGGGGTTGGGCTTTCTTTTTGGTTCGGCTGCCAAAGTGAAAAATGAGAGGAGGAAACAATTTAGTTGAAATTGAAGCGAAATATGTTTTCTCATTGTTTCCTGCCCCCAAAAATAAGGAATGGCAATTAGTCTTTTATGCCAAAGCATCTTGGTTTCAGGGTTTTTTTTTTAAAGGGGGGAGGAAAAAAAGGCATGGAAATGGATGATTAGTTTCTGAGAGCTGTTTGGGGAGGAGCAGGATGAGCGTGCTCCCATTTCAGCTCAGTGGATTCATGATGCTTATGAATTACCACCAGCATTTTTTTCCCCCATCTGTTTGGTAAATCCCTGTTAAGTTGAAAGCTGTCTGGAAAGATTTAGTGCCTAGCCTGATGCCTTATGCAGAAGTAAATACAAGGTGGACAGTGAACAAAATGGATTCATTTAAAGAGAAACATGGCACTGTAGAGGAGAGTTTTTGTATCATCCAGCTCTCTGCTGTCATCTTATTTGAAGATCAAATTAATTTGAAACACTCAGAAAAATTTATAATTAATTCTTTAGCTAATACTTTTGGGATTTTACCTGCTCACATATTTAAAAATCAATTATCTTTTGTCACAGGCAAGAAGTTCTTCAGTTAAACTTCACCTGGTAGAGACAGAATAAATTACCTACGCTCACAGATTTCGCAGCTCCTTCATTTTGAGAGCAAAATATAGCAAAATGGAGTTCAAGGCCACAACCAGAACTGAGTAAAATGGCTGGACAATTTTACTGTTCTGATGTCTACATCATCACCATTTGTTAGAACTAGAAACTAAAATGGAGTTGCCTCCCTGATCGAGAAGTTAGAGCAGCATGGCTGCAGACACTTACTCACACAGGGGCTCAAAATGACACAAGGACTCTACTGTGGTGAAAAAGTCAGATGCCACCCTTCTTCTGTCCTTCTCCCCTCCTTTAAGAAGGGACAAAGCAATAAAAGATTCTTACAAGACATGGATTCCTGTGGTAGTTTCAACCCACTACAATTCCTAACCTTTAGGTTCCTCTTATTCAAATCTATTTCCAGGCCTGCCTTCAAACTGCACTAAATATGTGCTTTAGTAAAGCATCATTTTTTCCATGCTTCTGAACACGCTGTGAAAACTTTAAGGGAAGAAAAAAAATGAAGCTTTACCTACTGACCCTCTTCTGAGCAGAGACAGGTGCAGTTCCATGCTCTGATCTTCAAAAACCACAGGCTGGTAGTGACACTACAAGAGCTACCATCTATGTTCACAGAGATGCCAGGAAGAGCATTGGACTTGCCACTGAAGTGGCATCTGTACAGCTGACTGACTGCAATCTAGATTGGAACAGAGGACCCAGTTTGCTTTTCCAATGGCTTTTTACACCATTCTCTTCCAGTCTTTCTGCATGCTTCCTTCATTTGTTACAGAATACAGAATTAACCAGGCTGGAAAAGACCTTTGAGATCATAGAGTCCAACCTATCACCCAATACCATCTAATCAACTAAACCATGGCACTAAGTGCCTCATCCAGTCTCTTTTTAAACACTTCCAGTGAGAAGAAAGTTCTTCACAGAGAGAGTTGTTAGCCATTGGAATGGGCTGCCCAGGGAGGTGGTGGAGTTGCCATCCCTGAAGGTGTTCAAAAAGGAATTGGACATGGCACTTGAAGCCATGGTTTAGTAGTCATGAGGTCTTGGGTGACAGGTTGGACTTGATGATTTTGAAATCTTTTCCAACCTTATTGATTCTATGGTGACTCCACCACCTCCCTGGGCAGAATTGATGGGCAGGTATGCTCTTCATGCAGGGAGCAAAACAACCACTTCATAACTAAGCAATAACCTCAAATAAGAGATTAATTAGCTGTAAATAAAACCTAGATTTCACCTTGGGAAATCTGCCATTCTCTTCTATACTGAGACTTTATCTACCATTTATCTGCTTCCTTAAGGACTGCAATGAAAAAGCTGCTAGGGCAGAATTTTTAACACAGAGAAATGCTTCCTTCCACCTAGTGAGGCACTCAGAGACACCAGGGAAGGCAGTTTGCTGCCATGTGTGGCACAACAACCAGCAACATGCAACGCTGAATGTTAAGGATGTTGCTAAAGGTGAGGTTGACATTCCCAGAAGAATCAGGCTGCAAAAATCCAGATGGTTCTTCCTAACTCCTAACACCTGTTAGTGTCATATCCATCTTGTTTTGATCAAGTTTAATCCATACTGTTTTCTTGCTTCCATTATCACCTAGGAACACACCAGGAATGCAAGAGCAGGCTCTGAAGAGAGGAAGACACACATGCAGGGGTTCTGCAGTTCAGGGATGCTATAAAACTCCCAGCAGCATCTTGTTACTCTGTGAGACCTTAGAAAGAAAATCCCTCTGGAAAAACACTCAATTACCTGTAAAGAAGATTTTGATTCCATGTGACACAAAGACAAGCAGTCCTTTTATGTAACCTCTTCCTGGCCTTTACCAGGGGCCATGGTCTGTAGTGCCATGCTTATCGTGCCTACTGCATTTACACTGCAGTCTAAGTAAGTTTGGGAAACACTCTCAGAAGCTGGACTGTGATTTAGAAGTCATTTTAACAGGTCTGAAACTTTCATTACATGAACTACTTCCTCTGAAGAGGGACATCAATATTTCAGACACAAATTCTTCCTTTTTCCACTGAGTTAGGCCATTACTCAGTCCAGCGTTATTAAGTCGGTTTACCCAAATACAAGATCCAGTCAAGTCTGAGCCTGGGCTGCTCTAACTTCCATGCTCAAAGGACCTAGGACAAAAGAGAGCCTGCTAGACCAGGCACTGTTTGGATGAATATATATTCCTTGGGAAAATTGCTTCGAAAACTTCAGTTATTCCTCTCACACCACCTGATGGATTTGAGCTCTTCACCTTTTTACACAGGCGGAGCTTCCTAAACTTCGCGAGGACTTTATCGCTCATCTTCCCTAAAACTCTTAACTGGGTCTATTTAGAAATTGGTTTCTACACACAATGAGTTTCCCTAAAGTTTTTGAATAATTTACCCCTCCTAAAAATCTTGACTAGGTCTAGCGCAGAGCACATTGCAATACAATCCCTGTTCCGTGGCACCCGAGCGTACATATTTTGAATCCCATAGGGGAACTGGATGAATGATTTAGATTGATGTCGACTGGCAGATGACAACTCACTGTTACGAAAACTTTTGACAAGTCAACATCTGGTTGTTTTTCTTCCTTTTGGAGAGAACACAAAACTTTCTGAAATATAAAACCTGAAGGCAAGCAGGTTCACATTCCCCTGCTTCTTCAGCCAAGCTTACCGGTTAGGGCAGAGCTCCAAATGGAAGCGGCTCAGGAGCCAGCTCAGCGACCCATTCCCTGTGCTGCAGAATGAGAAGCCTCTCCCAGACACAGTGTTACCAGGCCCCTCAACATCTTTCCCAGATTCACCTCCTTGTGGATTGGTTTTTTTAAATACAGATAAAAACCTTGAAAGAACCTCAGTGGAACCAGGACTTCACCTTACAGTGACAGCCACTTTCCACACAAGCCAAATGTTCCTTACCTTTTTTGGTGAGGTCATTCCAGAAGCTTTAAAGGAAACACAGTCTGCTCCATAATTTTGCTGATCAGTTCTTCAGCTACTGCCTGCCCCCCTCAGAATTATGCTAACTCTCCCAACTGATGCAGATTTTGACCTTGGACTTTAAGTTAAGATCTTAAATTTCAGGTTGAACAATACTAGTAATTTATTGTCATTAGCATACACAAATTAATCTCACCATGCCCTATCCAGAAGACAAAACACTTTATCTACTAAACCAGAAAAGATAAGAATAGTTGATTTTTTTTTCCAGGGAGTGTGTAAGAGCAGATGACATTTCTCAAAGCAGCAACTCACTGCAGATTAAGTCATGTGCAGCAGCTCATTACAAGCATGAAGGTTTGGGAGAGCGTGACCTATGGCAGGCAGTGACAAAAGGTCTGGACTGCAGTGTCAGGCAGGGCACCCCTGGGCAGGCAACCTCACCCTGAAGGGAAAAACCAATTAAAAGCAGGAGGAGAGACAAAGAGGGGGGGAAAGAGGGGAGGAAGAAGGGGGGGAAAGAGGGGAGGAAGAAGGGGGGGAAAGAGGGGAGGAAGAAGGGGGGGAAAGAGGGGAGGAAGAAGGGGGGGGAAAGAGGGGAGGAAGAAGGGGGGGGAAGAGGGGAGGAAGAAGGGGGGAAAGAGGGGAGGAAGAAGGGGGGGGAAAGAGGGGAGGAAGAAGGGGGGGGAAAGAGGGGAGGAAGAAGGGGGGGGAAAGAGGGGAGGAAGAAGGGGGGGAAAGAGGGGAGGAAGAAGGGGGGGAAAGAGGGGAGGAAGAAGGGGGGGAAAGAGGGGAGGAAGAAGGGGGGAAAGAGGGGAGGAAGAAGGGGGGGAAAGAGGGGAGGAAGAAGGGGGGGGAAAGAGGGGAGGAAGAAGGGGGGAAAGAGGGGAGGAAGAAGGGGGGAAAGATGGGAGGAAGAAGGGGGGGGAAAGATGGGAGGAAGAAGGGGGGAAAGATGGGAGGAAGAAGGGGGGGAAAGAGGGGAGGAAACGACGTGGGGAAGAGGGGAGGAAACAAAACTCCAGGCTGGGCTACTTTCATTGTTTCTTCTCGGGGAAATTGTTACTGGTACATGTCAAAGCTGTATTTGTAACTCCTTGGAGAGAAAGGTTGTCACAAATGCTGAGCTCCAATATGAAGGATGGCACAAGCTTTTCTGCTAGGAGCACACTACCAGCCTGCACATTTGTGAGTGCATTTCCTTTCCCTGCTGCAGTCAGCTTGTGCCTTTCTCCCTAATTGGACAGGCAGGTTTTAACTCTCGGACACTTCTCAAATATTAACATTTATCCTAGAGAGAAAGCAAACCCATAAAAGCTCATAACCAGATGTCTCTGGCTCTTTGGAAAAAGACAAACAAACAGAGGCCCGAGTTGCAGAATTTGGTTATTTTTAACTCTATTCACAGCATCTGCCTCAAGTCCCTGCACAGAATGAAAACATGCTAGCAGACTGTTGTTCTAGTTACTTGTTAGCACTGTGATGCTAGTTGCTAGGACACCAATTTAGTTGTTTACACCACGAAGACAATTTTCACAAGAGGACAAGAGAGATATTTGACATTTTTCAAGTCTGCCCAAGAATCTGTAGAAAAACAGAAGGAATGCAGGAAGCAGGTCTTTCTTAACTAAGTTTCTCAGCTGTGTATTTTCACAGCTCCCTGGTTGTAATTTCACAAGTCTCACTTCAAGTTTCCAATCTGAAACACTGCACTCAGGTAGCTTCCAAGACAGGTTGCACACTAGGGCTGTTTGGACATCTGTGTGACTGCAAGAAGCAAAAGCCACTAAAACCCAAGGACTACTCTCAACCAACCACCACTAAAAAGATGCTTGAGTGCAGATGAAAGCAGAAGCTTACGTCATGACCAGCGTCTCATCACCAGGCTCACTGAGCAACCCATCCACAAATACTGAAGTGCTGGTAAAGTTATGTGTACTCCACGTCTGGCCTTCATCTATGCTGAACCTGGGAAGAAGGAGAAATGGGTTTCAGTTACAGACAAACCAGAATTCATTCATTAAAAGTAAGAAAAAGTTCTCCTCACTGCTACACCCCAGGATTTCCAACCCATAAAACACAATACCCCTGGACAGGGCATCCTATTATTGTGATCTTTTCTCAGCAACACAGCCAGAGGTGTATAACAAATTTGCCACAACAATGGGATTCTCTAGCAGGTAAAAACTGAAGCCTACTCACAAACTATCTTGCTACTTTGTAGGTTCAAGAATGAGTTAATTCCCACTTCATTCTTTGTTGTGGTAGTCTCTGAGCTAGAGACCTGCTAAGCACAGGCCAGGAATGCCTGAGAGGCAGAACAATCCAGCTGTGGAAATGTGGGAGGTGCCATAATTGCACACACCAAGATGATGGCACCTCACAATTGCTACCATCCACTCCAAAGTTTGCTTAAGATGCTGAAGAGTCATATTACAAACACTCTGTGCACCCAGAAGTTATGAATCAAAGGGTCTCTTCTTTTACTCTGTTCCTCTTCTTATAGGTCTTTTGCACAGCAGGTTAAGGATGGCTTCCATTCTAGCTAACCAGACACAGCCTCGTTCCTCTCAGTGTACACAGTACCCTGCAAAACCAAAGCTAGTGCCAAGCAATAAGGATCTCCTATGTTTTGTATGCTGAAGATAATCATTTGTCTGCCTACACTGATGCAAGAAAATTTTATCATGATTAATGCAGTACTTCAGCATCATGAAGTCACCTTTAAGAAAACATCCACCTGCATTTTGTTGACTTAATAAATGCTAAAGTAAGGTGACTCCACCTGCACTTCACACACGACCACATTGAAATGCTCATCTTAAACTCTGAACTCTGTCTGAGGTCTTGAACACACAATAGCTCTATTCTAATGGACTGTAGGATTACTTGAGTATTTTCAGAGGAATGGAAGTGTCTTTGATGGCCACAATAACTCCACCATGGTCCAGGTACAAGATGTGATGCTCTTCTTCAAAGACCTACGAGTAAGACAAGAAAAGGCCAGCTAAGCAAGTGTACCAAGCAGCAGAAATAAAATGTATGAGGCAAGCAGGATTAAAAAACTTCTGTAATGTCTGCACTTCAAATTGAAAAGGACACCAGAGTCAGTTTAACTCTTCTATTTCTCCCAGCTGTAAAAGAAAATAAAGTTAAGCAGGTGAATCACAAAATGTTCAGGTTCAAATCACAATCAGATTAAACTGTCTGAAGTGATTTTAGCCCAACCTTTATTTCCCACAGTATGCATTCTGCATTCCTTCCTATTATATATCACCAAGTGACCTATCACCTTACTTCAGGGTTTGCCATATTCTCTGTATCTTGCAGAATAAAATGCTTTGCAGTCTAATTCTAACAAAAAGCTGTCTGTGACTTTCTCCTGCTCTTCAGACTCCGCAGAACTTGAAATACTTGCTGCAAGCATGTTTCATTCCCAGTGTCAATGGTTTGTTTCAGTTCAAACTTTATGTGATCACACAGAGGCCCCCCTGAGCTCTGACCCACGACACGTGTAATATTGATTTCATGGCACAAAGGATTCAACATTTCCCAAATTTTTTTTCATTTGGTTTTTAGAGGTCATCAGCAGTACTGAAAAAAAGGACCAGGTAGAGAATTTCCCTTTCTCTATCTGAAATCTGTTTTGATACAGGGTTTACTCCCGTTACTAACCTGTGAAAGTTCATTTAACGTAAGAGCAGGTGATAAAGGGAGAGTTACTGCACACACTTAGCACCTAATAGACAAACATGCAGCCTCCAACACTCTTTGACAAAGCAAAGGCGAAAGACATAAAGGTTACATTTACTTTGCCTTGTGAATGAAGAAACACTGCCAACACCAAATGCTTCCTTTTTCTGGCAGTACCAAATGCTTCATCTAGAGGATTTAGCAGCAAGACTGGAGTGGGGCAAAAGCATCTTATAAGAATGCTCACAATTGCTTCAAGAACAGTAAGCACTGGCTTTGGGTTGAGAGGTCAGGCCACCTCTCATCTAGCAAGAGCACGTTAAGGGAATTCTAGGGCTTCAAGGGCCTGAGCAGTTTTCCAATGCTGCCAGCTTACAGGCAAAGCCCTGACTGGAGGCATTTGCAGTCCTATCTGCTTGTTCCATGCAGCTGCACAGTTTAGAGGAGAATTCAATAAAGGACAGACTTTAACTTTAGATGTGCTTCACAAGGATGAGATCAGCATTTTTGATCCTCTAAACTTTGAGCTTTTGCTCAAAACAAACCAGTACATTACTGGGGCACACCTCCAAAAGGTTCACTGCCACAGTGCAGGTAAGGGAAACTGGTCTCTGCTTCACTATTTCCAAATTAGGGTTTCCTAGAAAAGCTGGATGGCCCTTCCTCATGCACCCCAGCTTTAGCACACAGAGGCATACTACTGCCAACTTTAGATTAGGCTCTTCTCGCACACATTTCAAACGCTTTATACGCGGAATGTACGAAACTCCTTATGAAAGCGACTCTTCCCTTTCAGTACATGGAAAAGAGGCTTTTTAATGCCTGTGGAGGTCAGCACAAAAGTCAACACTTCTCTCTGCTTCCAGGAAACAAACCTAAGACAAAGTTTGCAAAGGATTTAGGCAAAGGTGGTCCCAAGTGTCAGAGCTGAAGTTCAAACCCAGACACATGAGACATTCATGTTCACAGTCAGCCACGAACACTGACACATGTCTCTCCACTAACTAGAGCCAGGTAATGCATTGTGATCCTTACCAGTAGCCAGCCACTACAGCACTAGATTGTTAGAGCCTATTTCTACCTTTTTCCTTCTTCTGTAATGTTTTTGGCATGTTATGTGCTTCATAATCACGATGCCAACACACGTAAATGATTCTAGAGAAACACGCTACACAGAAATTTACTCCAAGATACAGACAGCAGAGACAACTGCAAAGTGTCCAAGCCAAAGACTTAAACCCACCCAAAGAGCTGTGCCAAAACTTGAGGGCAGGAGCACCCCTCCTACAAAGACAGGCTGAGGTAGCTGGGGTTGCTCAGCCTGGAGAAAACAAGGCTCTGGGGACACCTTAGAGCAACCTTCTAGTACATGAAGGAAGTCTACAAGAAAGGTGGAGAGGGAATGTTTATAATGGCCTGTAGCACTAGGACAGAGGGCAAAGTTTTAGCTTAAATACCAGTTTTCAGACTACAAAGCAGAAGAATTTCTGGCTTTCTAGCTAAATCATGTCTTTTATCTTCGGATACCTGTACTGCAAAATCCAGTAAAGTCCACATCATCATTAGCATAGGAAATTCACTTAAATTATTCAAAACCTAAATGCTGGGGGTTTTATGCAAGGTACTTAGAAGATCTTCAAAAGAGACCAAAACATTCAAGTTTCAGCAGAACCTGACAGCTCAACCAATTTGAGTCCTTGCAAATCATCTTCTTAATCTCTCCAAATTTCCAAGCAAAACAGGGCTGGCAACAGCCACCTCACTCCAAATTGTGGCTATTACAAAGATGAGTGAAGCATTATTACGTTCCTCATGTCTGGCACATTAACACTATTTCCAGGAGCCTTTGCTGATTCCTTTCTTACCTGCCTCCACGTCTTCCCACAGTCAGAAGTTATGTACATCTCTTCTTTATACTCAACCAGCTGGGACCCCAGGTTACCTGTCACAAAACAGGAGGAAGAAATAAGGGTTGTGTCCACATCAGCAAGAGACTGTATCACAGTATCACAGTATTACCAAGGTTGGAAGAGACCTCAAAGATCATTGAGTCCAACCTGTAACCACAGACCTCACGACTAGACCATGGCACCAAGTGCCACAACCAGTCCCCTCTTGAACGCCTCCAGGGACGGCGTTCAACCACCTCCCTGGGCAGCACATTCCAATGACGAATGACTCTCTTGGTGAAGAACTCTCTCCTCACCTCCAGCCTAAACTTCCCCTGGTGCAGCTTGAGACTGTGTCCTCTTGTTCTGGTGCTGGTTGCTAGGGAGAAGAGGCCAACCCCTTCCTGGCTACAACCACCTTTCAGGTAGTTGTAGACAGCAATGAGGTCTCCCCTGAGCCTCCTCTTCTCCAGGCTAAACAATCCCAGCTCCCTCAGCCTCTCCTCATAGGGCTGTGCTCGAGGCCTCTCCCCAGCCTTGTTGCCCTTCTCTGGACATGTTCAAGTGTCTCGATGTCCTTCTTAAACTGAGGGGCCCAGAACTGGACACAGGACTCAAGGTGCGGCCTAACCAAAGCAGAGTACAGGGGCACAATGACCTCCCTGCTCCTGCTGGCCACACTATTCCTAATGCAGGCCAGGATGCGGTTGGATCCATTTCTGACATCAGAGTGAGAAGTTTCCAGAGAAAGAACTAAAGTGATGATCAGCTGGCTTGCTTCATTTCTGGTAGCACCAGACAAAGCCTTTTAAAACCATAATGTACACTTTTAACTTCTTCCTTTACACTGCTGTCCATAGGTGGGAACAAAGAGGCTGAAATGCAGAAGTCAAATAACCATTTTTCCTTTTATTGCTGCCTGCTGGCAAACTATTATAAACCCCCACAAATCTAAGATAGAAGCCTGAAATGCTCATCAAGCTGTGCCCCAACCTTAACCGTATTTGCAAGTTTCTTCATCTGGAACTTGAATTGTCAAAAGCATTTTATCTGCAAGTCTTCACACAGTAGGAGTGAAATTCAGAATCTCCAGAAATACCTAATACTGCAAAAAAGGGAGAGGGGAGGTTGAAAAAATGTGCAAATACAAAAGAATCTAAAGCCAGAATTACTTGATTTACCTAAATATTGGTCAGGAAGCTACTGAATATATTGACAACAAGCACTGAGGAGCAGCAGCCAGCAATTAAGTTGCTGCAGAGCAAATAGAAGTGTTGAAACAAACTTCTGGAAGATAATCTTAGCAGACAATCCTAGGTAGAGATGTCCAACTTTTAATATGAAGTATTTGAAACAGCAAACTACTAAGCCACCAGGCAGCTGACAGAGTCCCAGGGGAGAAGCAATCATAGTAGGATATTCCTTTTAAATTATATCCTCCAGGGGGATTCCAGTTAAATGTAAGGTTTGCAGGGTTTTAGAGGAGAAATAAGATGAAAATTATCAGATCCTCTGAAGCAGGAGACATGAGGAAAGAAAACAGTTGAGATTAGGGTAACAGTACAAAAACTTCACTTGTGTGGTATATAAATAGCTGGGTTTAACCACCAGTCACAATGTGTGTACCCACAGATACATCACAGTATATGCACACACAGACACATCACAGTACATTACAGTATTGCCAAGGTTGGAAGAGACCTCAAAGATCATCGAGTCCAACCTGTCACCACAGACCCCATGACAAAACCATGGCACCAAGTGCCATGTCCAATCCCCTCTTGAACACCTCCAGGGACGGCGACTCCACCACCTCTCTGGGCAGCACATTCCAATGACGAATGACTCTCTCGGTGAAGAACTTTCTCCTCACCTCCAGCCTAAACTTCCCCTGGAGCAGCCTGAGACTGTGTCCCCTTGTTCTGGTGCTGGTTGCTAGGGAGAAGAGGCCAACCCCTTCCTGGCTACAACCTCCCTTCAGGTAGTTGTAGACAGCAATGAGGTTGCCCCTGAGCCTCCTCTTCTCCAGGCTAAATAACAACAGCTCCCTCAGCCTCTCCTCACAGGGCTGTGCTCGAGGCCTCTCCCCAGCCTTGTTGCCCTTCTCTGGACACGTTCAAGTGTCTAGATGTCCTTCTTAAACTGAGGAGCCCAGAACTGGACACAGGACTCAAGGTGTGGCCTAACCAATGCAGAGTACAGGAGCACAATGACCTCCCTGCTCCTGCTGGCCACACCATTCCTAATGCAGGTCAGGATGCCGTTGGCCTTCTTGCCACCTGGGCACACTGCTGGCTCATGTTCAGGTGGCTGTCAACCAGCACCCCCAGGTCCCTCTCTGTTTGGCAGCTCTTCAGCCGCTCTGACCCCAGCCTGTGGCACTGCATGGGGTTGTTGTGGCCAAAGTGCAGCACCCGGCACTTGGATTTGTTGAATGCCATCCTATTGGACTCCAACCATCTGTCCAGTCGGTCAAGGTCCCTCTGCAGAGCCCTTCCGCCCTCTAACTGACCAACATCTGCTCCCAACTTGGTGTCATCTGCAAATTTGCTGATGACTGTCTCAATGCCCTCATCCAGATCGTCAATGAAAACATTGAAGAGGATGGGGCCCAGCACTGATCCCTGGGGAACACCACTGGTGGCTGGCCTCCAGCTGGAGGTGGCACCATTGACCACCATATATATGCACACACAGATACATCATAGTATATGCACACAGACACACACAATGTATTTGTGCCTGAGAGGACAAAAAGTCAACTGAAGTTTCTCAGCACTTCCTCAGCTCCTATGAACGTGCAGAATTTATTGCTTGCTTGGTTTGCCCTCTGGACTGGCAGCTCAGCAGACCACTATGGTGAGCCAGCACCTGAAAAAGACCTACACTTCTCAAAAGATTTTCTATGGAAGAGCCCTTCACCAGTTGATAGTAAAAATTTACACATCAATTGACACACATTTCACAGCTGATGCTGTGAGAAATAGGAGCTGTTGCCACGATTAAAATGCATGAAGACCCAATGCAAATGCAAAATCCTATTGCATCTCTTACAGGGAGCAAAGCAGTTATTTAAAAGAACACTTTAATGTGCAGCTGTAAAATTTAGTATTCTGCCTGCTCAATTTATACCTCTCTGTATAAATAAGCTACAAAGATGTATTCCTCAGAACTATTTATGCAACTTTAATGGAGTGGAATTTTTGTTTGTAAATGGGTTCAGAAAGATGCCATTTTAACATCCTATTACTTCATTTCCCCCAAAACGCTCTGGGCATTAATGCTCTTCACCAGTTAATTACTTCTTAAATTAAAACTCTATTCAGTAGTCTCTGTGCCCCAATTTTCAAGCACGCTATCAAAACTGTCCTTAAGTCGTGGTTAGGTTTTCCATTAGCACAAGCAGCTGTGTTGTATAAGCTTCCTATGAAGCAGCCAAACTCCATGTTGAAGGGATTTTTTGGTTATGTTTTTCCTTATTTGATTGATAACCACACCGCTCTTATTGAGAGGATGGTTTGTGTTGGGTTGACATTTGGACTTGGTGATCTTTGGACTTGGTGACCTTTGGACTTACAGTGCCACAGGCTGGGGTCAGAGTGGCTGGAGAGCAGCCAGGCAGAGAGGGACCTGGGGGTACTGGTCGATGGTAGGCTGAACATGAGCCTGCAGTGTGCCCAGGCAGCCAAGAGGGCCAATGGCATCCTGGCCTGCATCAGGAACAGTGTGGCCAGCAGGAGCAGGGAGGTCATTCTGCCCCTGTACACTGCAATGGTTAGGCCACACCTCAAGTACTGTGTCCAGTTCTGGGCTCCTCAGTTTAGGAAGGATGTTGACTTGCTGGAGCGTGTCCAGAGAAGGGCAACGAAGTTGGTGAGGGGTTTGGAACACCAGCCCTATGAGGAGAGGCTGAGGGAGCTGGGGTTGCTTAGTCTGGAGAAGAGGAGACTCAGGGGTGACCTTATTGCTCTCTACAACTACCTGAAGGGAGGTTGTAAACAGGCAGAGGTTGGTCTCTTCTCCCAGGCAGCCAGCACCAGAACAAGAGGACACAGTCTCAAGTTGTGCCAGGGGAGGTTTAGGCTGGAGGTTAGGAGGAAGTTCTACACAGAGAGAGTGATTGCCCATTCGAATGGGCTGCATGGGGAGGCGGTGGAATCACCATCACTGGAGGTGTTCAGGAGGAGACTTGATGGGGTGCTTGGTTGCATGGTTTAGTTGATTTGGTGGTGTTGGATGATAGGTTGGACACGATGATCTTGAAGGTCTCTTCCAACCTGGTCTGGTCTATTCTATTCTATTCTATTCTATTCTATTCTATTCTATTCTATTCTATTCTATTCTATTCTATTCTATCCTATCACAGAGGTCTTTTTCAACCTTAATGATTTTAACTTCATGGCTCTTGGGACATAGTTTAGCACCAGACTTGGTAGAGTTATATTGGAAGAGTTAGAGTTAGTTGGAGTTTGGTTGGAAAAGACCTTTGAGTCCTATCAGTCTTAAAGGTCTTTCCCAACCAAAACAATTCTATGATTCTTATGGTTTAGAAACTGTTTTCTAATTTCCAGTTCTTATGCACTTGCTTACATCCCTTTTTTCCACCCCAGGGTTACATTTTCAGGAAAGAAACCAAACATATTCTTTATTGTCCTTCATTTTTCTCAGCTAATGAGGTTCCTCTTGTAAATATTCTCTATTTCCATCGACTTCCAGGTAGTCCTTAGCACCTGTTCCCTGGTCCTGAAAGCTGATGATCAGAATTGTGCATATTATTAATAATAAAAGCTTCTGTACAATATTTTGCCAGTGTTGATATTTCCCTCTTTCCATTGGCAGTTATTTAACTACTTCACCCTCAGAGTACATTTCCCTTTCTCACATCACAAGGCTTGATGGCTCCTAGGCACCCTGTGATCAGCTGACAGTTCCAGATCTTTATCTTCTTCAGTCACTCCCAGATGTGCACTCCCTAAAGCTAATAGTAAAGTTCCAACAGTGTATGATGTGTCCCAAATAATCTGTGTTAAGAAGCTGCTGCTTTTGTTGATTTGCATAGGATTATCAGTTTCAGGGATCAGACCAAAAGAAATTCAAGCTCATTGCAAGCAAAATATTTCTGATAAGAAGTGTAAGTATACAAGGGTATCAGATAGGACTGAACACATGCACTGAATCCAGACAACCTGAGCATCCAAATAATATAAATGCATGTCAAGGTCAGAGTTGATTCAGGTCATCTGTTGGTAGCAGGATGCAGCTGCTCTTTAAGGTGTTTGAGACTCCAGTGTAAGTAGCAATACCCTGTACATCATTTGCGTTTTTTTGTGTTTCAGTAGTAAGTTTTTGACCCTCAACTGGGTTGAGGTTTGGACTGGATGATCTTTGAGGTCTCTTCCAAACAGATGTTTTCTGTGGTTCTGTGATTCCCTTAGATCTGTTGTGCCACCAGAGACATGCCACACTGCACTACTCTTGGGAAATTACTCCACTTTCACACCATCCTTCCCAGCTTTTCAGCCAGCTGCTAGGAGTGAGGGTACTTCCATTTTATTACAGGCTGCTCCACACTCAGGTCAGATTTAACATTAGTTCAGTTGTTGACAACATCTGGGTATCATCATCAAAAAGACTCCAACTCCCTCCCCTCCACCTTGAGCAAAGTTGTTGACAAACTTGGTGTAAGACAATGGCACAGTGATCAAACCTCATCTTCCTCCCTCACCTTCACAGTGAGCAAAGTTGTTGACTAGTTCAACTACCTGGTAAGTAAGACAATGGCACAGTGATCAAACCTCATCTTCCTCCCTCACCTTCACAGTGAGCAAAGTTGTTGACTAGTTTAACTACCTGGTACAGTAAGACAATGGCACAGTGATCAAACCTCACCTTTACCTAAGAAGGAACTCAGGGCAAAATACTCCCTGCTGTCTCTAACATCATCTCAGAGAAGTGTGCACTGAAACTTCCACAAAACCCACCCAAAAGAACCCAAATAAGTATCAGCTCACCACACCAGATATGATAGAGGGATGGAGAAGATTAAATAAAGTAATGGACTAATTCATTAAACCTCATCACTGAATTTCTTGCTAAAAGGCATTCAGGTACAATATGCTGAGATTAAAATTGAGAATCTACCCTAGAACAGTTGTATCTTTATGTAAAATACCATCCCTGAGACAGAAGCTGGTTTTGTTAAGTACTGGAATTCCTAATCTGTGAATCAAGCACCTCATAGAAATGTGTCCACAAAGGCCCTGTGAGAATTCTTCATCTCACTCCTCTCAGTAAAACAGAGCAGGATTCCACCAGGCAGGTCTGCCTCCAATGAAATATTCAAAGCTCCATTTACATTAGGGGAAAACTTGGAGTCTTCAGTTAAACTGAAGGAATAGCAGCTGCCATTCTCTTTAAACACCAGATCTGCTCACCTTGATATTCTCAGGGGATTTTCAGTTTAGTAAAGCATTTACAAGAGACTAATGTAAGCTAAGGCAGAAACCACCAGCGAGGAAATCAGAATCACATGTACAAAAGAGTCTGTGTTTTACCTGAACATAATCCCTCACATCAGAATACAATTATCCAGCTGGAAAAAGCTCTTGGAACAGTTAACAGTTTGATAAATTTCAATCAAAGGAACAGAAAATTAGCTGGAATGAAGAGATGAATCACAAAGGTACAGAGTAAAACAGTGCTGTGGACATTTTTCTTGATGAGTAGCCAACACAGCAATGGAATTTCTTTCATGGAATTCTACCTCACGGTACCATGGCTCCATGTCACAGCGGAGAAGCCACACTCAGCATTGTCCCTGACACAGAGACACATTTCCCTCTGGCATGCCATACCTCATTAGTCAGAAAGCAGTTAACAAAAAAACCCCAAAATACAAGTTATCTGCATCTAAGATTAAAGGGCAAAGGCTTGACCACTGTTTATCAGTTTATTGGATTTGCTGGGCGATCCATAGTCTGGAGGCCCAACACCCCACTTCCAGAGAAAAAAGAAAACAGGACAAGCCCTTCAGCCACCATCACTCCTCCAACCCCACACTGAAGGGGAAGGAGACACTACACAGCACAGAGAAGCATAATATGTCCAGGCAACTCTTACAGAGCTGTCCTAGCAGAGACAGCTCTGGGACTTCAATTAGCTTGTTTGGTTAAGACCTCCCATAAATCATAGTATCAGTCAGGGTTGGAAGGGACCACAAGAATCATCTAGTTCAAACACCCCTGCCATGGGCAGGGACACCTCACACTAGATCAGACTGGCCAGGGCCTCATCCAGCCTGGGCTTAAACGCCTCCAGGGATGGGGCCTCAACCACCTCCCTGGACAACGCATTCCAGGGCTTCACCACTCTCATGGGGAAGAACTTCCTCCTCACCTCCAGCCTGAATCTTCCCACCTCCAGTTTCATTCCATTCCCCCTAGTCCTGTCACTACCTGAGATCCTGAGAAGTCCCTCCCCAGCCTTCTTGTAGCCCCCTTCAGATCCTGGAAGGCCACAATGAGGTCACCTGGGAGCCTTCTCTTCTCCAGACTGAACAGCCCCAACTCCTTCAGTCTGTCCTCATAGGAGAGGTGCTCCAGCCCTCTGCTCATCCTCGTGGCCCTTCTCTGGACACCTTCCAACACCTCCAGATCCCTCTTGTAATAGGGGCTCCAGAACTGGAGGCAGGACTCCAGGTGGGGTCTCCCCAGAGCTGAATAGAGGGGGAGAATCCCCTCCCTTGACCTGCTGGCCACACTTCTCTTGCTGCAGCCCAGGCTCTGATTGGCTTTCTGGGCTGCAAGTGCACATTGAGAGCTCCTGTGGAGCTTCTTGTCCACCACAAAGCACCATAAAGGATTATTCTATAGGGAAAGCCTTATACTGGCAATGTTTGCAGCATGATATTGCTACAAATCAGAAAGACTTGAACTACAAAGAGCCCCTCTCACATTTCAGGTCTTAAAAACTAAATCTCATGTCCTTACCTGCCCCCATGATGAGCCCTGGTGCTGTGTCCTTCGTGTGGACTGTTCCTGACACGTAGGGATTGTCTGCCCAGCGGAGATGGAGGTGAAGGTAGCAGTCAGGCTTGTGGGGGAAGAAGAAGTAGACATGTTTTACAAATAAGTGGTAATAGTCATGCTCCTACCATAATGAAAGCCCAGTCAGAAAGTAGCTTCAGCAATGTGTGGAGAGAGAGAGAGAACGACTGCTTCCCATCTAGCCCAATTCCAGGTTGAAATAGCAGCTTTAACTTCCTAACAAGAATCTCTGGTGATGCCTGCACAGTCTGCCACTATCTCAGCAAAAGCATTTCCAAACTCATGGAAGTCAAGATGAAATTACTGTAACAAAACACAATAATTGCCTAGCGTTGCTAACTAATCCCAACAGCAACATCACTGGAGCTTTGTTGGTCCCAGGTAGTTGATAAAATTATGAAGCCCAACTTTGTACACTGAAGATTCTTTCTTAGAAAAAAGTGGTATGAAAAACAGCAGAATGAATTTTGGACATATTTGGTTCTCTCTCCTTCCTGAACAACCAACCCGATCTAGTGCGAGGGGTCCCTGCCCATGGCAGGGGGGTTGGAACTAGATGATCCTTGAGGTCCCTTCCAACCCCGACTGATACTATGATTCTGTGATTCTTGCTCCTCATGCAGTGGCACTCCAAGCTCAGATTGCTCACAGCAGTTTGACCAGGAGTGGGCTGCCAGCACTGCCTGAGAGCTGCTGACACTGCAGCCCTCCACTCATGCCAGCGAGCTCTGGATCAGGCCCTGCAGGCTTGAACTGTGTAGCAATGTCTTGATCTCTTCCAGAGGGAACCAGTAACTCTAGCCCTCCACTTCTCCTACATGCAGATGGATCAATGCTCTTGCAGCAGGAAGATAAAAACATTTCACTGAGCAATGCAGAGCTTGGAGTCCCTGGAGGCACAGTCAGTGAGAAAAATACAAGGATTTCAGTGCAGCCTCACAAGTAACAAAATATTGTGGGTAGCTGGGACATCTACTAAACAAACGGAAATAACATCTCCTTACAAAAAGGAAAGACTGTTTCATGCAGTTAACTGTGCTGTTTATTTCCCAGCAGCTGTCTAGTTCCCTTTAACAGGGAACTGAGGGTTCCTTTCATAGAATCAGTCAGGGTTGGAAGGGACCACAAGGATCAGCTAGTTCAAACACCCCTGCCATGGGCAGGAGCACCTCACACTAGATCAGGCTGGCCAGAGCCTCATCCAGCCTGGGCTTAAACACTTCCAGGAATGGGGCTTCAACCACCTCCCTGGACAACGCATTCCAGGGCTTCACCACTTTCACGGTGAAGAACTTCCTCCTCACCTCCAGCTTCATTCCATTCCTCCTAGTCCTATCACTGCCTGATATCCTGGGAAGTCCCTCCCAGCCTTCTTGTAGCCCCCCTCAGATACTGGAAGGCCACAATAAGGTAGAAGATGAAAGAAAAGGTGTGAAAGATGGAAAGAGAAGAGGCACTGGTGAGCTGTGCTTGACTGATGATGCACCCTGATATCCAGACTTAAACAGACTTATCCAGACTTCTTTGCTCTGGGAAAGATACTAACTCACTTCTGCTTAACCTTGGCTGCATTGTTTTGGCTAAGTCTAACGTCCCTCTGCTCCTTCCTCTTGTCCCGTTTTGGTACAGAGGGGCAAGGGGGAGGCAAGGAGGGAGAGGCTAGTGGCTGCCCCTGGTCCTTGGCCAGGGGGACTCTTGTGCTGTTTATTAATTGTAAATACTGTAAATCCTGGATATTTTGTACACATTCATTGCATTCTGTTGTATATTGTAGTTTAGGGACCTGGGGGTACTGGTTGATAGTAGGCTGAACAGGAGCCAGCAGTGTGCCCAGGTGGCCAAGAAGGCCAACGGCATCCTGGCTTGCATAAGGAATAGTGTGGCCAGCAGGAGCAGGGAAGTCATTGTGCCCTGTACTCAGCACTGGTTAGGCCACACCTTGAGTCCTGTGTCCAGTTCTGGGCCCCTCAGTTTAGGAAAGATGTTGAGTTGCTGGAAGGTGTCCAGAGAAGGGCAACAAAGCTGGGGAGGGGTTTGGAGCACAGCCCTGTGAGGAGAGGCTGAGGGAGCTGGGGTTGCTTAGCCTGGAGAAGAAGGGGCTCAGGGGAGACCTCATTGCTGTCTACAACTACCTGAAGGGAGGTTGTAGACAGGTGGGGATTGGTCTCTTTTCCCAGGCAACCAGCACCAGAACAAGAGGACACAGTCTCAAGCTGCGTCAGGGGAGGTTTAGGCTGGATGTTAGGAAGAGATTCTTCATAGAAAGATTGGCCATTGGAATGTGCTGCCCAGGGAGGTGGTGGAGTCACCATCCCTGGAGGTGTTTAGGAAGAGACTGGATGGGGTGCTTGGTGCCATAGTTTAGTTGATTAGATGGTGTTGGGTGATAGGTTGGACTCTATAATCTCTGAGGTCTTTTCCAACTTGGTTAATTCTATTCTATCCTATCCGATTCTATTCTATCCTATTAATTTGCTTCCAATTGAGCTGGTCTGGCAAATTTAATGTTGGGGGGAGAGAAATTTCAACCCACCACAGCTGAGCTGGGATGGTGGGGTTGGCACACAAGACAAAACGTCCCCTTTGTGTCCAAGTGACCTAAACCACGAAACGCACTGCCAGAGAAAGCGCCGACCGCTTGCTCTGCGAGGTGACTGCACCAGCAACTTATGAAATCACTGCTCCTGCAATGCAAGCTTGGTTGGCAAACTCAGCACAAAGCTCTCAGGCTGCTGAACTCCTGCACATCCCACTAGACAAACAATTCCCATGCACTGCAGAGAAAGAAGAGGCTATAAAGAACCGCTTACAGGCTTGCAGTTAGTGGGTTTGCCGTTCATGTCGATGTCTGGAGGGTTTAGGAAATCCCAGTCACGGCCTTTGTTGTAGGTTATCAGAGTTGTAACTTTGCCGTCAATTTTCTGGTTGGCCAAAAAGACTCCTTTTACACCTCTGACCTGAAGCATACAGGAGACAGAGTTAATGAGCAGCACATACACAACAACAAGGATTATCCCTGATTAAACTGCCCTTTTTTGGCTTGGAACTCTGTGTCCCAAGCAGTGTGTCCATCAGGAAAGTGAGTAAGACCTACCTCAACAAAATAAACAAGGAAGGCAAAAGAATATGAGGAAAGGGAGAAAGAAGGAAAGAGAGGACAATTACCAACTCATTCATATTTCTGAAAGTATCCTAAAAGGATCCACAGTTCTCTCAGTGCCAGAAGGCTAATCAAATTACATGTAGTTTATACAGCAAAATACAAAACTTATGATGGCATGGCAGAATTTTTCTCCATCCCTACTCCCATCTCTAGTGTAACCCAGCACTAGGATAACCTCTCCTCTCTAGAATGTGGGATATCAAGTGACACAGACAAGTTATGCAAAAAATTCTTCCAGCATCTCAGTTAACTTCTCTCACTGCTGCTGTGCAAGATAAAAGCTGATCAGCACTTCAGCACTTGTACTTGGAATGGAAGGCAGAAACCCTGCTTGAAATAATAAAGAACTTTCAGCTCTCTATCTTCAGAGCAGGTGCAGAAGTATGATGTTTGGAGTGGTGCATTAGCCTAGAAAATAATAACCAATATGAAATGAGGGTGTTTTAAAAGTGGCAGCTATAAAATACCCCACCCCCTGCAGCACTATCTATGCTCTTCCTCCTGTGACCTATGCAAACACAGGCCTGGCTCTGCCTGTGACTGCTGTGTGTCAAATCTGTCTTCCAGATTCAACTGTGATGCACGAGCACCCAAATTCTTCTGTACTTTATGCTCCTTGACTTAGATCCCTAATCTGAAATTGGGTGATCAGTATCTTTCTCCCAAGAAGGGAAAAGATTCACGTAACAATAAAGTGCCAAGGAAAAGAAGACATTTCAGCATCCTGGAGTGTGCAGCTACTCTGATGAACACTGCAGTAGCTACCCAAGACAGATGAACACAAGGAAATTCAAAAGTACTATTCCCTTGTTTTTTCTCTGGATTTTTGGATTAGCTTTTGGAGCATCTATACTCCAAACCAGTAGGGGTTAGGCATTCCTCAGTACTCCTAAAAAATCCACTTTGTACCTCAAAACCTATTTTCTGAACAGCTTTTCTGCTGTGCTGTTCTATTCTATGACATCTTAATTGCTGCACCATTACATGAGTGATTTTCCAACCAAACACTATTCTCCACCAGTTGGTAGCAAGGAGCACAGTTCAGATGGGCCCCACAGCGTTTGTCAGCAGCAGTTACTGAAACACAAAACCCCACTTGTTTGTGATTAAATTTCCAATATATATATGTTTTGCTGCTATGGAAAAAACACCCTTGAAAAATGTGTGCTGCAACATGCACTGAGAAGTCTTGAACTCTACTTGAGAAGTCAGGACAAGATCCTGCCTGGAAGCATTACCTCACTATGGCCATTTTTCAAATATCCCTATGTGAAACTTGTGACTGGTTCCCACTGGCAGCCCTTGATCCCATTTCAAGGACATCCTCCTCCTGTACAGCCACACATTTCAAGGGCATGCCCTTCTTGCATAGTCCTTTAGCTCTCGTTTTCTTGCCTTCTGTGAACAAGTATTGGGGAATTATTCACCTTTCATACATGCAACAGGAAAAGAAAGATGGTACTTAAAAAAAAAAAAGATAAAGTATCTAAAAGAAAATGAATGCAGACAAGTAGAAACCTGTAAAAGATTTTATGTCAGATGTACAAGGAACAGATGAAGCGAGGTCAGCAGAAGATAACAAAGATGAAGAGTGCACATTTGAAGGAGAATTATGCACTGGTGGAAAGAGAAATTGCCAACCACTGAGGACTGTCTCTGTGCAGCACTGAAGATTCTTCTTCCAGGGATGGGATACTTGAATTAAAATGTCCAGAGAAAACTCAGACTAGACAAAAGAATAAATAAAAATCCCATCCTCAAGGACTGCAATAGGTATTATATTTATTAGCTGGTTTGTACCATGTGAATAATCCATGCGTTACCTGCACATATGATGAGTACTTGATCATATTCTAATAAGGAAGATGAACACCAATTATTTCTCATACAACCTCTCTGGGAGCTGTAGGCTCCCTTATTGTCAGCAAAAGTGTTCTCCTGTAATGCAACTGTACTCCAGAAATAGCTCTAAACAATTGAACTGTGTGGCGCTCAGCACATTGCCTTTCAATTACTCTTTATCATTTGCACATTTGCTTTTTAATGTGACCCTACAAATTAATCCAGCACACACAATCATCTGGCATCTCTCCTTGTCTCTTGCACATTATCAAATATGCCCTCAGTATCACTGGGAAATTCTGAAACCATCAATGAAATTGAGTTAACTCAATAACCCTTGCAGACAAAAGGACAGCCAGGGGTGGCACCTCTGTAGGACTGATCTGAAATGACATGCTGCAGGTGACAGGCGGTAGAGATTGCACCTGACTCCCATTTAGCTTTGCATCCCTCAGGAGTAGCCAGCAGCAAAGAGCTGCAAATTAACACTCTCAATAAATCACCTCTGGGAATTTGGCTCCACATAACCTAAAGCTTCACTCCTTAGGAAGCCTCATTTCTAAAAAGGTAGAGTCTAGAAAACCACTGCTAATGACAGACCTTTGGGTCTTCCAACAAAGGAAGAAAAGCTAAACAAAGGAAGAGGAGATAAGGTAGAAAAAAATCATTATCATTTTCCCCCTCCCTAAGGAGAGTCCATTTGCAGCCATTTAACAGCTCTGTGAGTCTGTGGCTTGCATCCAGAATGACCACAAACCTTCTCCAGTGGAGTGTGGTGCACTTATCAAGATTATGTTGTGGGTTTTCAGGCTAACACCAGGCGGATCAGAGTGTAACTGTGGCCAAACTGGGTCAGACCAAAGGTCCATTAGTTTAATAATGTGGTAATGGCCAGTCCTATGTGCTACAAGAAAGAACAGAGGGAGAGCAAATGTCCACATGATTACATTGAAATGTCATCATCAACAGGAACAGAACTGGTAACTGTACTGCCCTTCCGTAGAAACGCCACAGTGCTTTGTTTTGCCAAGCACACTGATGTTAGGAACCAAGATAGATTCATTTACAGGAGACTTTGTCTCATAGCACATGCTGTTGGCACAAGACACCTCTTGAAACCTCAGGATTTGCTGCCCTATATCTAATAGTGTTGGTCCTCAGCGTTATCAGAGCTGACACAACCTAGCACAAGGCTCACAGGATTTACTATTTAAGACCCTCTTGGCTAAAAGACGTGCCTGCTCTAAGTAAGGTCGTGTATCACTGAGTCACCTAGAACACCTGCATGCAGGCAAATGCATAACTTCTTACTTCCATATTAAGTTGTGATGCCAGCTTCACTCTTCAATATGCTTGAAGAAAAATAAAAAACCCCTCAGCCAGTTCTGGTTTTGCACATCCATGGAACCCCACACCAAGAATCTTAGAGAGCACAGCACATTAGCAGGGCAGGAGGTAAACACGTAAATAGCAACAGCGCACGACCAAGAAATCCTGCCTTGTTTATATTACAGATAATGGTGACAAATACAGGAATGCAAAATTAATTACACTCAAAATAAATAACAAATTAAAACTCCACACAGACTACACACATCTGAAGAGACCATGACCTACCTCCAGAATATCTATCAGGACATTCTCCTCTGGCTGCTTTGTGCTCCGGACGTTCTCCAGCAGGATGGAGTAGTAAACACCTTGGGGGTCAGACTGGTAGAGGTTGTAGGTGTCTGTCTGGTACCACTCCTGAACAGCCACGAAGACCTGGTTTTCATCTGTGCTGATTATCTGCAAATCCTGGAGAAAATTAAGGCAAGATTGTTCTTTAGCAAGTGAAGTTGGCCTTCCTTGAACTTTGTTTCTTCCATTCAGAATTTGCACTTTCAGATTTCCAGTTCAGCCTTACTGTTATTTTCCGTCAAGGAGGAACCAGTCCCTCAAGAAGCCAACCAGTCCTTTAGTTACACTACCTTGCAATAATCCTGCAGAACACCTTCTGCACAGTCATGATAAAACCCTCTAGGAAAATCACTTAGCTACATAAGGAAAACTGAAAATGTTATGTCCCAGTCTTAAACTTATCTTTCAAACCCCTGGATGGAAACCCAAGCTAAAACTGTCATGGCACTCTTGTAGTACTCCTACAGTACAAGAAAGGAAAGGTGAATTTAAAAAGAGGAAGGAGAAATTGATTGATAAGTACAGAGGCTGATAAATACTGCAATGTGCCAAGCCCAGCCCATCAGCCCAGCTACCTAATGCTCAGCAGATGACAGGCACATGAATGTGGCAGGCAAAGGGACCTCTACAGGCTGGACAGATGGGCAGAGTCCAAGGGCATGAGATTTAACACATCCAAGTGCTGGGTTCTGCACATTGGCCACAGCAACCCCATGCAGTGCTACAGGCTGGGGTCAGAGTGGCCAGGCAGAGAGGGACCTGGGGGTACTGGTCGATGGTAGGCTGAACATGAGCCTGCAGTGTGCCCAGGCAGCCAGGAGGGCCAATGGCATCCTGACCTGCATCAGGTACAGTGTGGCCAGCAGGAGCAGGGAAGTCATTCTGCCCCTGTACACTGCAATGGTTAGGCCACACCTTGAGTACTGTGTCCAGTTCTGGGCCCCTCAGTTTAAGAAGGATGTTGACTTGATGGAACATGTCCAGAGAAGGGCAATAAGGATGGTGAGGGGTTTGGAACACAAGCCCTGTGAGGAGAGGCTGAGGGAGCTGGGGTTGCTTAGCCTGGAGAAGAGGAGACTGAGGGGTGACCTTATTGCTCTCTACAACTACCTGAAGGATGGTTGTAGACAGGCAGAGGTTGGTCTCTTCTCCCAGACAAGCAGCACCAGAACAAGAGGACACAGTCTCACGCTGCGCCAGGGGAGGTTTAGACTGGATGTTAGGAGGAAGTTCTATACAGAGAGAGTGATTGCCCATTGGAATGGGCTGCCTGGGGAGGTGGTGGAGTCATCATCATTGGAGGTGTTCAGGAGGAGACTTGATGGGGTGCTTGGTGCCATGATCTAGTTGTTTGGGTGGGTTGGATTGGTTGATAGGTTGGACGCGATGATCTTGAAGGTCTCTTCCAACCTGGTTTATTGTATTGTATTGTATTGTATTGTATAGATGGGATGCCAGCATGTATCCCCAGATGGAGCTTACTGTCACTGAAGAGTTAACTAGCAGGGATATGTAAGGAAGAGGAAGCAACTTGATGGAGAGAAAGCAAGGTTTTTATTGCTTTCTCTAATTCACAGCCACAGATGCAACCTCAGGCTGTAATCTCAGCAGATCCTATAACAAAAGCATATATTCTTTGATGATTTCATGCTTGGACTACTGCAATTGCCTTCTTGCTGGACCTCCTGCCTGCTTTCTCCACATTCTGCAGGCTACTCAAAGCCCTGCTGATCATCTAATTTTTCTGTAATCATGCTGTTCACATGTGATTGGTTCAAATTAATTTATCAAGATCTTTATAAATTAATAAGAGGTCTTCAGGGTTCAGAGCACTCCTTACTGTCACTGCTCAGATTTCTGTTTACATCCAGACTGGTCTGTTGTATCTAGTCAGTATTTGAGCTGGTTTGTTTTATCTGTTCAGTATTTGAGCTCAGTCTCTGAGTATTTGAGGTTTCTTTTGTTTTCCATGTTCAAATGAGAGAATCTGTGCACTGTCAGGTGTCCTGATGAGTGAAGCTTTAGATTGTGTGGAGCCACATTCCCACAGGGTGATTTATTGAGTCAGTTTGCAGCTCTTTGCTCCTGGCCATGCCTGAGGGATGCAAAGCAATTTTTATTTGCTTTTAATTGAAGAGCTATAATTTCTTAATCATGCTCAAGAAAGCAAACAATCTCCAGATAAAGAAGTATTTCAACTTGATCACAGAATTAACATTAAGGGCAGCTGGAAATCTATTGAATCTGGAGCATGTCCAGAGAAGAGCAATCAAGCCGGTGCAGGGTCTGCAGAACAGGTTTGGTGAGGAGCAGCTGAGGGAACTGGGCTTGTTTAGCCTGGAGAAGAGAAGGCTGACAGGAGACCTCATTGCTCTCCACAACTTCCTAAAAGGAGGTTGGAGTGAGGTGGGAGTTGGTCTCTTCTCCAAATTAGCTAGTGATAAAGCAAGAGGAAACGGCATCAAGTTGCACGAGGTTTGGGTTGCCGAGGATAGAAGGAGGAAGGAAAAAGGTTTAAAGAAGGAAGGGAAGAGAAATGCATTGCTTTCACTGCAGACAGACCCACACTGCCTACAGTTAGCAACTCACCACTCTGCTAATACTTTACATAACTTTATATTCAGGAGACATTCAATATGGTTTGCTATAGTACTAACTGTGATAAGGAGCCTTGTGACAAACACAATTACACCCTGAAGACAGAGGATATAAATGATTGCAAGGACTGCACAGTAAGCCAGTGCTCCTTTGTGTAGTAAGATATGCTGATGACATAGAAGCTACCAGTAAGTGAAAACACTGCAGAGGCAGGGTTCAGCACAGCCAGTCTAATAACACCACATGGGCAGGACCGTAGCACTTCAGCCAATAAGGCAAATACAGAAACACCCTCAAAGTTCCTCCTTTTCAAATCTGGCAGTTTTTCAGTCCAAATGTAAAGATTTGCCCCTTTGCAATCTTTTAGTGCTGTGGCTGGGCAATGTATTACCCTGAAGCAAGAGATAAATTGAAGAGAGAATCAGAAGGAGTGAAGGTATCAGAAGCACAACAGACATAAGCATTCAAGGCTGCGTAGTCAAGGCTTGACCTCCAGATGCACAACATTTATACCCCTGTGATCTCTTAAGCACAATCAAGGCAAGTGGATGGCACAGACAGATAATCTCCTTGCTTGTCCAAGTAAAATGGTGCAAGGAGAGCAATTGGTACCAAGTTACACTGCAAAGCAAAGAGCAGTTCCATGAACTCACCTCGGATGGATTTGTACATTAGAATCATAGAATCAATAAGGTTGGAAAAGACCTCAGAGATCATCAAGTCCAACCTATCACCCAACACCTCATGACTAGACCATCTGGGGAGCCAGACAACTGCTACAGCTCAGGGTCACTACCTACTGCCCTGACACCACCCAGGAAAGGAATACTTCTGCATCAAGCACCACTGCTATCTCTATTTGAGTTCTTTGTTCAGCAGCCATTCCAATGGCCTTTCAGAGCAATGGGTGGGCAGTCCAACTGCAGCTGCCAGCTGTTCTTCCACCTGGCACAGAGGAACAACCCCAGCTGAACCCTTCCTGGGTGGTGAACAGCAGCAGAGCTGCCCATGGGGAGACATAATTCTTGGGAGATGAGGAGCCTTGCTGAATGAGCTCTCCTAGCCTCACTACTTGGCCATCCAACTAGCAAGCAGACAGAGCCTCAAGAGAGCTTTGCTGACAGTAGGGCTGCAGAAATTTCTCCTGCCTTTGCTGCTGCTAATGAATAGATCCACTTAAGGAATCTCTCCCAAAACTCATGGTAAGAGGGAGCTTGACAGAGAAGGGAACACATTCTTCAAAAGATGGATGGTTATTTGGGGAGAAAGTGTAAAGCTGCTTGAAGTATTTTCTACTTAATAGTGTTAGATCTATTTTTTAACTGTACAGACAAGTTTGGAAGAAAGCCTGTGGTTAAAACAGTGATGTATGACTCAGACTGGGGCATGGAAGAGGCCCCTCAGAAGAGGAAGAGATGATAATCAAATCAAGAGAATATATGGAGTTGATAAAGGCATGTATAGGAGACTTGCATTACCATGAAGGCATTGAAGAATTTAACTTCATTCTAAAGCAATAGGACTTTTTTCTCCTTTTATTTTTATTTTGCCCCTGTTCTCTCTTTTGTCTTGGTTACCTGAAAAATGTGACCTTATTGCCTAGTTCTCAAGATTGGAAGGACACAGAGAGATCAAAACAGATGAAAGAAGCTTCCTCCATACCGCATCTTTTCAGAATGAAACCTGAATTCCACTGGGATATAACACAAGAGAGCTTTTGCATTATTAAGGTTTTGTAGCTGGCATGAACAAATGCAGAATCAAAGGAAGCTTTGTATCAGCTGATAAAAAAAGTACCATTATCAGTGGAGTTTGTTTTACAGAAGTGGAAAGGGGACTCAAGACAATTAGAGTCTTCTGACTTGCAACAGTAAAACCACCAGGGTCAGAAGCAGATTCCTTCATTTGGTCAGCAATTTTGTTAACATTTGTTTTTTGCTTAAACTCACAGGATGAGCTGATTCCAGGGTTCAGTAGTCACAATGAAGCAGGAGTCAAAATCCCAAATAAGGGCCAGAATCCAACACAATCCTCCTTGACACACCACACTTCTCTAGGGGAGGGCAGTCAGAGCTGTGGAAGTCCTGTGCTGATGACTCTCCAGGTGGGGCTGCAGCCTGTGCCCCTTGGCAGACCTGCTCTGCAGCCATGGCAGCTGAATCCCTGGCTCCAGGCAGAACACAGCCCAGGAGAGATTTCTGGATCTCCCTGGAACACTGCTGAGTGCCTAGCCAGCCATCTTGACACATAAATGCAATCCTGCTGCTCTTGGATTGATTTTGGTGTTCCCTTCCTACAGTTATTAACCTCTCATCCAGTTCTAGCAGCAGAGAACAAGCAATCCTGGTAAAATGGAATCTAATACCCATTCATTTTTCAATTCCTCCTCTGTTTTGGGGAGCAGACAGACAGCCTTTAATATGGCCTCATCAAAATTTGCTACCACCCAGGCAGGCAGCAGCAGCAGACACTTGACTGATGTCAAATGCAGCAGACATCTATGTGCTTCAGTGGAGTGTCAGTGTCAGACCCTGCTAAAAAAACCCTCTCAGCAGCACAGAAAAAAGCTACAAGAACTTAGAAAAAGGACATCTGAAATTCTGTTCATTAGATGGCCCCAACAGCTCTGCTCTCTCTCCATGCATGGAGCTATGATACATCACAAAAAGGTGATCTGAATGGCACTGTGGAGCTGCAAGCTTGTCTGGAAGCTGCTTTTAGCAGCCCTTGATTCACAAGGAGGCCTTGAGATACATCCAGAGACAAACATTTATCCTTCCCTATGCTTGTCTTCTACAGTCCATTTAGACAAACAGAAACACAAATGCAAATCCAAGCAACAGCAAACAACTGGGTTTTGGTTGGTTGGTCCTCCAATACAATACAATACACCAGGTTGGAAGAGACCTCCAAGATGATCTTTCAGCCTCTTCATATTGAAAGGAAAATGAGACATCAAGAACATTTTCTAATTATTCAGTCTGACAATACTCATTTATCTCCATATTGTGTGCTGGCCAAAATAAGTTTGAAACCTTTTGCAGATGGTGTTGGGTGATAGGTTGGACAGATCTCAAAGGTCTTTTCCAACATCTGTACTGACATTCACCACTGCTGTTTTAATGGATGTCTGGCTTCCAGGCCCTCCTAGTGCTGTTGTTTTAAATCAATTTTAAAGCAGCTCTTCTGTTTATCTACCACCACCACAAAAGCAGCCACTGTCCCTTGCAGATACCAAAGAAATCAAAATGCTAAAGACATACAGTTTGTTTCCCACCTGGTGGATGTGGGGGAGGCCTGTGGATGTGGTCTACCTCCAGCTCATGGCTTGGACTGTGCTGGGTTAGGAACTGGCTGGAGGACCGAGCCAAGAGAGTGGTGGTGAATGGTGCCACAGCCAGCTTGATGACACCAAGTTGGGAGCAGATGTTAGCCAGTTAGAGGGTGGAAGGACTCTGCAGAGGGACCTCGACCGACTGGACAGATGGGCAGAGTCCAACATGATAGCATTCAACAAGTCCAAGTGCCGGGTGCTGCACTTTGGCCACAACAACCCCATGCAGAGCTACGGGCTGGGGTCAGAGTGGCTGAGAGCTGCCAAACAGAGAGGGACCTGGGGGTGCTGGGTTGACAGCCGCCTAAACATGAGCCAGCAGTGTGCCCAGGTGGCCAAGAAGGCCAATGGCATCCTGGCCTGCATCAGGAACAGTGTGGCCAGCAGGAGCAGGGAGGTCATTGTGCCCCTGACTCTGTGTGTCCAGTTCTGGGCCCCTCAGTTTAGGAAAGACATCGAGACACTTGAACGTGTCTGCAGCCCTGTGAGGAGAGGCTGAGGGAGCTGGGGTTGTTTAGCCTGGAGAAGAGGAGGCTCAGAACTAGGAAGAACACAAAAAGGTTGGACATCCTTCCAACCTTGGTGATACAAAATACAACATGCAGACAGATCATTTCTGAGCTTTGTTTACTTCAGCTACTAAAATTTCAGCTCTTATGTGAAGGCACCAAATGTTTTTAATTATTTATTTTTTTTAAAGGGTACCTATCCAAAATGAAACCATTAACTTCAAAATGCTAATTTATTTATTCAGGAAGAACACAAAAACATCAAGCCTGTTCCTAGTTAATCTTAACTTCTAATTTATTTATTCAGTCTTAGCTGGGGGGGGGGGAAGAATAAAGGTGAAAAAAGGGAAAAAAGATGACAAATAAAGAAACTCCATATTTTCCAAGACAAAGAGTTCAGCATGAAGCTCTGTTCCAAACAATCCAGACTACATCTGACAGAAATGCTGGGGAGTTCTGAGTGACACTTTCTGAATGTGCCAGAGATGCACTGGGCAGGAGCCTGCACCCGGTAAGCTAAGCACCCTGGGCAGATTTGTGGCGTTAAAGCTCAAAGTGATGATCAGATCCTTTAGTTGGCTCTCTGCTGTCTTCTCAACCAGAGAATTTCCAATAATTATTTCCCAATACTTTCTAAGGTGCATGAGGAGCAAGGAACTTCTCTCTGGTTAGAGCCAACCTCCCAGAAAGGCAGCAGGTTATGATCTGAAGGCTTCAAACCCTAGAACATCTGTCACTTTCCTTGGCACTTCTTCAAACACATAATTATCAGCACCAGTAAGAAATTGAGTTCAGTTTCTAATTCGGATTCAGCTCCCAGCTGACCCAGTTGGTCTTTCTCCACTAAAGCCCTCCCAAGTCTCCACATTTTCTGCCAAGGCAGTGGATTCTTGGTCTGTCCTTTGGAAACAGAATTTTTTAATTATTTGTTAATTATTTTCTCTTCCTTCACCGAGATCATTACACTGACCTTGGTTATAGCACAGTCCCTCAAACACAAGAGAGATCATAGTGAACTGTGGAGGAAATAAAGGACTGTGAAGCTTGATTTTGCTGCCAAGAAACACCTGTGGGACAGAGGTCTAGGTCACCCACTGTGTGCTGTTGTCTCCAACCCTCCTGTAGCATTTGCTGCTCTTCACAGCTGATGCAAGCCTGCCTACTGCAAACATGGATGCCTGCATGCCAATAGCCTCACAGAGTTCCTGACTTCTGACTACCTCCACTAATTTATCCTCATTAGTCAGCTGGATTTAAACCCAAGTAACATTGATTCATAGAACAGTTTAGGCGGGAAGGGGCCTTGAAGCTCATCCACTTCCAACCCCCTGCATTGTTTAATGAAATAGAGCACTATCAACTGGTAAAATTCTCTCAGATTATTATTCATGCTTCTTCCAGAAAGCATCCTGTGGAATTAAACTGAAAGAACAGAGAGGTTGTGGAGTCTCCTTCTCTGGAGACTTTCAAGACCCATCTGGATGTATTCCTGTGTGACCTGTGCCGCGTTCTATGGTCTTGCTCTGGCAGGGGAGGGGTTGGACTTGATGATCTCTGGAGGTCCCTTCCAACCCCTAACATCCTGTGAACAATTGCTCAATATCATTGCACAGTTTGATGGAAGCAAAGCTGAAAACCTGTTGCAGTGACTGATGACAAGCTGTTGTATGCTCTTACCCTCTCTGGTTTATGAGCTGCTATATTCCTAGAATAAAAGCAGTAGCATAAGAAAGTAGCACAACCGGGACGCAGAAATCCTCACCAGGAGAAACCGTGATCTCAGAATAACGTGGGTTGAAAAAAAGAAGAGGAGGAAACTGGTTTAAGTAGAAAGAGAAGACAACAGATACGCATAAACAGGGAGAAAAACGTGAGTACTTACTTTTGGCAGTGCATATTTTGGCAGCTTCATCTGTACGAAGCCATTGCGCCGGTAGGACACGTAATACTTGGTCCGATTTGCCGAGGTTGTCTGTACAAAGGGAGAAACAGAACCCAGTGGTAGTTGGTGTGAAATCTAAACTGTCTGAGATGGAAGAGACTTATTTCTTTTTTCTCTTTGTAACACTGTGATGGGTTAATGCCCATTCTGGAAGCAGGAGGGGAGGGCTTGTGAGAGCATTGCCCTCCCTGCAGGGGGTTTTCCCCCTGGGAAACTGAATTAGTCTGTTCCACTCCCCTCCCTGCCTAGCAAGGCTATAAAAAGGAGGACACTGCAGCCATTCGCTCTCTTGGGCCCTGCCTTCGCTTGGATGAGGACTGCTGGTGGCTCCCTGCTTCTCTGCCAGAGAAGAGAGACCTTACTGCTGTCTACAGTTACCTGAAGGGAGGGGTTGGTCTCTTCTCCCAGGCAACCAGCACCAGAACAAGAGGACACAGTCTCAAGCTGTGCCAGGGGAGCTTTAGGCTGGATGTTAGGATGAAGTTCTTCCCAGAAAGAGAGATTGGCCATTGGAATGTGCTGCCCAGGGAGGTGGTGGAGTCACCATCCCTGGAGGTGTTTAGGAAGAGACTGGATGGGGTGGTTGGTGCCATGATTCAGTTGATGAGATGGTGTTGGGTGATAGGTTGGACTCAATGATCTCAAAGGTCTTTTCCAACCTGGTTAATTCTATTCTATTATATTCTATTCTAAACACAGTGTTGCAACTTTAAGCCTCCTACTACAGTCACCTTTAAAATTGTCTGACTGTCAGTGCAAACTGGAAAAGAACAGACTATTAGAAAGTTGCTGATGTTTGTGGCTGCAGATCTGCTACTGCAGTGGAGTTGAGATCTTCCTCAAGATGGCAAAAGGCTGAGTTCTGGGCCAGGAATGGCAGTGCAGCCCTGCACTGCTCCCACTTCACAGCTGTACAGCCCAGAGGCTGTGCACAATGCCACAGGTAGCAAGTCTCAAACTCTCCTCTCATTGCACAGATGATTCTGTCACCTCTTCTTCCTGACAGATATCACTGCAGAATTAGGAGGTGTCTCTGCTCTGATTCTAACTTACACAGCCATATTCTGACACATAGAGCAATATTTTCACCTAGTGATGAAATAATTTGGGTGTGGTTTCAGAAGTCTGCTGTTCCTCAGACGTGCAGCTGCTGTGTGGTTTCACTGGCACAGGTAAGTGGTGTCTGGCATCACACCTAGGGGTGGCTGTAGTTCAGATGTGGCTACAGAACCTCAGGTATCTTCTCTGCTCCGTTAATACAGTCATGGCAATTTAGCAAGAAGTGCTCATATTGTGATTTACTGCAGGCAGGTCTGAAAGGAAACTACTAGAGATGTTCCCCCTTTGTGTGGAATACATCCACATCTGCTGGCACTGATATGTCTCAGATCTACAGAGACTATGTTACTGAAGGCATCATTTTGCTAGCAGCAGCTAGCTAATACTACTTCTATACATTTCCAGGTTGCACTTCCATTTTGTGCCTGCATGTGCCTGGCATGAGACAGAGCAACAGCAGCTCAAGATGAAATTATACAAGAGGTCCAGCAAAACAAAATCCTTGAAGAGGAAGCAGCCAGTGTTTTGCTGAGCCCAGCAGACTAGAAGTTCACATGGTGAGAAGCACTTCTCACCATCTACACACTGTGAAATGGATTTTAGAGTGTGCCTGGAGGGAGCCACAGATAATAACACCTCTGAGCAAACGAGCGCCATGAGTATGCTCTGAGCATACTTTAATTCAAAAATTCCCTCCCAGATCCAGAGGTTCTTCCTCTCTACTCTGCCCTGGTGAGGCTGCATCTGGAATATTGTGGCCCGTTGTGGGCCCCTCAGTTCAAGAAAGACCTCAGGAAATGGCTTGAGAGAGAATAGAATAGGACAAACCAGGTTGGAAGAGACCTTTGAGATCATGGCATCCAACCCATCATCCAACACCACCTAATCAACTAACCCATGGCACCGAGCACCCTATCAAGTCTCCTCCTAAACACCTCCAATGATGGTGACCCCACCACCTCCCTGGGCAGCCCATTCCAATGGGCAATCACTCTCTCTGTGTAGAATTTCTCCCTAACCTCCAGCCTAAACCATCCCTGGCGCAGCCTGAGACTGTGTCCAGCACAGAGCCACAAAAACGATGAAGGGAGTGGAACATTTTCCTTACAAGCAGAGACTGAGGGAGCTGGGGTTCTTCAGCTTGGAGGAGACTGAGAAGTGACCTCAGTCATGTTTATAAACATGTAAAGCTTGAGTGCCAAGAGGATGAAGCCAGGCTCCTCTCGATGCCCGATGACAGCACAAGGGGCAATGGTGGAAGCTGAGGCATAGGAAGTTCCATGGAAACAGGAGGAAGAATTATTTCCCTGTGAGGGTGACAGAAAACTGGAACAGGCTGCCCAGAGGGGTTGTGGAATCTCCCTCTCTGGAGATATTCAAGACCTGTCTGGATAAGTTCCTGTATTACCTGGTATAGGTGCTCCTGCTTTGGCAGGGGAGTTGGACTGGACAATCTCTCAAGGTCCCTCACAGCCCCAAACATTTTGTGATTCTGTGACCCATTTGCTCTTTCTTTGTGGCACTACATATGTTCTAAGCTATGTGGGACCTTGAAATGAGAGGAGGAAAGACCTGGGGTGCCTCTCTTAATTTACAGATCCCTTTGGAAGAAACAGGCACAAGTAGGGGAAGCTGCAAAGAAGCCAATGGGATGTACACTGAGGCAGCGATGGGGAAAACAATGCATTGCGTGATATTGCTTTGCTTCCCGAAGCCAGTAGATAAACTAGCCTTGCGCAAGTAAATCCTACCAAGAGATGTGGAACAGCAGACATAACTGTTCTTGGAGAAGTCTGCAGCTCTGGTAGATTCAAGTCACAACAGTTCCAAGCACGTAGGACAACATTTTCAAATGTGCCTAAGCTATAATGGTGCCATAATCAGGTTTCTCCATGCAGATCTGGCAATTTTGGACCATCACAAGTGGTAGGCATTTAGAGAAATGGTTCACTGGTTGACCTGGCAGTGTCAGGTTTACAGTTGGACTTGATGATCTTAAGTGACTTTTTCAACCTAAATGATTCTGTGATTCTGTTCTAAGTTGCTCCAAGCTCCCCAGCTATGGCCATTTCACCCTCCCACTTACCAGGCAAAGCCATCTAAGTCCTTTCCTGGATAAACCTCTTCAGAGAAGAATCCCGTGAAGAAGCTGAGTCACTACACTGTCAATAGCTTTCTCTGGATGCTCTGAAAGGAACTTTTCTGTGCTATGGAGATGTTGAAAAGTATCCAGAAGATATTGTAAGCATAAAACCAAAAAGGTTGCATTCTGCCTGACACAAGTGTTTATAAAAACATAACTCTGAACCATACAAAGCACTTGAAAATGTTCCCAGACTTAAAGCTAGGTCAGTGATAAATTAAAATCACAGAAAGGGGCAACTGGGTGCACAAACAAAGACTATTTTGTTTTGACTGATAAAGGAATGCTTAGTTCCATGTAAAACCTCATAAAGCACCATTCATACTCTGGAGCAAGTTCCTCCATGCTCCTAAATCAGTGCTGCTGCACTGTTTGAAATGCTATTGTTGGGGTCTCCAGAACACAGCAGTACCTGCAGAAATATGTAATCATCCTGCACAGTCAGGGAATCCCTGTCAGTGCCCCCAGCAAACTGGACTGTCATTGTCTTCTCAGAGCAGTTCTGGATCTGGCAAGTGATGTACCGATAACCTGAGGAACAAGAGACAGAAGCATGGGACAAGGGTTATCAGGGGAAAAAGAAGCCAGCAGTGTAAAATGTTATTCATATAGGGAAAAAAGTCTGCCTTTGCCAGGTGGGCCGGTTGCAAAATTATTATACCAAACCCTCAGAAAAGAGTTTTTCAGTCTCCAGTGTGCTGAGAATGTATTAACTGCTTACAGTTCAGATCATTCCCAGGAGGCAGCCTGTTATTATCCAAATTTTGCTGGTCCAGAGAGATTAGGGGTTAGATGAATGAGACATTCATGGGTGGGGACAATAGAAGGAGCCTCTTTCCTCACTTAACCTATGCACAGAGACAAATTATTCACTTGGAGAAATAGCAGCCTGACAACACAACTGAAATCAATAGATCAGCTCCAGTATAAAATTGTGATGTGAAAGAGGAGAATCAAGCTTCATTTAATAGACAGTGTGCAGAATGTTAAAGGCTATTTTAAAAGCTCTGTAGGGAAGTTAAGACACACTATTAACACGCTGCTGGAACTGCTCTGTTGGGGCAGGACTTCTATAGTCAGAGTTAATATCTTGCTGAAACAGCCTGGATTTGTATCAGTGGAGGCTACGGCCTCTCCAGTTAGCCATAGACAAGGAGTATTCCCTCTGCCTGGGCTGCTAGGACAGCATCACTGCATCTTTGAGGCACTCTGCTCTTGTCAGAGAGAGCAGAGCACATCATCACATCTTCTCCTAGGTCAAGCCCTTGAAAAGCTCACTCTTTGCCACAGGCTTCTGAGCACAAAGTGCTGGAGCAACTTTCCCGATCACGGCAAGAAAAATGCTATACACGCAATGCTGTGTCCAGGTCACTGATTCTCCCCACGCTCCAGACAGTGTGAAAAGACAAAGAATGCGTCCCCCACATCCTCCAGTACTTCTGCAGTGTGATAGGAAACACGTTCCACACTTTATGACTTTAGATTAGGAAAGGCCATACCAGTATACTAGATACAAATACCTGGTTCCAGTTCTGGGAGACGGTGCTTAGTGCAGTCGGATTGGCACAGGCTGCGATTCACTTTAACAGACGCTTACCCAGCACTGACGCTGCACTGCCTCTTTGATTTGCAAATCAGAAAACAATGCTCCATGTTTAAGTGCCAGAATAAATTGCACTTTTAATGCACATTTTCCACAGAGCATGGCACCTTGACACCCATCCACCTCAGAGCAGAAAACAAGTCAAGTTTAACTTACACTAGAGTTGCACAGAACAGGACAGCTTTGCTGACTACACACAGAGAAAGGACCTCACGTGCACAATTTCTCCTCTGCCTAGCTCTAAAACCAGTCCAAAAGGTACCCTTTAAAGCAAAAAGAAATGCCTACACACTTGGTTATCAGCTGATAGCCTTTTCATTTGCATACCTCCACTGGGGTCCTGGATTTCCATATGAACTAAATCAGGGTCTCCGTCAACTCCAGCGACAGCCCTGAGAACAAAATATAACTGAGTTATGCAGAGCCAGCCACTGAATAGAACTGATGTGAATGGGAGAAAAGAGAGGATTTCATACTACCCAGCTCTAAGATTCTAGCTGGGAAATTAAAAGAAGCCCCATTTATAATGCCCTGCTTCCAACTTCTAGATGGAAGCTACTTCTTCTGTACTTGAGTCTACATCTTTCTTACATTGCTTTAGAATAACTTGGACTAAAACATGCAAATAGAATCAACTGGAGAAAAGAACAGAAATAGGTAAGAAATTAGGAAAAAAACCCTTCACAACCATTAATTGACATGTGTGTATATATATATTGGATAGATACAGACACAGATATGCACAGGCAAGCACCATCTTTTTACAATTACATTTGAGACTTCAAGGCAGATTTAGTGCCAAAGTAGACTAAAATTTCGTTCCTATTAGAAATATCTTAAACTTGACACCCAGCTTCCATAACAAATTGATAGATCTTGGGTTAGCATATTCAAGGCAAGAGCAGAGTCTGCTTTGACAAGGAAAGAAAGTGAAGAATAATTGTGGGAAGAATACCCTGAGAAGGAAATTCAGTTAGAATGGATGAAGGCGCAGTACAGCTTTAGGAAAGTGCAGTGGGAATACAGGCTGATTTTCTCTTAATACCTCCCATGTCAAACATGCTCAGCCAAAAGTTGAGGCTTATACTCTCAGGACTTCCAACCCAACTGGGGAACAGCAGCCCCAGCTGCACTTTTTTTCTGGTCCTTCCATCATTAGCCAGGAGGATTCGGCAGAGAATGTTTGGAGCCGGCAGTTGCGCTGTCACTAAGTGAAACAGAATCCAGCCCCGCTCCCATAGCCATGTCAGTCTTCCCCAGGCTCCTCAATGGTGCTGGTTTGGGATTGAGACATTTTCTTTGTAGTAGTCCAAGGCTGTGTTTTGGATTTGTGCTGAAAGCAGTGCTGAGCATACAGGGATGACTGAGCTGCTCCTGAGCAGCGGCTCACACACAAAGCCTTTCCTGCTTCTCACACCACCTCACCAGTGAGTAGCCTGGGACTGCATAAAAGAGAATGAGGAGACACAGCTGGGCAGCTGACCTGAACTGACCACACAGCTCTTCCACACCATCTAGGTCAGCTCAGTATGGAAAGGTGGGGGAATAAGGAGGAGGGAATGGGGGCAGGGTGATGGGTTTTATCTTCCCAAGTAACTATGCTGTGTGATGGAGCCTGGCTCTCCGGGAGATGTCTGCACGGCTACCTGCTGATGGGAAGTGGGGAATGAGCTCCTCGCTTTGCTTGGTGCGTGACTTCTGCTTTACCCATTGCACTGCCTTCATCCCAGCTCACCAGCTCTCTCACTTTCACTCTTCTGATTCTCTCCCCATCCCCAAGTGGGGAGTGAGCAAGTGGCTGCTTGGGGCTTAGATGCCAGCTGGGGTTAACCTAGGACAGCACAGTAACAGTCCATCAGGGCAGCAGATGTAAGCTGAAGACACACAAAGGAGATACACTGAGTGATCAACTGCAGCTGCATGCAGATAGCTAAAAACCCCACTAGAATGCTTAAGAGAAAAATTATCATTTTGCTATAATTATTAATAATCAAAGGCAATAAAAGTGTGCTTTGGATTGAAGTTACATCATTGCTCAATGGTGTTAATAGCATTGATTTATGAGAAGCAGTTAAAAAACTGACTTGGTAATTGGTGGCTCCTTGGGAACACAGGCAGGGGAAGAGATGGGATGATTTTCACAACCAGAGCCAACTCACACACGCTGGTTTTCCCTAATAAGATAAATGACCAGTTCAAAGAAGGAAGGGGAGAGGGGGTGATGAATCCCCACCAAGCCATGAGATGTGAAGGAAGCCTGCAGTGGGAATTTTTCAGGAACTGTGTGGAAACCCCTTGCATTCACTGAGAAATACAAACTACTCCAGCCTTTAGGAGACACCACGTTGTCAGAGAAGATGTTGCATTCACTGAGGTCTGGTAAGAATATGCATGAGCACGGGGAACAGATCGGTGAAGTTTTTTTGCTGTGTGTGCTGTATCTGTTTTCCTAGACATTTACAACATCAAATCAAACTATCAACTCTGCAGTCAGCATTTTGAGGGAAGAAAATGATGTTTGCTGAACATTTGGATTTGTGTGTGTGTGTGTGTGCTGGACCTCATGCAGCTGAACCACAAACTAATAGAACAAGCACTTTCTCAAGAACTAGTTACAGCAGGGGGTTTGTTTTGGTTAGAATCTCCTCACAGTGTTCTGCAACGACACTGTTCACATCTCAGCCATCTGGGATCTTTTCTTCTCTCATTTGTTTTACTGGGGTAAAGCATCCCTGAATTCAGAGTCTTCTGGGGTAGGTTGTTTCAGCATTTTACATTCAACCATTAATATTTCCAATGACAACTTTAGAGCAGACAAGTATTCCTCTAGAAGGAGAAGTTGGACTCAAAGTTCCCCAGAGCTCCCTTCCAACCCCTAACATGCTGTGACCCTGTGAAGTATCCCTTGACCAAGGGACAGAAGGGAAAAAAAGGCTGGTGAGGGGTATAGAGTACAAGTCTTGTGAGGAGCACAAGGAGGAAAGTAGGGGCAATCTGGAGATAAGTAGGCTCAGGGGAGATCTTGACACTCTATAACTCCATGAAAGGAGGCTAGAGCGATGCAGGGGTTATTCTCTTCTCCCAAGTAGCCAGTGACAAGAGAAAATATCCTCAAGTTGTGCCAGGAGAGGTCTAGAGTAGAAAGGAGGAACAATTTCTTCCCATACTTTCTACACCATGCCAGATAAAGCAAGTGCAACATGCCAGCACTTCAGGTTGCATAGCAGCACAGTTGCAACACTTCAGAATTAAAATAGCCCAACTTGACCATAGGGTGGTGTAAATACAGGCAGCCTCAATAAGTTTCTTTCCTTTCCTGGGAATGCAAGTCCCCATAGAATCAATAAGGTTGGAAAAGACCTCAAAGATCATCAAGTCCAACCTATCACCCAACACCTCATGACTACTAAACCATGGCTTCAAGAGCCACATCCAATCCCTTTTTGAACACTTCCAGGGACAGGGACTCCACCACCTGCCTGGGCAGCGCATTCCAATGGCTAACAACTCTCTCTGGGAAGAACTTTCTCCTCACCTCAACCCTAAACTTCCCCTGGTGCAGCTTGAGACTGTGTCCTCTTGTCCTGGTGCTGGTTGCCTGGGAGAAGAGATCAACCCCCTCCTGGATACAACCTCCCTTCAGGTAGCTGTAGAGAGCAATGAGGTCTCCCCTGAGCCTCCTCTTCTCCAGGCTAAGCAACCCCAGCTCCCTCAGCTTCTCCTCACAGGGCTGTGCTCGAGGCCTCTCCCCAGCCTTGTTGCCCTTCTCTGGACACATTCAAGAGTCTCAATGTCCTTCTTAAACTGAGGGGCCCAGAACTGGACACAGGACTCAAGGTGTGGCTTAACCAGTGCTGAGTACAGGACAGAATAACTTCCCTGCTCCTGCTGGCCACACTGTTCCTGATGCAGGCCATGATGCCATTGGCCTTCTTGGCCACCTGGGCACACTGCTGGCTCATCTTCAGCCAGAAAGCAACAAGTACCCCCAGGTCTCTTTCTGCCAGGCTGCTCTCCAGTTGCTCTGACCCCAGCCTGTAGCACTGCATGGGGTTGTTGTGGTCAAAGTGCAGCACCTGGCCCTTGGACTTGGTGAATGCCATCCTGTTGGACTCTGCCCATCTGTCCAGCCTCTCAAGGTCCCTCTGGAGAGCTCTCCTACCCTCTAACAGATCAACTCCTGGCCCCAGCTTGGTGTTGTCTGCAAATTTACTGATAATGGACTCAATCCCCTCATCCAGATCATCAGTAATAATATTGAACAGGATGGGGCCCAGCACTGATCCCTGGGGGACACCACTAGTGCCTGGCTGCCAGCTGGCTGTGGCACCATTCACCACCACTCTCTGGGCTCAGCCCTGCAGCCAGTTCCTTACCCAGCTCAGAGTGCGGCTGTCCAAGCCAGGGGCTGACAGCTTGGCCAGGAGTTTGCTGTGGGGGAGGGTGTCAAAGGCCTTGTTTCAGCACCCAGTCTTTGCAAGAACTTTTTGCAGTTCTTGGTGTATATGTAGGAGGGAATGCAGAGATCTGACCTGTCCCAGCCAAACATCAGGCACCCACATCCACCAGGGCATGTCACTGGGTTTATAGGTCAAGCCTGTTTTAGAAAAGAGAATGGTTTATTATGTGGCAATCCTTGAGCAGAAGACAGAGGAGTTCAGTCTGGGATTGCTCTGGCTCTGTTGCTATTCTTCTCAATCCCCAGGGCTTATGCATCACTGCAGTTCCTTTTGATTTCCCAAAATACAGCTTAGTAATACGAAGAATAGCTTGTGAGTCAGCTGTCTGCACCAGCACAAATATACCCCAGGACAGTAAGTCATGAATCAGTAATTACCAGAGAATTAGTCCCAGCACATTTCCTTTATGACTCTGTCTAGAGCCTTAGAAGTGCTTCACCCCCGGCTCACTCACATCTCTGGATCCTGTGCTGTAGGTATTTGTTACTCTTATTTTTAGCTGTAGGTTCTCCATTTGCATCAGTGGTGAGAACATAAAAATAAAAAATGAGGAGTTTATTTGGGTAGAGCAGTTGTTCACTGGGGACCAAAGCTCTGCTCTCATCATGAAACCCCATCCAAGTAATCAATCACAGCCGTGTCCATTACTGTCAAATTTGCCTGGGTAGTCAAGTGTCAGGTGAAGAGGGGATTTCAGCCACATTATGCCCTGAAGGGAGGAAAATGCAAAGAGGATTTCATTGAGCCTTTAACTTTGAATGTTCTGTGAAAGGCTCTTGTGTGGGAAGCCAAGGATCCATGTGGGCAGGCATTCTTGTATTGGACTTCATCACTCAGCGTGGTATTTGTTCCTGTTTCTGGCTGTGTGGTGATGGGGATGACTGGCTTTGGTTTGTGGGGAAGGACTGCTAAAAGCTTCTGTGAGAAGAGACAGGAACTGCCCCCATGTTGGGCAGAGCCCGTTTCAGCCTGCTCCAAGGCACAGCCCATGAGTGACACTGGTGGCATCTCTGTGATAACATATTTAAGAAAGGGTAAAAAAACTCTACAATGGCATGGAGTGAGAAACAGCTCTGCAGAAACCAAGGTCAGGGAATAAGGAGGAGGAAGAGATGCTCAAGGCCCATGGTGAAGACCATGGTGAGGTCTCCTGCAGCCCCTGGAGGTCCATGGTGGAGCAGTTACCAACCTGCAGCCCATGGCAGACCCCACGCTGGAGCAGATGGATGTGCTCTGATTGAGGCTGTGACCCTGTTGGAAAGAACATGCATGCTCCTAGCAGGATCTGTGTCCTTGTGAGGAGGAGCCCATGCTGCAGCACATGTTCCAGCAGGACCTGTGGCAGCAGTTCATAAGCTTCCAGCCCATGGGAAGGACCCCCACTGGAGAAGTTAATGAAGCACTATCTCCCATGATAGTTGGTGACAGGTTGGACTTGATGATTTCTGAGGTCTTTTCCAACCTAGTTGATTCTATGATTCTATTCTATGGTGAAACAAATTAGGAAAACAGCTGGCAAGGGGTAGGAAAACGCCACACTCCATAACAGTTTGGAAGAAAATCATCTGTGCTCCTAAAAGCTGGATGGTAGTCTACACTTCCCACTGATACTAATAATCTTTCCATTAGCTCCACTATCATGAAAGACCAAATTCTAGACAATAAATATGCAAAGATACTTAAGAGATGGTCCAGAACACTTGAAAAGCAAACAAAGCCTAGAATAGAATAGACCAGACCAGGTTGGAAAAGACCTTTGAGATCGCGTCCAACCTATCACCCAACACCATCTGATCAACTAAACCATGGCACCAAGTGCCTCATCCAGCCCCTTCCTAAACACCTTCAGGGATGGCGACTCCACCACCTCCATGGGCAGCAAATTCCAATGGCCAAACTCTCTTTATATGAAGAGCTTCTTCCTAACATCCAGCCTAAAGCTCCCCTGGCACAGCTTGAGACTGTGTCCTCTTGCTCTGGTGCTGGCTGCCTGGGAGAAGAGACCAAACCCCTCCTGGCTACAACCTCCCTTCAGGTAGCTGTAGAGAGCAATGAGGTCTCCCCTGAGCCTCCTCTTCTCCAGGCTAAGCAACCCCAGCTCCCTCAGCTTCTCCTCACAGGGCTGTGCTTGAGGCCTCTCCCCAGCCTCGTTGCCCTTCTCTGGACACGTTCCAGCAAGCGATATTCATATATTGCTTAAAAACTACAGCATAAGATGCAAGAATAATTTAGAATATTCAGACCTTCCCTGGATACAAATACATAAGCCCTTCCATTAAATTAATTGCAACTAAGATTTTCATTCAGTTAAAACCAGAAACCCCCACTTCTTCAGGAAATGTATCAAGATTTGGCTGCTGCTACAGGCACAAGAGAGAAAAACAGAACTATTTCTACAAAGCACAGGAAAATCTGATGATTGATGATACATGTAGTTACCAGGCTGAAATACAAATCTCAGGCTATATGATGAACTTCAGTAGCAAAGCTCTACTGCAATCAGAAAAGAAACGTCTGCTGAAGAACTGCCCAGTGAAATGTTGCTGGCACAATCAGCCAGTGTCAGCAAGATGGGTCCTCATCTGGAGCAGGGTGTTTGAATTAATGCCATTTAATTTGAACACACCAGATGTTAATATTGCCAAGCAAACAATACTGGACTTAGTGCCCCAACAGTCAAGGGATGACAGAGCCCATACTCTTGCCTGTGTTGAGAACTACAAAACCAACTCTATCTGTGCAGCACTCTGATAACTCAGCTGATGAAGGCCATAAAGCAGTGGAAAAATTCATAATGACAGACAAACTCCCACTGGAAGGTCACCACGTGCAACCCTCCACCTGGTAACAGATCCTTTGTACAATGCAATGTCCTACATGATATTAGAAGTAAAATACAATTATGCATCTTTATTGCTGTGGAAGTTTAAGAGAAGGATCACTTGGTACTGATAAGGCACTAACCATCTGCTCTCAAATGCCTGCTATTGCTGACACAGTTCTTCAGAGACATCAGAGTGGTCTAGATACAGAAAAGAGGAAAACAAAAGCCTGGGAAATATTTCTAATAGTTATAAAAGTACAGACTTAGAATTTATGATCCTTATCAGAGAGGAATGTGACATTTATGAGCAACCATGACTTTGAAGTACTACAGGGGAGTTACTCCTATCAAAGCTCCAGGGCACTTCCCTGATTGTGTCTGAATGATATAAGGAAACATAAGGATTCTGAAAGCAAAATATGGATTTGATTTTAAACAGGCACTTGCTGGATTTACATCTTACATACAGAAAACATTGACAGATTGTCTGAATCTGAGCAGAACTGACACATTTCAGTGGTGTGCTGTGTTTCTCATAATTTCAGTGTGCTAAATATACCCAGTCAGATAACAAAACCACCATTAAATAGGTATGCAAGAGAGAGGCTTCTACCTGTTAAGTGACTTTGATGAGTTTCAGACCCAAACCACTTAGTATAGTATCATAGTATCAGTCAGGGTTGGAAGGGACCACAAGGATCATCTAGTTCCAACCCCCTGCCATGGCCAGGGACACCTCACACTAGATCAGGCTGGCCACAGCCTCATCCAGCCTGCTCTTAAACACCTCCAGGGATGGGGCCTCAACCACCTCCCTGGACAACCCATTCCAGGGCTTCACCACTCTCATGGTGAAGAACTTCCTCCTCCCCTCCAGCCTGAATCTCCCCTCCTCCAGCTTCATTCCACTTGATTATCTTTCTCTTTTTGAGCTGCAAGCCCTCCTGATTTACAGCCTCTGTGATCTTGGTAAGCAGATTGGTTGTAAGCAGCCATGACATTTCTGACCCAGTGTGTCACTTCTGCATGGTTATACCCTTCCACATGGCAGTTACAGGACCTGTAAAGTGTATCACCCATGAAGCTCCAGCTGCCGTGTAGAAGCAAGTTCTCAGTAAGGCCATATTTTGCAGGAGCAAGTAAGCTGAAAGTGTGAGGCTGATTCAAGTGTTTCACACAATCATAGAACAGTTTGGGTTGGAAGGGACCTATAAGCTCATCTTCTTCCAACCCCTGTGCCGCAGGCAGGGACACCTTCCACTAGATCAGGCTGCTCAAAGCCCCATCCAACCCAGCCTTGAACACTCCCATGGAGAAAACATCCACAATTTCTCTGGGAAACTTTTTCCAGAGCCTCAGTACCCTTGTAGTGAAGAATTTCTTCCTTGTATCTAACCTATATCTACCACCTTCCAATGTAAAACCATTAGCTCTCCTCCCATCACTACCTGCCCTTGGCAATAATCCCCCCAGATTGGGATTTGGGTTTGCTCTTCCACAGGTGTGGCCAGGACAAATTCTATCCACTGAAGAGAAGGGCAACTATCTGAAAAACAAGGAGCAGCACAGCAGGAACGCCAAACACGGCACAAATCTTGCAGGCAGGATTAGGTCTCTCCATTTCAGTCCTGGCAATGCTACTTTCAAACCACAAACTACTGCTGCAAGCCTGATATGGCTCCACAAGACATCAAGATAATTATACTGCAAGCAACTGACACAGCTCAGAGTCCTTCTAGAACTAAAATCCAAAGTCATTCAGGGGATGGAAGTGTCTAGCACATTATGACTAATCCTGCAATAAAAAATACCAATTACTGATGTTGATACAGTTATGCACATTCCATACTCACACACTGAAGTGATACCAGAGGAGGAATTCTCTGGCTTTCTCAATAGATAAACGTTGAGGGTGCAAATTGATCACTTTGAAATGCAGAATTAATTAAAACACTATCAAAAGGTTCATTTGGGTGTAAAAGGAGCTATAGACTTTCCAAATTAATTTCATTTCTGTAAGAGCAGGCACTGCCTTATTCTTCCAACATTTGATCAGTCTGCTTAAATCACTTCTTGAAGCATTCTGAGAGACTGCAAACTATCTGAGCTACAAATGAAGCCACGTGACAAATGTGTGTTCAATAGAGTCATATTTCTCACCAGTTCCCTTAACAGTGCAGGGTAATTCCTGACTCCAGTTAATAGGTCTGATTCGACCTCTCTTTAAAAAAAAAAAGCTATGGATTTTCCCCTGGAAAAAAAAAAAACTGCATCTCCTTTCTACAGATCAATTCCACCAGTAAAATAAAGAGCAATTCCATTGGATGTTACAGCCCTTTAAATCTTGGGCTCCACAGAGCCAGACCTATAACCCTTGTTTGTGCTGACACCCGGTGAGATCACTGGCATGAGTGGACACAGCAATGCTGACATACTCGATCTGCAAGAGGTGTCAAGGCTCCTCTGTTCCCCATCAGTACCTCTGGAAACCTCTTCCTTGATTAGTGCAAAAAGAGTCTTGCTGTTCATTTCTCAGTTGGAAGAAAACAGGGTGCTTACCAAAAGATATGATCTTTTGAGACTCGTTCCTGCAGAAGGGTCCATTTGTTCCCCAAGTCAATGGACACATAAACCTATAAAAGAAAATAAGCACAAATGAATAATAAAGACTATTTAAATGGGGGAAAACTGTTAATGATGCACAGCTTCAAAGACAGGCCCTGTGTCATCATCGAACTTCCTACAGTAATAACCTTCCAGAGAGAAAAATCTTTTACAATGCAATCTATATTCTTTTAAAGCACAGCAAATAATGAACGAAACTCAGTTGTCTTCTTGTTTACCATGGAAACAATTCACAGTTCATCCTGGGTCAGACTTATTTTTTACAATAGGCGTGGTTAAACGACCCTTTTCTTCTTCCCATTCATTGGCCAAGGGAGTGCAAATACTCCCTTTATGCTTCAAGCCTTAATTCCATCACAGAACTACCAAGGTTGGAAGAGACCTCAAAGATCATCAAGTCCAAAAATACCTAAGCCAGGAAGTCAATGGATTTCAAACTCTGCTAAAAGGGGACCAAAAGATGCTAGAGAAATGGTTAAGAGGTTTGATGAGGTAGTGCCAGGTGCTGCACTTTTATCACAATAACCCCATGCAGAGCTACAGGCTGGGGTTGGAGTGGCTGGAGAGCAGCCAAACGGAAAGGGACCTGGGGGTGCTGATTGACAGCTGGCTGAACATGAGCCAGCAGTGTGCCCAGATGGCCAATAGCATCCTGGCCTGCATCAGGAACAGTGTGGCCAGCAGGAGCAGGGAAGTCATTCTGCCCTGTACGCAGCACTGGTTAGGCCACACCTTGAGTCCTGTGTCCAGTTCTGGGCCCCTCAGGTCAGGAAACATGTTGACACTCTGGAACATGTCCAGAGAAGGGCAATGAGGCTGGGGAGAGGCCTCGAGCACAAACCCTACAAGGAGAGGCTGAGGGAGCTGAGATTGTTTAGCTTGGAGGAAGCTCAGGGCAGACCTTCTTGCTGTCTACAACTACCTGAAGGGAGGTGGGGGTTGGTCTCTTCTCCCAGGCAATCAGCACCAGAACAAGAGAACACAGTCTCAAGCTGCACCAGGGGAAGTTTAGGCTGGAGGTGAGGAGAAAGTTCTTCCCAGAGAGAGTTGTTAGCCATTGGAATGTGCTGCCCAGGGAGGTGGCAGAGTCACCATCCCTGGAGGTGTTCAAGAGGGGGTTGGAGGTGGCACTTGGTGCCATGGTTTAGTAGCCATGAGGTCTTGGCTGACCGGTTGGACTTGATAATCTTTGAGGACTTTTCCAACCTTATTGATTCTATGATTCATGGATACTAATTTGCAACCTGTGAGAAATAGTCACTCAACAGAAGATACCTTGGAAGAGGAAGACTCCAGCTCCACCTTCCTTCTGAATAGCTCACCCCAATGAAAACCCAAATGGTAATGGTATGGATAGATACAGACAGAGTACAGATGAAGCTTTTTTCCCCCAGAATAAAGTGGGATATAAACCATCTATTAAAAAAATCTCCCTCCTTATCATTTGCCTTGACAATGTGTTCCTCTAGTTAAAATGGGAAATATCTCTCAGACTTCTCAACAGACAGATTTCAGATCCCCTGCTGCCTGCATGCATTTCTTATTTGATCCAATTTACATATGATGGCTTTTCTCTTAATATCTCTAATAGGGAAAAAAAGGACAAAACTGTTCTCTGATGTGGGAATAAGTCACCAATTCACTCACTGATTGTCCTGGGAGAAAGTGTCTCAGAAACAATGTTTTTGTTTTAAAGTGACAGGTTCAATAACAAATGAGACAAACAGCTCCATGTTTATGTATCACATTTCACTGCAGAAACCCAGCAATATTTGCATGCAAAGATGAAGGATGAGGTAATTTATCTCTGTGGGTAGCTTTACTAAACACTGAATTACAGATTCACAGACAACCAGGACTGCCCAGTTACTCTGCACATTCTCTTTGGGTAACATGCACTCAACATTTTTAATTGTGCTAGGATTTCAAACAGAAGCTGCTAAATAAAACATCTGATGTAATTTGTGACAGAGTTGGGTTTGCCTTTTTTTTTTATTATTATTCTACTTCTATCCTTATTTTCCTGTAACCATTAATTGTTTGGGGATCAGTTCTGGGCCCTCAATTTAAGAAGGACATTGAGACTCTTGAACATGTCCAGAGAAGAGCAATGAGGCTGGGGAGAGGCCTTGAGCATAAGCCCTGTGAGGAGAGGCTGAGGGAGTTGGGGTTGTTTAGCCTGGAGAAGAGGAGGCTCAGGGAGACCTTATTGCTGTCTACAGCTACCTGAAGGGAGGTTGTAGCCAGGTGGGGGTTGGTCTCTTCTCCCAGGCAACCAGCACCAGAACAAGAGGACACAGTCTCAAGCTGTGACAGGGGAGGTTTAGGCTGGTGGTGAGGAGAAAGTTCTTCCCAGAGAGAGTTGTTCACCATTGGAACATGCTGCCCAGGGAGATGGTAGAGTCCCCATCCCTGGAGATGTTCAAGAGGGGACTGGATGTGACACTGGGTGCTATAGTTTAGTCATGAGGTCTGTGGTGACAGGTTGGACTTAATGATCTTTGAGGTCTGTACCAACCTTGGTGATTCTGTGTGATTAACTTTTATATCCCCCAAAATATCCCCAAAGAGGATGTAACATGACTGAAATCAGTGCAGTATCTGGTTGCAGCATGAAGAACTTTCTCTGACTCATCTCAACACCTAAATATACCTCTGGGCAGTCTGACAGGGATTGAAGTGGGCTAGAGTGCACTAATGTCACTTTAAAACAGGACAAATGATGGAGGTGAGTGGAGACACTACCAGGGCCAGAATCAGTGGCTTTACAGCTGCAGTTTTGGCACTGTGAGAAGACGAACTGCATAAAACACAGGCTCTGTGTGCACTCACTGGTGCTTAGCCTAAACCAGCCAGAAAAGCTCATTAGCATTTAACCAGAAGAAATCTGAAAGATGGTCAAAATCTACAAACATGATGGAAGTCTGGAATATGAAAGCAGTATAAATACATCGTAAAAGAGGGAATTATTCTACATTTCCCTGATTCCCCAGCTCCTTTTCTGCTGCAGGACTGGGCAAGTTATTTCTCTGCTACTTTATTTTACCTCCCATAACAAGCCTTTGGAGGCACTACTGCAGCTTCTTCAGCTTTCTTTTTTCTGCTATAAATTATAGAGCAATTGCTTGTGGTCACTCTCAGGGCAGAAGCACATTTCAGAGGTTCCATTTAACTAGATTATGATGGACCAGAAATATTACCAGTATCCACATCAACTGACATTACCAGGATTGAGATAACTGTAAAAACAAAGATCTGCACACAAAGACAATAAGCATTTTAATGAACCTCGGAACCAGATCGTGATTCCCTTCTGGGCAAACGATGTCTCATAAACCCCAACACTAATGACCACATGAGAACTGTTTTACAGCTCCTTAACAAAGCAGTTCCTAAACATAAAAACAAATTAAGCATCTTGGAGCTTTACCTTGCCTTCCTTGGTGTAAGCCAGTACTTTATCCTCTTCTTTGGGGTGAAAAAGGAGAGTTTCCACAAAGAAAGTTATAGGTTGCTTCTGGAAAGTGGCTCCTTCATCTGTGCTTATGAAAAGACTTTGGTCACGGTCATTATGGGAGGAACTTACAAGAATGATCTGAAAGACAAAAATGACAACATATATTCAGAAGACTGGTTTCTTTGTAGCAGACAACACAACCTTGTTTTGCTTATGTAAATGTCAGCTTTTCATAGAATCAATAAGGCTGGAAAAGACCTCAATGATCATCAAGTCCAACCTGCCACCCAACACCTCATGACTACTAAACCATGGCTTTTGCACCCAAATGTGAGACTTTGTACATACCATATCTGTCAAAAATCTGTGGACAAGAAACTCCAAAGCATCTAAAAGAGAAGGACTTCAAGATCCTATTTATCTTCCCTGATGAAACCTGTGAATACTAAAGTCTGTAAGCTCTCTTGCAAATCACATCAAATTGATCACCTCTACTCAAAATGACAGCCCTAGGTTTTGGTCCCCATGCAAAGGTTTTGAGGTCACATGAGAAACTCTCCAGAATAACCAGAACAGAAGGACTACCAGTAAAGATCAAGGTGAGAAAAGAGTTCTTCCCAGAAAGAGTTATTTGCCATTGGAATGTTCTGCCCAGGGAGGTGTGCTGCCCAGGAGTCACCGTCCCTGGAGATGTTCAAAACAGGATTGGACGTGGCACTTGAAGCCATGGTTTAATTAGTCATGAGGTGTTAGGTAATAGGTTGAACTTGATGATTTCTGAGGTCTTTTCCAACCTGGTTGATTCTATGATAAGCACAAGACCACCTGTCAAAGAAGGGAAATCCAATGGCAGAAATAAGTTGCCAATAAGGTGCCAATGGCAGCAAAAGGGGGAGCAAGACAAGGAAGATTCATCCTATGATTTTAAGATCCATTTCACCACACCCATATACATGCATCACTTTATCTAGTGAGGCTGCCTTTATAGATACTAAATGTAGGAAATCATCCCTGCTACAGTAGAGCAGAAGAATGAGCTAGGAGAAAGAAATAGTCTACAACATCTCTTCACTGCTTCCCTGTTCTCCTGCTGACAGCTTCTAGATGAGAAGGAAATTCATTTTGATGCAGAAAAACCTGTCAATCAATTATCTGCATTTTCTTCTCAGGTCCAAATAACACCTTGATTGAAACACAGCAATAGCTTCAGCTGTCTCTTTGTATGAACTTCATGTCAGGCTTCCAGCCACAAAAAAACCCCAATTTCTCCCCACATAATTATATCAGGATGTTATTCTTTCCAACTTTCCCCCTGTTGCAGTTGGCATGTTATAGCCTGGGTCTGAAAGTGCCAAGCCAGGACTCATTTCCATTGTCTCTCCAGATCGAACAGCACCCCCTTTGCATTCCAAGAGGTGCCTTTATCAAATGATAGCCTACAAACAAAACACTGATTTTTTTCTCAGCCCAGCTGGGTTCTATTTGGCTCACACTTCAAAAAAAAAAAAACAATTAAAAAAACCAAACATCCTCAATTCAAAATATATTTAATATATTCAGCAAATGCTGCAGAGGACACCACAGAATACTGATCACCACGATACAGTGACTGTAAATTGCTTACAGAGATAAATGGCAGCGAGTTATGCAAACAGAATCCCAATAATGTGAACACAGAGAAGAAAATTTATTAGAGGGAACAGCCCAATTTTGATGGAGTCCCTCTTTTAGAGTAAAGGCTGAGCCTAAGATTTTGGAATTTCTAATGAATTCCACAGATTCGACAGCTGGGCTGAGCTTCTCCTGCAATTGGTCTTGGGGGGAAAAAAAAACACTATAAATAGAGCATTTGTAGATGCTCTAATTTGACAGGTTACTTAAGCATGTGCACTTGTACTTGAAGCACATACACAGTTGCACTGATTTCTGCATAGCTCTTACATACCAAAACTGGGGCACGTCTTGCACGAGAGAGAACTGGACCAGAGTCCTTAGCCCACTGGTGAAACCTTGCACTAAAGCATACATTAAGCCAAATCTACTTCTGTTAGCTGTGTGACTGGGTCAGTGAAGGGGAGCAAAACAATAGCTCATAACCTTGCTATGAACTTGTATTTGTTGAGTTTTTTTGTAGTTAGTTTGTTCTTTGGTTGTTTTTTCAAGATAAATTCCACCCCAGAGCAAGAAACGGTGTCATTTTAATTGGAAAGCCTCCATAAGGAAGGGAGGTGGTTGGGGCCCCATCCCTGGAGGTATTTAAGAGCAGGCTGGATGAGGCTCTAGCCAGGCTGATCTAGTGTGGGGTGTCCCGGCCCATGGCAGGGGGGTTGGAACTAGATGGTCCTTGTGGTCCCTTCCAACCCTGACTGATACTATGATAAATGACACCTTCACAAAAGCCACCTCTAATTCCTACTGTCCAATGGCTTCCTGGCTCTTGGTAAACTCTTCAAGCAGTATCTGTTTAATTTATTACTAGAAACACTCCAGTTATGCGGCTGGTGGCCTAAATACAGCATTCACAGGGCTCTTGTAGCACCCATTCAGCAGGGTTTCTGCAGAGGGCACGGCAGACTGTGGCTGTCAGGTGCTTCCCTCGGCTCTGGGGGAGCGAAGAAGCATTTATGCCCAGCACAAATTTGTACTTCCCTTGCCACACTGCCATCTGCAATTCAAGCTCAAAATATCTAGTTTTTCCTGGAAATAAATGAATCCAAACTATCTGTGTGCTGAGCGAGCTATTCAGTGCATGTTCTTGTTGGCTCCTAACTAGGTCATGGAAAGAAGCATCCAGTCTGGTCTAAGTTAAACTGCACAAGCAAGGCTGCAGTTCCTGATTAAAGTTAAACTGCACAAGCAAGGCTGCAGTTCCTGATTAAATTTATGTCCAGGCATGTCTTCACATTTTAATGCATGCACAAGGCTGGTCTTGAGACCCTACTTTGCTTGCAGCACGTACAAGTCAGTCCACACTGTATCAGCAGAAGCAGTACAGCGGTAATTCCACGTAAATGCTTAATATCTCTGGATACAGTCTTCTAGTCCAGATAACACTTTCAGCATCTATCATCATCCTCACCATTCTCTCCTGTTAGCATTTAAAACACAACCAACCACCAAGATACAGAGATACTCCAGAAAAGAGAAAAGAACAAGGTTTGTAAATCTGGGAGCAGTTTTCATTGTTAATGAGTCTGGAACACAGGCACATCGAAGTTTCATAATGAGGACCCAAGAGCAGCCTGCAGAGAGCTTTCTTGAAGCTGAAGTCACAAGAAAGCTGCTGGCTCTAATGAAATGCAAACACACTCTGATATTTGCTAATGCTGTCCTGCAAAAATATTATGGATCTTTTTCAGAGTGAAATCTATCAGGAAAAAAAAATAGCCTAGAGATTGTGGACATTTCAGCACATATGGCAGAGTCCCTAGCTGTATTTTATTCACATAACATAATTCATGTAATGAAATCGTTTTGAGTTTCATTCAGTGTTCTGATTTATATTTCAATAGTTCAAACCGATCACTACGTGCCAGGCACACAGATTTGCCTCCCACAGCTCACACTCTGGGTGCTCAGCCGTGCCTGCTGGCTAACTCCACGGACTGAGCCAAGTATTCCAGCGTAAATATTGTGCCCCTATTAAAAGCTTTCCATAACAAGTTGTATTTATTTTGTAAGTGGAACAAAGAAGCAAAACCTTCCTGTTAGCAACCGATGAAGGGATGCAACTGGGACATACTCTCAGGAGAGCTGGCTGACTGATTGCTGAGGGTTTTAACTCAAAATAAACAGCTACTCGCCTGAATAATCGTGTATCCAAAAACCAGAACGGATTTTAATCGCACCCAAATTTCGCTTAAGCTTCTTTTAAACAACTTTTTACAGAGCATTTCTTCCCTCCTGGGAGACCCTTCTATTATTTTTGCAAATTGCAACTTTATGTTGCACTGTTTATGCCTGACCTCACTTCTTAATCTCCCATCAGCTAAACAAACCACAGGAACACGTGCCTGTATGGTCAGATCAGATGTAAAAGCTACCACTTCCAATAGTGAAGCAGAAGGGAGAAAGAATATTTCAAGGAGATAAACTAGCCCATAGGTGGTAAAGAAAAGGAGCAAAGCAAGGCTATGTTATAGATCAAGGAAAGCGTGTTATAGAGGAAAGCATAAAAGGTCTCCAATAAAAATGAGAAACACCCCACCATGCCAACATGTGAATGAAAGCCTTCGGAAAATGAGGAAAAGCTTTGCTTTTCCTCGTGTCAGGAAAGTTAGTGAGGCAGGAGGCAATAGAAAAACCAAATAAATCTGAAAATAACCCAATTAAGCCCATTTATTTAATCTCTCTTTCAAGACTGATTGGCCCATGTGCACGTCTAACCATTGCCTTTGCCGGGTGGAATCACAGCCTGAACCCCTGCGGATGAAAAGGCCCCGGCAGCTCAGGCTGCAGTAGCTTGCGTATCATGCTCCTTCTTCTGCTGTTACCACAAAGACTTGGAATAATCATAGTGATTACTGGGGAGTCTTAACTGCAGATTTGGCAGCAATTCAAAGCTATGCTGTAATTTCAAGTGGCAATAAACACAGGATATTAACATGCATCATTTGCTCTGCCTCTGAAATGTAACCCCCCCCCCCTCAGTTTAGATCCAATCAAAATGTAAACTCAAGATAAATTCGATCTTAATCAGCACTTTCTCTAAAACAAGGCAATCTTCTAACATGTTACAATTGTGCTGTCTCTTTCAGCATCAGCAAAAGATCTTCATTTCAGTTCTAGCTTCGTTTTCCTTTCTGTTTCTCTAGTATTAGAGAAGAAAAATAAATCAAACTGTCCACCATAAAGAAATTTCTAGACTCACAACATCTGGCTTGCCACAGGAGATTTCTGCAGTAAGTGGTGAGAGAGAGGAGGCACAGCAATTTTTAATTCTATAATCCTGTATATGGTCAGAAATCAGGACACCTCATACTGCTCAGCACTCTAAACTGACCTTGAAGGAAACAACCTCCTTTGAGTTGAGTAAAATACAGAAACTCTTCATTTAAACACACAGCAGCCATGCACTGACAGGGCCAAGCGTGCCCAGGAAGTCACCATCGGTAGGCTGAGCTCTCACTGGACACTGAGGATTTGACCATGGAGATTCAATTCAAAGGAGTGCTGGACTCACTCCAGCAACAGCCTTACCAAAGGTAACTTATGAGCCATCCCCACTCAGCTCAAATAATTCCCATTAAGACAATAATACAATAAACCAGGTTGGAAGACACCTTCAAGATCATCGCGTCCAACCTATCAACCAATCCAACCCACCCAACAACTAAACCATGGCACCAAGCACCCCATCAAGTCTCCTCCTAAACACCTCCAATGATGGTGACTCCACCACCTCCCTGGGCAGCCCATTCCAATGGGCAATCACTCTCTCTGTATAGAACTTGCTCCTAACATCCAGTCTAAACCTGCCCTGGCACAGCTTGAGACTGTGTCCTCAAGCAAAGACCTAAGAAAAGGTCCTCAGCTAAAATGGAGACAAGGCTGCTGGGCATGGGCTAGCACCAAACTGCTAATGTTACCACCACAGAGACCTGCATGCCTGCATGTGTTCTGAGGATAAATATTCTTTGTGGCAGCACTGCCAATCTCAGGGCAGTAATTCACAGAGCTTCACAGCGCTGCAGTCTCACCCTCAACATTTTCCAGATTAAGTAACTAACTCATCCATTTTCCTTGTTTTTACAATTTACATTATTCATGTGTTATTAGACATGCTTGGCTGAGACAGAAATTACTCCAGCTCCTGGTCCCAAGTGTAAATGATACGTTGCTGCTCAGATGGCATTCATAAAACACACAAATTGGGCTGCCAGGGGTTATGATTTTTATCTTTGATGGTACGAAAGACCTGATAACTCAAGAGTGGCAAAGACACAGAGTGAAACATGGTCCTTTCACTCCCATAATTTGTCCTGGTTTGAGCTAGAACGGAACTAACTCTGTTCAGTGATTTTATTTTCAGTTCAGCCTCTGCTCAGTAACTGCACTTTCTGAAGTTAATGGCATATTTTCACAGCCAGTGTCTGCTTCTAGCACTGCTAACACTGATGTTTGTAGTTACTGTCAAGGGGTGGTATGAAGAAAAGCTGTGCCTTAGACTTGCTCCTGTACAGGCCAAGGTCACTGCTAAATCTTGTGTACCACATTGGGAGTGCAGAAAGTAAAAGGCTACACCTGCGTGGAGGAGCACCCAGAACAGGTGACCCTAAAGGGACAAACCAAGTTTTCTATTCCATCACAATCTGTTCAGTATAAAGGTGAGGGATAACCAGGTCTGAGCTTTTTTTGTCATTGTCTGTTCTACCTTTCAACCCAGCCTGTGCATTCCTGAATTCACTTCCAGAATCCAGCTCCTGAATGCAGTTCCCATCTGCTGTCGAGTCCAGTGGGGGACTTCCCCAGTGCCTGCTCACAGAACCAGTGGTGAGGGTGATGCAATTCATAGTATCATAGTATCAGTCAGGGTTAGAAGGGACCACAAGGATCATCTAGTTCCAACCCCCTGCCATGGGCAGGGACACCCCACACTGGATCAGGCTGGCCAGAGCCTCATCCAGCCTGGGCTTAAACACCTCCAATTGCCATCAGCAAGGTTGGTGTTGGACATATTTGTGTATATTTAGTTCTATTGGCATACTTTTCATTGAAACAGTTTAGTTTCCTTTTCCAGTCCAAAAGTCTCTCCCCCTTATTCCCTTCTTCTTCCCACTTTGGAAGGGAAGAGGGTTAACAGAGAGTGTCTGTCATTTGTCTAGTGGCAAACCCAGGACTAACTCTTCACAGCAGGACAAGAACAGTATCTAAAGAATCAATCCAGAGTAATTCCAAGCTCAGTAGAATAAAATACTTTATCAGATAGCAGTTTAATCAGGAGGATTTTCCCTGGAAGTTGCACCCAAAATCACTTCTCACAGATGTTAGTTATTAGTGAATCTAATCACTAATGGATTACTGAAAATTAACAAGGCTAGCAAATCAGCTTCTGTGTGCAGCTGAACGGCATAAATGTACATTGAGGGAATCCCTCTGTACTTTAATGTACTTCCAGCCCAGAACAGGCTATTCCTTTGCATAGCTTCCTGCAGAATCTACACTGACTTTCTCTTGTGGAGCTCTTTTCCACCTGCCAGATGCATTCAAAACAGCAACGAGTCTCTACGAGAACTGCCACAAGGGAAGGCAATGTGGGAACGTTATGGATGGCTCCCAAGAAATATTCACTACACTGCTCACAATCTCAGGACACCATCAAAGGGCCTCTGAAGCAATCCTGATGGGGCTAATGGAAAGCATGTGCTACAGTTTCATCTCCCCTGTGCTGCAGTCAGCTCATTAATCATTTGGAATATCAAAACTGAAGCTGTATTATTTATCTAGTACCAGCATCATGTTGGGCACTTTAGGATGTGGAGTGAATATTAAGAGGTTAGGATCTTAAAAGGAGCTGGTTACCAGCTGGAGTAGCTGGTTACACATGAGACATGCTGAATAGGGAATGAACAAAGTTAGCACCTTAACAGGATAATGTGTTCAGAGTAACTGAACTGAGAACGAGCCTGAAGTGCTATCATCTGATCATAAAAGGAAATAATTCTGAAGTAGCTGGCTTTTCTCTAGGGCATTCACTGCAGTGGAGGCCAGTTTAAAGGTGGTTATGTATCATTATGAATGCCCACAGAGAAACAGCTACAGAAGTTCTGACTGATGTAGATGACCAGCCAGAAAAATCCAGCTCGGTTGCACTTGTTGGGAACTTGCATACATCTAAATCTGCCAGATCTCAGACTGAACACCTCAAAGGTGCAGTCTGTACCAGCTCTCTAGGGGATACCAACTACAGCTCAATTCTTCTTCTTCTTTTTATTTAGAGAGGCATCGTGTAGCACGAGCGAGCTGATCTTTGCCTCTTCCTCCACAGGAACACATCTCATTCATCTATAACCTGCTGCAACCAAAAAATTGCTGCCACTTGACTAGCATGGCAGGCCAAATTTTCATGGGGAATGCTCTGATCAAAAACATTTCAGGGCAGTAACTCATGCCATCAGCCCAAGAATTCTTAAAACCTGCACCTTTTGGTTGTAGCCAGGAAGGGGTTGGCCTCTTCTCCCTGGCAGCCAGCACCAGAACAAGGGGACACAGTCTCAAGCTGCAACAGGGGAAGTTTAGGCTCAAGGTGAGGAGAAAGTTCTTCACCGAGAGAGTGATTCGTCATTGGAATGTGCTGCCCGGGGAGGTGGTGGAGTCGCCGTCCCTGGAGGCGTTCAAGAGGGGACTGGATGTGGCGCTTGGTGCCGTGGTCTAGTCGTGAGGTTTGTGGTTACAGGTTGGACTCGATGATCTTCAAGGTCTCTTCCAACATTGGTTGGTAATATGGTATCTAAGACTTTTAGGCAAATCTGGTGGTCCTGCAGCATATTGAAAGTGTGAATATGCTACAGGTCACAGCAGAGGGAGAGGAGAAGCAGCACTTAACATTTTTATAGACCACCCTTCTTTGGTAGCTAATTGCTCTATTGGTATTCTGCTGTTATTTGCACCTCTCTTACAGAGACTCAGGCACTGTTTATCTTCTGCAAAACAGGTGGATCCTGTCATGAGCAAGGAATTAATAAATAAGGAATAACTTTAAAACATCCAGTGGCACAGGCTGAAATTACACTGAGAACAGAAACTTTACTGGTTATTTAAGGTCAGCATAAAGGAATCTAATACTGTGTGGGTTATGGATATTAATTTTCATTGTCCCTGTTTAAAGAGAGAATAATCCTCTGGTCATCCTGCAAGGCTCAATGTTAGCCTGGCTATTGCTAACTCTTCATCTAAAGCAATTATTTAGAATCAAAGATCATGAAGTCCAACCTGTCACCCAACACCTCATGACTACTACACCATGGGACCAAGTGCCACGTCCAATCCCCTCTTGAACACCTCCAGGGATGGGGACTCCACTACCTCCCTGGGCAGCACATTCCAATGGTCAACTACTCTCTCTGTGAAGAACTACTTCCTCACCTCCAGCCTAAACTTCTTCTAGCACAGCTTAAGACTGTGTCCCCTTGTTCAGGTGCTGGTTTCCTGGGAGAAGAGACCAACCCTCACCTGTCTACAGCGTCCCTTCAGGTAGTTGTAGGAAGCAATAAGGTCTCCCTGAGCCTCCTCTTCTCCAGGCTAAACAACCCCAGCTCCCTCAGCCTCTCCTCACAGGGCTGTGCTCCAGACCCCCCCCAGCCTTGTTACCCTTCTCTGGACACATTCAAGAGTCTCAATGTCCTTCTTAAATTGAGGAGCCCAGAACTGGACACAGGACTCAAGGTGTGGCCTAACCAATGCAGAGTACAGGGGCAGAATGACCTCCCTGCTCCTGCTGGCCACACTATTCCTAATGCAGGCCAGGATGCCGTTGGCCTTCTTGGCCACCTGGGCACACTGCTGGTTCATGTTCAGGCAGCTGTCAATCAGCACCCCCAGGTCCCTCTCTGTTTGGCAGCTCTCCAGCCACTCCGACCCCAGTCTGTAGCTCTGCATGGGGTTGTTGTGGCCAAAGTGCAGCACCTGGCACTTGGACTTGTTGAATGCCATCCTGTTGGACTCTGCCCATCTGTCCAGCCTGTCAAGGTCCCTCTGCAGAGCCCTTCTGCCCTCTAACCGATCAACCTCTGCTCCCATCTTGGTGTCATTTGCAAATTTACTGATGACTGACTCACTCTTTTTAGATCTAGGAACTGTACACAAGCTACATTTAGGGGATTAAAACTATGCCGATATGTTTTGTGGGATGGTCAACACCTTGACATCTTCACACATCTTTCTGTTTCATTTAAACCCAGCACACCCAGAACTAAATCAGTGTTTCCCAGGACACTCTAAATCAGCAGAGTGAGGAACAGCACTGGGGGAGGCATAGCACCAATTCTTGTCACAGCAGGGGAATGTTCCCTAACCAGGTTTTATGTTGCCCATAAAATAAGGACATTTTGTGTGTCCCTGAGGAAAAAAAAAGAGAGAGAGATTTGGATTGCACAGCAGAAATAGACAAATTTCATTATTTTTCACCAACTTCTCCACAAACACTAGTATTTCCCAGATACAACAGGCACATAGAGATCTTTCCAGCTTGGTCGTTCACAGACTAATTCAAGAAGTTATTTTGCAGACCTTTGATAAACCTGCAAATGTTTTCTGCCTGAAGACATCAGAGAGCAAACTACAAACAGGGTAATGGCTACACAACAAAGGACTGAATGTGTGTGCTGGTTTCATTTATTGGAGAAACAGGGCAAGCACTTCCTAGTCACCAGCTATTGATCTGCCAGCAGGCAAAAACTGCAATAAACTCAGAGAGACATCAATGGTAATGAGTGGAGGAAGAGCAGGCATGAAGCAAGGCAGTTGTGGTGGGTACAAACATCAGTCATATGGCTCCTCAGTCTTCTATTACAGGCAAATACTCAGAATGGCCTAGGTTGGAAGGGACCTTAAAGATCATCATGTTCTAATCCCCTTGCCATGGGCAAGGACACATTCCACCAGCCCAGGTTGCTCAAGGCCTTATCCAGCCTGGCTTTGAACACCTTCAGAGAGGTGGCATCCACAACCTCCTGAGCAACCTATTCCAGTGTCTTACTACCCCCATTGTAAAGAATTTCCAGTCTGAAACTCCCCTCTTCCACCTTAAAGCCATCCCCACCTTGTTCTGTCATGACAAGCCCTTGTACAAAGTCTCTCCCCAGCTTTCTTGTAGCCCCTTTCGGGCACTGGAAGGCCACTATTAGGTCTCCAGGATGAAATCCCTCAGCCTGTCCCCATAGGGAAGGCTCTCCAGCCTTCTGATCACTTTCATGGCACGTGCCCTAACAGCACAGAATATTACAGGTGTGGCTTTTAGTCTTTTATTATGAAATCTGCTTCCATGCTAAGGTTGCACAGAAATTTTCTGGGAAACTTGGAAAAGGGAGGTCTCAGAACATTACTCCAGGAAACCTGCACAAATTGTTCTCTCCAGTCCCAAATACTCAACAGGTTTCTAGGTTCTCACAGGCAAAGGTCTTCCACAACGTTCTCAAGATACACCCAAATTCCAGCTGAAGCATCAACTTCGAGCACCTCTGTGTCTCTCCCAGTTGTACAGAGCACTTCTTATGGAGATCAATTCACTTAAAGACTCTGCTACAAATCATCAATAATTACCAATTTCCAGTCTTGGAGGGTGTGTGTGCATACACCTGCAAACCCACACAGCTTCAAGCAACCAGACAGGCTACATCTAAAGCTGCTTAAGCAGCTGGCTGAAATCACTGAGAGCTTTGAAAGGCTCCAGCAACTGGGAAGGGCTCCTGAAGACTGGAAAACAATAAGCATCACACTCACCTTAGCACCACCTGCAAAGTCTCTCAGATGTGTCTCACACTGCATTTTTAACTTGTCCATTCCAATATCTAAAAGGGTAGATGGCACTAGGAAGTGAGTTGTTCCAGTTCTAACTCTTCAGGAAGCACCTGCTTCCTTCTGAGAGCTGTAAGGACTCTCCTTAGTGAAGATCTGGGTATAGTTAAAGATCTCTGAGAGCACAGGGGACAACACAAACCTGGGGGAAAGAGCTGAGTTGAGCACATCTTTCATAGGTACAGCACCACTGATTGTGTGAGCTTGAAGGGGAAAATGCAAGGGGAGAAGAAAGAGAAGGCAGAGCAGCAAAAGCAAATGCTGGAAAAACAGTGATTATTTTTCACTTGAATTTGGCCATATCTCCATTATGTAGGGTACAAAGCTTAATTATAAAAGCTCATGCTATTGAAATATTTCCCCTTATCTTTGATATCCAGTCCAAATGGACTGGGGAAAAAAAACCCCTTGAAAAAAGCAGAAAGGAAATGTCTTTTAAAGTAATTTTTAGTCCCATTAGGGCAAATCTCATTAATAGAGAAAGGACTTCAGGGAAGAATAGAGCTTTTATATTCAGAAGCACACAGCAGTGCTGTGCCTGATTCTAGCAGCACTGTGGATAATAAACCTTTCTCCATCAGGGCTTAGATTTCTGCAGCTGTAAAGTGCCCTTCATGCTGAGGTGGGGTTTTAGTCAGTGTGCATTCCCAGTACTCACTGCACCAGTTTTCTCCAGGTGTGCTTGGGATGGGCTGAGTGGAGCTTTTGAAAAGTGATGCATGATACCTTTTTTCCCCCCATTGAAAAGCATCATTTTGCCCTAACTGAAATCTGTTGTCGAAAACTTACACCAGAAGAGTTACCAATGCGACGCCTAAGGCCTATGAGGGAATCAGGAGAACAGGGGATGCCTTTGGGGGCTGTTCCACCTGACTAACTGATGCCATCCCTTTGCTAGATGTTAAGGCCACACTATACTTGACAGGCTGGAGAGGTGGGCACAAGCCAACCTCATGAGGTTCAACAAGACCAAGGGCAGGGTCCTGCACCTGCATCGAGGCAATCCCAGGCACAAATCCAGGCTGGGCAGGGACTGGCTGGAGAGCAGCCCTGAGGAGAGAGACTTGGGGGTGCTGGTGGACGAGAAGCTCGACATGAGCTCTCAATGTGCACTTGCAGCCCAGAAAGCCAATCAGATCCTGGGCTGCATCAAGAGAAGTGTGGCCAGCAGGGCAAGGGAGGTGCTTCTTCCCCTCTACTCAGCTCTGGTGAGACCCCACCTGGAGTATTGCCTCCAGTTCTGGAGCCCCTATTACAGGAGGGATGTGGAGGTGCTGGAACATGTCCAGAGAAGGGCCACGAGGATGAGCAGAGGGCTGGAGCACCTCTCCTATGAGGACAGACTGAAGGAGTTGGGGCTGTTCAGTCTGGAGAAGAGAAGGCTCCGAGGTGACCTCATTGTGGCCTTCCAGGATCTGAAGGGGGCCTACAGGAAGGCTGGGGAGGGACTTCTCGGGCTCTCAGGTAGTGATAGGACTAGGGGGAACAGAATGAAGCTGGAGGTGGGGAGATTCAGGCTAGATGTGAGGAGGAAGTTCTTTCCCATGAGAGTGGTGAAGCCCTGGAATGGGTTATCCAGGGAGGTGGTTGAGGCCCCATCCCTGGAGATGTTTAAGACCAGGCTGGACGAGGCTCTGGCCAGCCTGATCCAGTGTGGGATGTCCCTGCCCATGGCAGGGGGGTTGGAACTAGATGATCCTTGTGGTCCCTTCCAACCCTGACTGATTCTATGATTCTATACTGATGTTTCCAGTGGTCTCAGTATCTTAGAGCTAAGTGGGAGTCATTTGCCCAGTGTGCCTCCTAGGACGTCAAGCAATGAAAGGCAAGCATGGCAGCAGGAAAGACTAGATTGTCCCTGGATTTTTCAGAGGTTTCTTCCTTTCCTGTTGAAGAAAGCTTGATGGCACTCCCATTCTGATGTTCAGGCCCCTAACATTTTGGTGAGGCAGGATCTCAAGACTCCGAAGGATGAGATTCCTCCCTTGAGCTTAGAATCATGGAATCAACCAGGTTGGAAAGACCTCAGAGATCATCAAGTCCAACCTATTACCTAATACCTAACACCTCCTGATAACTAAACCATGGCTCCAAGTGCCACATCCAATCCTTTTTTGACCACCTCCAGGGACAGTGACTCCACCACCTCCCTGGGCAGCACATTCCAATAGCCAAATAGAATAGACCAGGTTGGAAGAGACCTTTGAGATCATCAAGTCGAACACTACCTAATCAACTAAACCATGGCACTGAGCATGCCATCCCCTCTCTTCCTAAACACCTCCAGGGATGACGACTCCACCACCTCCCTGGGCAGCACATTCCAATGGCCAATTACTCTTTATGGGAAGAACTTTCTCCTCACCTCAAGCCTAAACCTCCCCTGGTGTAGCTTGAGACTGTGTCCTCTTGTTCTGGTGCTGGTTGCCTGGGAGAAGAGAGCAACCCCCACCTGGCTACAACCTCCCTTCAGATAGTTGTAGATCTTCTATCATCAGCTATAATTAGCAACATTTAATTTCTCACCTGTCTTCTAGAACACATTCAAATTACCTTTTCTGACCCTCTGATTCATCTCAGAATTTGCTTTTTGTTTGGGTCTGGTGGTGGGTATTTTTTTGTCCTGTTGCCACTCGCCCTGCAAACCACACAGTGTACTTTCTTATCTTTATAAAATCTTTTTCAGTATAACTGTTTTGGACATTTTTATTCTTCACCTCTCATGCTTTAATCCACTGCAGGCCTGGACTACATCAAGTCACTGAGAGAAAGCATAAAAAGATTTATAGTCTTTTATATCAATTGTATTTGAGGCAGTGCTCCCAAAACCTTGTAGGCGTCATCAAATTCACCATAACACAACACAGCTAACTGGAGGGGGTGGTGAGAGTTAGCCATAAAGGATGAGATGTGAAGAGCCTCTTTCACATAATTGAAAGTTAATTAAAGACTCACAGTACAATCTATATCCAGGAAAAAATGGCCTTTTGTCATCTCTACAAGTGACTTCCACACAAGAAGCACTCATCTGAGACTGCAGCCCATTCCAGAAAAGTAAATAGAAATCACACAATAATCAACAGCCTGTCCCAGGTGGCATACTAATTTACCAACAGTTCTTGATAATTTATTACAAGTTAAACAGTTCAGTGACAGGCAGGGGGAAAAAGAAAGAAAAAGAAAGAAAAAAGGGGAGGGAAAAAAGAGAAGGTTATTTACTCTCTTGCCTGGCAATGTCTCACAGTCAAATCTACCTTGCTTCATCAGCTTGCTCCCAGGCATTTCTCTGAAGGAATTAATAAGCAGACAAGAAAAAGTTTGTAGAGGAATAGGCCACAATTCATTGCTGCTGAAACCAAAAGGGCCTAAGGCAATCAAAAGGCAAAGATGGTACATTTGCCAAAATACAAACAAAAATCCCAACCAAACAAATAACCCAAAAGTAACCAACCAATCAACCCCACAACAAAAAAATCCACCAAACCTTCCAAAACCAAGATGAAAACCAAATCTCACTCATTCCTCTTGAGTGCCCAGGTGGCTGGTTAGGTCTTTCCAAATTGCCTCCATACAGATCTCTGTGGACTGTGCAGTAATTTCTCTTTGATAACTAAACAATACTGCAGGTTTATGCAGAACCAAAAGGATCCTCAGTCAAAATGTACCTTAAGGGAGGTTGTAAACAGGCAGAGGTTGGTCTCTTCTCCCAGGCAACCAGCACCAGAACAAGTGGACACAGTCTCAAGCTGCACCAGGTTTAGGCTGGAGGTTAGGAAGAAGTTCTACACAGAGAGAGAGATTGGCCATTGGAATGGGCTGCCCATGGAGGTGGTGGAGTCACCATCACTGGAGGTGTTCAGGAGGAGATGTGATAGGGTGCTTGGTTGCATGGTTTAGTTGATTAGGTGGTGTTGGGTGATAGGTTGGACATGATGATCTTGAAGGTCTCTTCCAACCTGGTTTATTCTATTGTAAAGCAATAATCAACATTTCAGTGAGGTTTAGCTGTATAAATCAAGGGGTGAGTGGGGATGCAGAACTAATGCTGAACACTGCAGCAAAGGGGATCCCTCCCCATCCAAAAAGTGGCCATCATGCCTGTAGTCCTTGCGAAGCTTTCAAACAGCCTCGGCACATTCGTTTCTCTGTCAGCCTGATTACAAACTGCCCAGGGCAAGGCTGTCTTCTCTGCTCCACATCTGGACCGTGCCAAGCTCAGGCATACTTTTGCCTCTAGGTGCAACCGTAATAAAAGTAAACAAATACAGCTGCAAAAACCACACTGGTCACATTCAGTGCTGAGAGCTGATCAGTGTTTTCTGAACTCAGTTTTTTTGGTTTTTTTTTAAGCCTTAAATGAGAGATTGGGAGACTTTTAAAGAGACATCAAATATTTATGGCAAATTAATTCAAATGAGCTGCACACTGCCTTCATTTCCACTGTCAGATACAGAAAGCAGCTCCGTGAATTCCATCGATTGTATGGCTGCTGAGACACCGGCACTGTGATTTACAGACTGCTCAGCACCAGAAGTTCCATCATCATCTTCCATGCTTCCCACAGTTTGCAGAGATTTTAAATCTATGCCTACAGAGAAACTCAAGCCCACTTAGCCCCCAATGCTGAGCGTCTTTTCCATGGTTTATCACTAGGAAGGGCTTTCAGTTTCCTGGAGCTATGAATATGACTTTGTAAACAACCCTGGCAGTGGGTATTAAAGAGAGGTTAGATGTGATTCAGTCTGTTAGAATTGCTAAGGAGGAAGAGAGGAAAAGAGAAAAGCAGAGGCTCATGCCGTAGCAGAGTGTGGAGGCACCATGCTAACTGACAGCAATCACTGCAAGCCACTGAGAGGCTGAACTGTTCACCTGGAAAACAAGCTCTAAGGAATGTCAGATTGCCAACAGATGATTGAAACAGGATGAAATGAGAAGATGAAGCCATGGTTTTGGAGTGGCCCTTATCAGTTGTGGGGAATGGTAAATCCCTGCCAACTCTTAAAAACAACTCTAGACACAACCTGCCAAACCCCAGGTAAGGCTCATTGACCTGGTTCCCATCTCCCTCTGTCAGTGACACAGGAGGACTCTCAGGTCTCTCTGCTGAACAGTACACAGGTCACTAGTGAAGGTTTCCACAGAAATGCAGCCAGGCAGGGCAGCTGCAGCATGATGCCAGTACTTTTCAAACAACATCCAACTGTGGGCTTCTTCCTCATGCACATTCAACTCCACAGTTAGTGACTATGATTAGTCCTTGGGTTGTGAGAGAATTTGTGAATCCAGATTCAGGCCACTGTCCCTTATGGAATATGGACTCTACATCTGCTATGGAGAAACAATTTGCAGTGAACTGGAGCCATATGGCTCAACACAGTGCAGATCTGATTTCCAACTAAAAATCAGTTGAACAATAAAACAATCTGACTGAAAAAAAAGTCAGCCTTGTATTGAGGTATTTCTCAGACAGACAGAAACCAGCTCCATTTTGCAGTCTACCCACGTGTTCAGATCATAACCTATTAACCAGGGGTTGTCTCTGGTTTTCAGCAGTAAAATGAAAGTAGACAAAGTCTTTTCATGTTTGCAAGGCTCTGGAAACATTCATGGGATATAGACCACGCTATGATATGCATTTCAGGTTTGTATTGTCATTAGTGCCCAAGATTTAGCATGCTCAGACTGGGAATTCATGTCTTTAGTTCCTCCAATCCCCAGGTACATCTTTTAACTTCTCTCTTGTTCATGTCTAAGTGAAACTGCAAGTTGATGAACAATCACTGAAGAAGAAGGAGAATGAGCAGTGCAGGTTATGGGTAATTTAAACATTCATATAAACATATCCATCAAAAGTTGCAGTTTAAGTGATTTCTGTGCTGCTCTGTATCCTTATCAGATTCGGGCGCCTAGGAAAGCATTTGATGGCCTGTGGTTCCCACTGTGCAGCACAACAGCAATGGCTGATCCTGTGATACTCTAAATTCTCATCTAATGGAAAATGGTTTAGTTTTATGCCAGTATTCTGTCTATACTTGCCTCCAGAGCTTAGGATTGCATTGCAGTTCTTGTATCCATTCCCAAATCCAGCTGTTGTATTCTTAGGAAATAATCAACCATGGCCTTTAGTAACCCATGATCACTAGGTTAAATCTAAGTGGAAAACCCCTGCCACCTCCCAGAGTTTCCTCCAGTGAAGAGTGCTTTTTGCAACACAGTGATGGCAAGAAAACAATCTGAATGCTGCAGCATAATGCACGCTGACAAGGTACAGGAAGAGCTTCCAAAGCGCAATGCACTCCTCCGCAGGCACAGGTCACGGCTGCAGAGCCACACAGCCCTCTCTCCCCAGAAGATCCGCAGTAGAATCACAAGCACAGAAGGCCCTCTCCTTCAACACAAAGCCCTAAAGCCAGGCCAGCTCTGCTGTACTTTGAGATGGGTGTTTGCAGCCTCTCTCAGGAAGGTTACACAAAAATGCCTGCTCCGGTCATGGCCCAGTGTACCATGACAAACCACCACAGCCATAGTTTAAACAAGATTTATCAGAGGATGGCTCTTGGATCCCAACAAAGATGTGGCTGCGATGGGCAGACAGAAAACAGAGGACCTCATACTGCATGTGATTTTTCTCAGCAATTCCCTCTAAGACTGGGGAGAGTTTACCTCATCTCTCTGTATTTTACAACACCCATCAACCTAATAGAGATAATGCTTATCTGCAATGGGGGACTAAGGTAGGAATTAAAGCATGACTCAGGTGCTCAAGAGGGGATTGGACGTGGCACTTGGAGCCATGGTCTAGCAGTCATGAGGTCTTGGGTGACAGGTTGGACTTGATGATCTTTGAGGTCTTTTCCAACCTTGTTGATTCTATGATCAATATTCAAGCATCCTTTGCAGCAGGCACTTCAGCATATCCATATTTACACTCCTAACAAACCAAACCAACACCACCACAAAAAAAACCCAAAACAATCAAAATACCAACCAACAAAACAAACAAACAACAAAAACCCAACCAACCAAAACACAAACAAACAAGACAAACAAAAAAACAACCCACAATGAACACACTCAGGTTTCATCCTGTGTGGATTTCTTCTCCTTTGCCATGCTGGCACTTTGACCATTTAATGTAATACTGTTGCTGTAATGGGCATAGCACAGATTGAAATAGTAGCCACTGAACAGGGAAACCACCAGCACAGAGGAGAAAAATAAACATCATCTGTGCTGTCAAAAGAAGTACCAAAGCAGATTTTCCACAGAGCAAATGTAACCTCCACCCACCCAATTAATAGTTCCCTCCAGAAGTGACAGAGAAATATGAGGAGCATTAAGTCTGCTGAAGATCAGTCTAACAGATTTGAATCTTAACCCTCAGAAATAAAATCCCTTGCTACAAAATCTGGCTCAACCACATTTGCCAGAGTAAAAAGTGTGGCTAAAGGTATTAAGCCCAGATCTAATTTGACTTTCACAAAAACAGAGAGCTGGAGAGAGGGGTCTGTGCAGGGCTTTGCCACTTTACTATATGAAGTGTTATAGTGAAATAAGCAATCCTTCCTCAGGCAGAGGAGGCTGCAGGTTTGCTGTGACTGCCTGTTGAAGCAAAACAATTAGTGATGAGTGTCTTGGTTTTCAGAGATGTAAGAATTTAGGCCTTGGTTTATCCTCTGCAGCACACCAGTACTCTGTGACTTCCTTATTATCAAGAGGTGCTCAACTCAGTGTGAACAGTTAACATCTCTATTAGCACTCTGTTTCCCCTTGACAGCTAGCTCATAGACCAACGGCAGTCACACCAGTCTGAAGAAAAGGCAGAATCACAGCAGCCACCATTTAATTCCAAATTCTGAATGCCAATAATAGAAAAGATTTTTCTTCTCAGTTCCTACTCTGTAGGTAAATAACTTAATTTTCACCAAACTGGATCCTCTTTGCCTCGTTGCCTTGTCGTCTGTAACAAGCACAGATACCAACTGAATCTCAGTCTTACCTGAGAACAATACAGGTGCCTTCTACCTCCTTCATCATCTCTTTGCTATCTATCAGTCCTGTTATTTAATTACATGCAGAGCAGAACTCACACCTTTTGACAGGGACAACCCTTTTTTACATTTCAGTAGTGGCTCTTAGCAGTTCAGTCCAGCTCTCTGCTATGCAGACACATTTATTTCTGCATTTTCATTACAAAGCTGAATTAATACATACCTCAACCTTCAGCAAGGAGCAGCACTGTAGGTGGCTTGGTTCAGCATAGCTGAATTATTGCCATGACAGTTGCTTGCTGAATCAGTTGTTAAAAGGAATCTCCATCTCCTACAACTTTCTGCTCCTGCCCATTCTTTCTCTCCCTGCTCTTGCATGTTTCTCGATTGCCCTTGGAGGGGAATTCGTCTTTTTTCAACCCAGCCTGGCTTGGTCCTTTTCCTGTCAGAAACAAATCTGACTTTCAGTGGTCACATACGGGTCTTACCAGAAATCTCCAAGAATTAAAAGCAGTGTGATCCTGCCCCAGAAGGCTAAAATACAACAGAAGGATCTGAAGGACTTCTAAATACTTCTGTGACTCTGTACCGACCACAGCAGATCAGAAAACACAAGCACAGAGTATGGGAGACAGATCCTGACCATGATTTGTAACGTAAAAAAGCAAACAGACTGAAGTACAAGGGAGAAGTATTATCACCCCTCTCTGGGTTGTGAGCTGATGGAGGAAAAGCCCAGCTTTCAGAAAACCTCACCTTCTGTTGAAGCACATCAACAGAGACGTGGTTTTCAGAAGTGCTGAACATACAGCAGATCCTCTTGCGACCCCAGGAGCACATTTTCCAATTATGTCATAACTTGGTACTCTAAGCTCTTGAAAATCTGATCTCAATCACAGGCACTAAGCAATTTATCTCTTCTCCCACCAACCCCCCAAAATCCACTCCCAAAAGGATTCTGGCAACATGAAGTCTGCTGCAAAGCTGGATATTAATGCAGTGCATTTTCTGTTTCACTAAAGAACTTAATACTACACATTTCTCCATTCCATATTTATATAGATTCTCTGTTGATATTTATGGCAGTTAAATACCTGCTCTCAACATGAGCCATGGACACCAAGCACCTGCAGTCTGGAGACAGCACTTCAGAACACCACACTGTTCTTACGAGCAGCAACTCATCCTTGCCATCAGATGAAAGAGAAGGAATAGGTTTTGATCTCAGATTACAGGTGTGATGGGAGAATATTCTGTTCAATAGAATGACCTATGTTACCTTTTGTTAGGGAACTGTCAATTATTAAAAGCTTCATTAAAAAGAGAGAACAAATGAGCAAGACAGAATAGGCCTTAAAGAAAGTTGGGCTGTCAGGTTTGCTCAGAGCAGTAGCAGTGCTTTTCACACTGCTGTGTGAGCTGAATCACATCTGACATTTATTCCAACTCAAACCTACCTACAAGTTACACAGTCAATCAACATTCATTAGAGTCAAGAGTTAGGATCTGTTAAAATGTTTCTCTTCTGAATCTCACCCCCCCTCCCCCCACAGATCCTCCATCAGCAGCTTTCCAACTCAGCATCACACAAGACAGTGAACTCTGCAGTCAGATCTGTGTCTGCAACAGATACATTTAGTCTGTGTTTTGAAGGTGGGACATACCAATGGAACCTCAGAGATAAGTGAAATTGAGAGGCAGGTATCACTGCTGATAAACAGCTGACACAGATGTGCACCACTGCTCTTCACTGGACCTGTCCAAGCCTTTGTGATAGCAACCTATTGCTATCAGCTCTTTGCCACCAGACTTTCCAAGTGAGAGTTCCAAAGGTGTAGCATTTGAGATTCCTATCCTGCCTCGCCAGTTCCTACCTCTTAATCAAGTTTTGATAAGCTATCACTTGTACAGCAGGTTGTGAATTTACAGATTAGACAACAGAATCAACTCAGCTGTGCTCCAATCATGACATTCTCTGCTGTAGTGCAATGAACTTGGACTGCAATGTGACAGCATTAAGCAGTGCTGCTGCTCAAATGCAGGGTGTGCTTCAGAAAGTCAAGTAACTGAAAAGCCTGAATGATAGAACCTTTTATCTCTCCTCCTGTGACACCAAAAAGACAATGAAGCACTGCAAGGAAATCACAAAATGTTTTGCTACGTGCCTTAATGTTAACTCTTAGCACCAGATAGTGCTCAAATGTATGTGTTATGAGGCTGCCATTTGCTGGAAGATTTGATCCAAAAGGCAGGCTATGACCCATATGTAAACAGCCGAGTAAGTTATGCATTAAGTTATTGACAGCAAACAATTTCACAAGTGCTTACTTAACATAAAGCCACAGAACATTTGCTGTATTTTTCCTAACTATAATAACCTCTCACAGATTCATACCTTTGAAGGCTCAAAGAGACCACTACAAGCCTCTGATGAGAGCATCCCTGCTGGAACTGCATGTGCTAGCGGTGAGATTTCTAATGTCTCTTGTACCCTGGCATCATTTTTCAGCCTTGCTGGATTTTCACCACATCTCTACTAATTATCTCTTCAATACTACACTGCCTGTACTTGTTACAGAAAACCCATTTCCTAGATCAGGGTTCACTGCCTGTGTTCTGTTTTGGCTGTAAAATGCAGTTTATTTCATGAAGCAGAACAATCCACAGAGCAAAGAGGGCTGGTGAGCGTCACCCCGACACAATCCTACTCAACACCATAGCAAACGAATTCCCTGGGGAGGATGAAGGAGTACTTCAGGTCTTATCAGGAGATACTGGGACACCATTAGTATCCAACTAACCTCAATGCATCTCTCCATTAATGGAATCATATTTCAACTGAAGAAAGGGCTGCAGCTGTCAAGTAAGTGCATTACCCACAGTAGGAAATGCAGAGGCTGCTGTGGCAAATAAATGGTACTCTTGAAGCACACCATAATTTTTCACCTGGGGTCTATTTGCAAGCAATTTTTTAGTATCATTAATGACATCAACAAAATGAAATACCTGAAAGACCTGAAATTCCCACTCTTTCCAGCAAACAAGCAAGCACACAGACAAAATCCACTGTGGATAGTTCCTTGCTTTGATCTGCATCTCAGGTAATGACTTCTACACAATCACCCCAAAAACATCCTACCTGGTGGGGAAAAAAATAATACAGCAAGATGCCTGACAGATATGGCTGCCAGTTTGCCACTTGAACTCTGCACTGAACACCTTACCAAAAACATCCAAAGACTTCCTATGAGTTTTAATGGAGTGACTTTGGAATTAAACTAGCAGCATTTGCCCCTTAATGACAGCTATTTGCAGAAGGGAAGCTGGTTTATGTAATCAATCTGAGCACCTGCTTGTCTAATCAGTCCATGCCATGAGGCAGATTGCATGACTGCCACCACATCACATGCAGATACCATTCTGAGAGAAGAATTTGTTGGAATTCCACATTAATAATCAAGGTGGCAGGGAAAAAAAAACACCACACACACCTACACTGAAGAAATTAAAGACTCCATCTCACAGGTATTCATAAAAGCAGGAGGGAAGAGAACTGCAAAGTTGTTTTTAGGATAGAGTTAAAAATGTAAACCTATTTTTTTTTTTTCCTCCTGAAATTCCAAAGGAAAATTCATTGGTACAGGAAAGCTATAGACGAGACCTGAAATTACTGAGCAATTCACAGCCTTAACTTTAAAACCATTTTAGAATAGCAAGGGAAAGAATCAAGTGGAAAAAAAAAAGTCAGCAGTGGCCAGGTAGTCCCCTCAGTCTCCCAGCAGGAGACTGGTTTAAGACCAGGCTGGACGAGGCTCTGGCCAGCCTGATCTAGCATAGGGTGTCCCGGCCCATGGCAGGGGGTTGGAACTAGATGATCCTTGTGGTCCCTTCCAACCCTGACTGATACTATGATTCTAAGCCCTTGATATGAAGGACACGAATGATGAAAACAACAACATCAAGCTCCTCCCAGGGAGCTCTGCTATGAGAATCCACCACCAAACAGCAACACTTGCCAGAAAACCTCATGAAAAGTATAACTTTGGCACACTCTCCACTGAGTCACTGGGCATTGGTGTCCTTTTTATTGCTCTCTTTAATTTCTAATTCTATTGCAAAACCACTTTCCCATAAATACCACACTCAATATCTGAGTAAAACACCTGACATCACACAAGTCCTAGAATAACACCAGTTCCAAAACCTGGAAGACAGTGAACTTCATACTGGATTTGCATAATAATTGGTTCAGAAAGCAAGGAAATGGACAGCATGACATGCTAAATGCTTCAGCATCTTCATAAACCGACTGGACAACTACTGAAGGAACAAAATCTGCCATCTAAAACGCTGATAAACAGCAACAATGAGGAGACTCAACTAGGACAGTGATTCATGTGCAATTGTTCCTTGTTGGATTGCTGAGTGCATGACTTGGTGCATGCTATGTACAGAACAAGCAATATTTGGTGAAACTCCAATTTGAGAGGACCCATGTCTGCTTTTGTTCCTGTTTGAGTGCTCCTGTCCTAGGCCATATCCATAAGGAGGGTGGCGGCTCTGCCCTCGTGGTGTTTGTTCTTTACCATGCTCCTATTGCAGAGCTGGAGGATTAGACAGGGAACACCACGTGCCTTTTTGGTTTTGTGGGCATTTTTTGTTGTAATGAATTTCAGCTATTCTTCTGGTTTATGTCCCCAGAAGCCTTTAAGTACCAAGCCTCCAGAAATCCAGTTAAACATTGGGCAAGTGCTACAGAAGCATTAAAGGCGGCTGTTAATATCTTGGCGGGGGGGCGGGCTGCAAGAAGCTTAGGTCACTTTTAACTGGTCCCCCTGGCTACCACACAGGGCTGTGTTATTCATCTTTGGAGGGAGATGTGTCCAGTCAGCTTTACCCACAGCCAAATAAGTTTATTTATTACAGCACCACGTCCTCTAAACTCTTCTCTTCAGTTCTCAGGCATGTCTGGTGTAATGGGCAGGATTAAAAGAATGCTTCTGAGTATCTGTGGTTATCTTTAATTTTTTTTCCTGCAAAGGCATGTATGGAGACATAAGCTGCCCCATGGCTCTTAGCAGCACAGATGATAAGTGATCCTCTGTGGCTGGAAAATATGCCTTGCAGCTGTCCCTGATTCTTACCCCAAAAAGCTCACTATCCTCTCTTGATCTCAGTTGCACTTTATATTGAAAAGCAAGGCATAGAAATATCAGATAGCACAACAAGGGAACAGCCTTTGGGAAACAATTCTCTGCTTAAAAAAGTAAAATAAACCAAACAGGAAGGGAATTCCTTGCTTTGGTGCAGAGATTAACACTGACACTGACCCCAAGCAAAGGCAAATTACAACACTGTGTAAACAATGATTTTTTTCTGATGCTACAGGCTCTAAAGGTAATATCCACATGGAGGAGGCAGAAAGAGCAGGAAGCCAAGCATCCTTAAAGACAATTACTAGTAAATGTAAAACTAATGGGAAAGAGAAATTGGCCATTGGAATGGGCTGCCCAGGGAGGTGGTGGAGTCACCATCACTGGAGGTGTTTAGGAAGAGACTGGATGAGGTGCTTGGTGCCATGGTTTAGTTGATTAGATGGTGTCGGGTGATCTCAAAGGTCTCTTCCACCCTGGTTAACTCCCTGCCACAAACTCTCCAAATCAGGTAGTACTGAGAAAACCAGTCCATCATGAAACAGGTCACTGGAACTCTTTCAATGTTAATACATGTCATAAGGAACACCTGAGCAGTGGGTACCACTGAGCAGCGGGTACCACTACGATGATTGCAGCACTGCAATCATCTGTTTTCCCAACGCTTTGCTCAGAATTCACAACAAAATTGACTGGACTGAGAGAACCTGAGACCAGGTTCAAAATCTAAAAGCTCTCTTGAAAACTCATACAGCCATATGGTAGTGGAAAGGCTCTGAAATGTTCTAGCAGATGCCTGAAGTATACATTAGGCATGTCAGCTATACTTTCCCTGCCAAAAAGTCAATTATGTAGAACAAACTTCCAACTGGAGGCCAGATTTGAAAAGGAAACAAACATTTGGAGGCAAGGAAACACCTTGGTGAGGAAGAGCAGAAGAAAAGCTCCTCTGCCTTTGCCTGCTGCTGCCACCGTTCTCTAGAACTTCAGAAATGTTTCGTTCTCTTCTCTTTCAGTTATGATTATTTCAGGAAATTCTGAAATGTTTTCAGTAGAGAGTTGTACAACGGATAAGTGGCTCAGGCAGGCAACCACTGCTGTAAAAACCTGTCACTGGAAGATGTGTATTTCTGATTCATTGGGAAAGAATGTGGCCATAGGAACAAGAACACATGGCTGAGTATCAAGCGTAGGAGAAGAGGAGTTACTGAAAAGGCTTCTATCTGTCAGCTGCAAGTTAAACACCGCATCACAAACACAGATAAAAGCAGGTCCCAGCCCCCAGCAGATGGCAAAACCAAATATGATTGAATAAATATCTCCCCTTAAATAAATATCTCCCCTGCTGATCCTGTTTTAAGATGTTATTCTCACAACCAGTCAAGAAACAAATTATTGCTTAGACCATAACAGGAATTTGGCAGATTGGATTGCTCTGGCCCACAGCTTGAGACGCTATCCTGCCACAAACCCACAGTCACAACTGTGGGCAACTCTGGTTTGCTCTCAAACTACAGCGCTAGTAGGATAGTTACTTGATTTCATCTACTTCATTTCACCACGGGACACACACATCCAGGCTTGTCAAGGACTAAACTAGCTGGATGCTGTATTAGCTGACAACTAGAGCTACATAGCCTTTTGGAATTGGAAAGAATTCAAGCAAGAGAATGTCTTTGAGGAGAAAATTTCACTACACAAAGTCACAGTATCACAGTATCACCAAGGTTGGAAGAGACCTCGAAGATCATCCAGTCCAACCTGTCACCACAGACCCCATGACTAGACCATGGCACCAAGTCCAATCCCCTCTTGAGGAGGGAGGACATTGCTGCCCAGAGAGAACTCTCCTGCCCACTGCAGGCTTGAACTCACGACCTTCCCAGTAAGAGTCTTGCATGCTACCAACTTAGCCACATGGTCCCCAATTAGTCCTTGGAAGTTTCCAGCTACACATATCCACACCACCACACACAACTTTATAATCCTCTTCAGCTTTTCTCTTTCAATATGGTAGACACTTGAGAGGCTTATCTTTTGCAGAAAGGTATATTATGGAGATTCAATAAGTTTGCTGATACTGTTATGCCATGTTGGTCAAAAGATGATACACCAGTGTGTCAAACACAAATAATAGAAGTGTCCAGTCCTGAAGCCCCTATTACAAGAAGGATCTGGACATGCTGGAATGTGCCCAGAGAAGGGCCGTGAGGGTGAATGGAGGGCTGGAGCTCCTCTCCTACAGAGACAGACAGAGAGTTGGAACTATTCAGCCTGGAGAAGAGAAGGCTCTAAGGTGGCCTTCCAATAGCTTAAAGGGGCCTACAAGAAAGCTGGGGAGGGACTTTTCAAGGTGTCAAGTAATGATAGGACAGGGGGAATGGAACAAAAATAGAAATGGGTAGATTGAGATCGGATGTTAGAAAGAAGTTCTACACCATGAGGGTGGTGAGACACTGGCACAGGTTGCCCAGGGAGGTTGAAGAAGCCTCATCCCTGGAGGCTTATAAAGCCAGGATGTGGCTGTGAGCAACCTGATCTAGTGTGAGGTGTCCCTGCCCATGGCAGGGGGGTTGGAACTAGATGATCCCTGAGGTCCCTTCTAACCCTTGCAATTCTCTGATTCTATCTCCAAGTAACAGGGTGAACAGGAAGTATTTATGCTAAGCTATCATTATACCTAGCATAGCTGTGCTTTACAAGTAGTGCAGCTGGTGCAGAATAAGGGACTGTACTGATGGCAAAGCAATGTGATTTCCTGAGGAAAAATATTCGGCAGATTCCTGGTTTCTATCACGACTACTTATGGTGCTTTTGTTGCAATCATTGAAAATGTAAAAAGATCCTTTGGGCCTGGCCATCTTTTTCTTAGCCTGGTCTTGATTTCTGTTAAGACTACAAAGAGGACATCAATTCTGGATCCCATTTTTGCTTTCATGTCCAATGATGCTCACATCAATGATGGTTTTTTTTCCTCATCTGGTTTTAGCTGGTAACACAAAATCACAAAGAAAACACGAATTACATCAGATGAGCCTAAGGCACATTTCAAATATCACAGAATTTAGATAATAAAACTAAGGAGGAAAAACTTCTGTATACTGTTTAGGTGGGCTGAAGTGGGTTTAGGCCTGAAAACAGACAGGATAACACACAAGATAATAAATGAACATGAGCTACTGAAATTACAGTGATCAGAGTAAAAGAAAAGATGGAACAGTGATACTTTCAGAGAGAAATAATTGATTTAAAACAGTGAGACAATAACAATGACTCATTTGTATAGCTGGGATGAGGTAAAACAAAGTCTTCCTGACAAATTTGGCAAAGATTTAGAGAAAGCTGCTGACAGTAAAAGAAATAAGTCTTTTTTTTTTTTTTTATAGCCCATGTCTTGAGTAAAGGAATTTCATGCTTTCATAGTCCAAAACTGACACATGCACAACCCCTCAAGTCACACTTGCTTTCCTCCATCCTTCCCTTCCACACATGGACACACCACAAAAGGCAGAAGACAGAAGGAACCAAAACAATTACTTTTCAACCCATCCTCTAGTGCTTGATGTCCACATATCCTTTGTCTTCAGTTCTTTGTTTCTGCACGTATCAGTGACCATGACGTTCACAGTAACACTGAAGGCTAGCGTGAACTGGAAAAGATCTCTTCAGACAGAAGAGGAGGTTCAGGGAGACCTTACTGCTGCCTACAACTACCTGAAGGGTGGTTGTAGCCAAGAGGGGGTTGGTCTCTTCTCCCAGGCAAGCAGCACCAGAAGAAGAGGACACAGTCTCAAGCTGTGCCAGGGAGGTTTAGTTTGGAGGTGAGGAGAAAGTTCTTCACTGAGAGAGTTGTTAGCCACTGGAATGTGCTGCCCAGGGAGGTGGTGGAGTCACCATCCCTGGAGGTGTTCAATAGGGGATTAGGCATGGCACTCGGTGCCATGGTTTAATCATGAGGTCTGTGGTGACAGGTTGGACTTGATGATACTTGAGGTCTCTTCCAACCTTGGTGATTCTGTGACTCCACAAAATACGTTTAATGTGCAACCAGATTTCTTACTTCAAATGTGGGTCTAATGACAACTGAAAAAAAACCACTTCTGAAAAATCTTATCAGAAACTGGTCACCTACTGGAGAGACTCAAAGCAGGAAAACAGGACTAGTGCAGTGAGAAATCACAGAAATCTGATGGCTGTAGTGGATGCATACCCTGCATAAGGCAACAGAACAGGGAAGGGAAGCTGCCTTTCAACCAGCAATGGCCACCCTACTCCCAGCGATTTAGCTCCAGATGGATTGCACTGTCCCTGTAGCTGGAGAGGAACAATTAGAAATCCAGCTGAATATTTATGCTTGCTCTTCCTTGGCAAGGAAATACAACAGCTAAATGCAATAAATACTGCCTCATTTCCTAGCATAGCTGCCTCTGGCTACCTAGCAGCTCTTATTAAATCCTGTCTTACCTCTGCTTCCAGCAAGGCAGCACGGTTCAGCAGGCAGAATTGCACCCCAGTGACCCCGCTCTACTCCGGGTGCTGTCATTATCTGGGGCTGACTCTCTGTCAGTGAATCATGAAGAAGTCTCTTTGCTTTCCTGGCTGTTAAGACTTTTCAGTAAAGATGATAATGATGATAATTCCTTTCTCATCAGCCAAATGAAAGAGGAATGACAAGGACTGTTAATGATTTGTACAATACTGATAACGTGCAGCATGGTTTAGGTGGAAAGTGCATTTGAGTTATGTCAGCTATGAAAAAGGGATCACAAAAGCACACTGGAGCATGGAGTGACATTTTATGCTTATTATGGGTGGAGAAAGAATGAAGAAACTGTCCCTTCCTACACCCAGAACTGATGAGACTCATTTGATTCCTGGTTTTACATAATCTACTTATGAGAGCACAGCAAATCCCTACCCTATCTGCTAGATGTATACTGAAATAAATCTCCTCCTACAGAGATTTGCCTCAAACATGGAAGCAATCAGAGTGTTTAGGCTTTGAGGGAGTCCAAAGAGGAAAATTAAAAACTGTGCCTTCTAACATAACAGTTAGAAAATGTCTATAACAACACAGTATGACTGACTGGTGATGATGTCCCACACCACAAGACAACCAAAGCTTTTGCTGGGCACAACTGTTTTGCTTTTGACAGTGCTGACATGCTCTGAATAAACTTCATTAGAAGTTCACACACTAGCTTGTCCTTTTCCCCTCCAAAACAAAAAGATAAATTACACACATCAGGTTGCACATTGACAACTGCAGTTAACTGAATCACTCTCTCATGTATCTGTATTAGAAGAAATTTAAGAGTGCTCTATAAAATATTACCTTACAGCAGCAATACTTTTCCTGGTCAGATTCCACTTAACTGTTTTTCACAGAAACAAACTCACCAGCTTCATCAAACTCATCATCAAGCTGCTGCTCTTATCTGGTTGTTCAGAAGCATAAATGGACTTCAGTCTCAGAACAAAAAATGTCAAGGGGAAAGTCTTTAAAGAGATGTAGAAGAACTTAAATGGTGGAGTTTTGCTCCACTACAGCTGCTAAGCAATTGCTGTGTCACCTTACTTGTACGGTGTTATCTCTCTATATACATCTTATGTGCATGCCTGGATGTCCTTGCACATCATCCTGCACTCTGTGCTTTCACCAGTTAGTTTTACCTTCAGAAATCATCAGGGTGAAAACGTGCCAACACTTCCACAGGAAAGCAAAAGAAAAAAGGCAAGATACATTTTAGCTATTCTCTAGTAAAGTTTCAGCTGAATAAGGTAAGTGATGACATGATTTGGCCTCCTATTAAGAAATATGAACAAGTGCTTCTTCGCAGCCAAATTATCAATAACATTTTAATTAAGGTTTGATTGAACCAAAGCAATTACCACATGGCAGCAGGTAGTGAGCAGTGGAGAGCCTGGGGCATCATTCCCCTGCAAGGGCTGGAGGAAGAGGCAGTAATTACTACTGACGAGGCAAATCTTCCAGGCATGCTCAGATGAGGCAAACCCCCCTCAGCTTGCCTTGTCTACAAATTGGTCATTTGCATAAATGTGTTCTCTGGCCAGCAAACACTGTTGTAGATACTACCCAGAGATGACAGCAGGCCAGCAACGTACCTAGCAGCCAGCATCCATGTCCCTTTCTTGCCCTTACATCTGAGAGTCTGGGTCGTAAGTGGAGCTGTGGGCCAGAGCTCTTGAAGAGGGTCCTTGCCTTTGAAGTCACTCCCTACCATCCTAACAGCATCCAGCTACGAGGCTTTTTTTTTTTCCTCCCTGCTTGACATATCCTGTCCCCCTAGGGAAAGTCTGAATGCTTTTGGAAATAAAATTACTGTGAGACAGAGCATGGGCACGACTTCACACACTGGGCTAGCTGTCCAAGAGCTTTACTTCAGCACTGTGTCTGCATTACCCACACAAAGCAGTAACCCACCCTGTGCTTTCTCCACAGCCTTCTGGCACGGCTATTACATTTGTTTTCCAGGAATCCAACCAGAAATGGGCAATGGCTTTACTTCATTTATATGGGGTTGTTTCACATGCAGATGCCAGGTTTATTGCCCTTCACCTTCCTGTCCCTCCAAAATCAGGCTGACACTGTCCTCAAGGAATGAGAGCACCCTGCCAGGACACCAGAACAAGAGGACACGGTCTCAAGCTGTACCAGGGGAAGTTTAGGCTGAGAGGTGAGGAGAAAGTTCTTCCCAGAGAGAGTTGTTAGCCATTGGAATGGGCTGCCCAGGGAGGTGGTCCAGTCACCATCCCTGGAGGTGTTCAAGAGGGGATTGGACATGGCACTTGGTGCCATGGTTTAGTCTGTGGTGACAGGTTGGACTTGAGCTTTGAGGTCTTTTCCAACCTTGGTGATTGTGTGATTCTGTGACAGTTACCTGCTGTGTGACCGTTATAAATCATTTCAGTAATAATCACTACTATTAGCAACTGCCCTTCAGCTCCTGCCTGTTTCTGAGGTCCTCTACTTGGCTTAGTCTGTTCTTTGCAAAGCAACAGGATACTGAGAAAGATTAAATAAATAAAAATAAATCCCTGTGCCTACCTCTTATTCATTCTTTGCACATTCATTTTTATGGTTTTCTTTCTTTTTTTTCCCCCAAGACTAAACAAACTCCAATGCTGCTGTATAAACCAAGTAGCTACACACAAATGTTGTTGACAGAACTTAAGTTTATTTTTTAAGTGACCTCCATCATGCCCTTCAAACACATTGCTATCTCTGCTGATGAGCAGCTATCACATCTCCCAAGGCTTCAATCACACTAGAAACAGGGTATCTACCTATTTCACATCCATCACTGGAATGATCTAAGCTTGGACTATAGAAATAAACACCAAGCCATCTCATTTCATAGCAGATATATTTGAAAGACTGATCTCTACAAAACAGATTTTCTTGTACAAAACAAACACACACACACACACTTCAACCCCAACATTTCTCTGCATCCAATTTAAACATTCTGCCCTTTCTCAGTTATTTCCACAAGGAAATTTGCAAATGTATTTGCAAAGCGTGATTATAGTCTTGCAAAGTCTAAAATTCCCATCATGTTATATGCTTGGGTTCTTTTATACTTTCCTGAGCATATTTCTCTCACCAAGTGCCCCTAACTTCTCATTGCAGGCCTGGTGAAATTTTGTTAGTATTTATCACATGCAGTGTCAAGCAGAGACAGCAAAGTACTTCCTACAGACAGATGGATGCTCTTCTGAAGGGCACAAAATCGAGCAAGGTAAAGAAAGCAAAAGAGAAGGGGTGTAAGCACGGCTAAGCTCAGCACACATTGTGTTGCCTCAACTCTGTTTGCTTTTTCTCCCACATCTGCACATACTCCTTCATAAAGTCATTGCCTGCACAAAGGTAGGAGCAATATGGATGAATCCTGCAATAGAAACCCCTTTGAGGTATCACCCATGCTGGGACTACACCAGCATGCCAGTGCACCACACCTGAATATATCCCCAGGCTGCCTATTAACCACAAACCCCCTGCTGTGTTTTGCTCAAGTGACATTACTAAGGATTTGACCTACATTTTACACTATGAAAGCAAAGAATCACTGCATCAGGCTTTGCTTTCAACAGGGGATTGTAGAAATCCACTATGGTGACCAGTGTTAAGAAAGCTATCAGAGATCTTTGGAAGCAGGTAGTCCTGTGAGCAGCAGGCAGCTGGACTTGATGATGCTTTCGAGTCCCTTTCAACTTGAGATATTCTGTGATACTCAGCAAGTGCAACTGGAAAAAGTGACTGCCTGAAGTGTAAGATGTATTTATCAAACATCACCTGATGATTCAATCACTTGTGTCCTTGAAAAGTTTAGTTACAGCTGAAAGCTAACAGCTGTATATTCCCCTCCACAGTGTTTCAGAGGAGTTTTCTCTCAATACATCCATCATGCAGTGGTATCTTTGTGGGGCTAATGCAGAGATGACACTGTCTCGTATCTGCTGTCAGATGCCAAGAAAATGGATTCTAGGAAGTCTGTAAAGATTTGTTCTGAAACTTTTCAGCCTGTATACCAGTTCCCTACAAATTCTTGGTGACGGGGTCAAACAAGGAAGAAGGGGTAATCATTGGCTGTTTATAAACCTCAGGCACTTGCCTCCTTCTTCATCTGCTCCCAAGAACAGTTATGAATGCTGACACATTTCTGCTTGCATTTCTGCACTTAAGCACCTGGAAAAATCCTTCACAAAACATCCAGTTGCAAGTTAAAGACTTTGGATGTCGATTTCCCCAGCCAGCCAAGGGAAATACCTCATAAAAAGATCCAGGTCGGAAGGGACCTCCAAAGGTCATCTAGTTCAACCTCCCCACAGTCAGCAAGGACATCCTCAACTAGATCAGGTTGCCCAGAGCCCTGTCTAGCCTTACCTTAAATATCTCCATAGAAGGGGCCTCAACCACCTACCTGGACAGTAAAGAAGCTGTTCCTAACATCCAATCTGAATTTGCCCTTCTCTAGTTTGAAGCCATTGTCCCTGGTCCTGTCACTGCATCTCCATCCTTCCTGTAAGCCCCCCTTCAGGTACTGGAGGTGTTGCAGATGCACCTGCAGGACCAGAGGTTGGAGGAGAAGCCCTCTGGACTGTGTCCTTAGCCTGAATCTGACAAAAGTAACAGTGACAAAATTCCCTTGTAAAAGGTGCTGCTTTGTGGGCTGCATAGTTCAGAATCCCCAGGCCTGAGCTGCCTTCCTAAACCAAACATCAGCCCAGCAGCAGGCATAGGTAGATGGGATTAGTCACCATGCAGCTCCTGCAGCTCTTCATTTACCACCATGACTGTAATTAACCTTTCAGCAAACACATTGCTGTTGCCATGGGAATCCACCCCGGACATGAAGAGAGTTTCATTCTGTAGTGCACACACCGAGGGGAAGTCACGCTTCTGACACGTGCGCCGCTACCCGCGGCTGCCGGAGCAGCGGTGGGAATCCCTGCTCCGGCACGACAGCTCAGTGGGAAAGTCAAGACCAATCTACAATAGAATAGAATTAAGCAGGGTGGAAAAGACCTTTGAGACTGAGTGCAACTTATCACCCAACACCATCTAATCAACTAAACCATGGCACCAAGCACCCCAGCCAGTCTCCTCCTAAACACCTCCAGGGATGGTGACTCCACCACCTCTCTGGGCAGCACATTCCAATGGCCAATCTCTCTCTATGAAAAATTTCTTCCTAGCACCCAGCCTAAACCACTCCTGTCGCAGCCTGAGACTGTGTCCTCTTGTTCTGGTGCTGGTTGCTTCGGGAAGAGACCAACCTCCGCCTGGCTACAACCTCCTTTCTGGTAGCTGTAGACAGCAATAAGGTCTCCCTTGAGCCTCGTCTTCTCTAAGCTAAGCAACCCCAGCTCATAGGGCTTGGGCTCCAAACCCCTCCCCAGCTTTGTTGTGCTTCTCTGGACACCTTACAGCAACTCAACATCTTTCCTAAACTGAAGAGCCCAGAACTGGACACAGGACTCAAGGTGTTGTCTAACCAGTGCTGAGTACAAGGCAGAATGACTTCCCTGCTCCTGCTGGTCACACTACTCCTGATACAGGCCAGGATGCCGTTGGCCTTCTTGGCCACACTACAGACATCAAGGCCACAAAGAGGTGCCAGGGAACCCAGAAAGCCATACCACAGCATTTCACATCAGCTTTCCTCCCACTTCTCCAGAGTAAGCAACCACTGCAGAAAATTGCAGAGCAGGAGGATAGAGAGGAAAGATGTCTTCATTTAAGGAGCAGACAGAAATAATTTTACTCCCAGAGGAAGTAAAATAAAGAGGCTCTCCTTGAATTGGAGAGAAATACAGAAACTGTATTCAAAATTATACAGGAAAACACAGAACTCATGAATCACAGAACGTTAGGGATTGGAAGGGGCCTTGAAAGCTCACCAAATCCAACCCCCCTGTCAGACCAGGATCACCTATATACCTCATCACACCACAGGAATACATCCAGGTGGGTTTTGAATATCTCCAGAGACTCCATAACCCCACTGGGCAGCCTGTTCCAGTGCTGTCACTAAATGCTTGCAAGTCTTTTATACCTAATGCATATACAGAATATATGAAAAAAATCCCAAAGCCTTCCCCCAACCAGACTAAACCACAAGCCCCAGGGCTCCTTTTCTCCCCCCACACCTCCCTTCCAGTAGGCCTAAACAAATTGAAATTACACAGGAAAAATTAGTCAGGTCTCTGAAGGCTACAAATGGGTTTCACCCCCATGTTACCAGATAAGGACTCCCTCTGGAGAGCCAAAAGGAGGGACAAAAAAGAAAATCATACAACCTCCTTATGGAGGGATAGCAAAATTATGGGACAGAATAAACAATTTACACTTTCACAGCCCATCCCTGGACCTGTCTGGTCCTCCTTGAAGACTCAACTCTGTGTTTTTCTTAAAAGGCACCATTCCCAAACAGTGACAAGAGCACTGCTCTGTATCTCTCCATGGAAAGGGAATCACATGGAACAACCATGCAAGTTAAGGAACAAAAACAGAATTAGCACTTTAACTTAACATACAAGAGGCATGGAAACTCTGCAAGAGTGTTTATTTTTAAAGTGAATGCAGTAGGTTTATCTGAGAAATCATAGAATCAGTCAGGGTTGGAAGGGACCACAAGGATCGTCTAGTTCCAACCCCCTGCCATGGCCAGGGACACCCCACACTAGATCAGGCTGGCCAGAGCCTCGTCCAGCCTGGGCTTAAACACCTCCAGGGATGGGGCCTCAACCACCTCCCTGGATAACCCATTCCAGGGCTTCACCACTCTCATGGGGAAGAACTTCTTCCTCACATCTAGCCTGAATCTCCCCACCTCCAGCTTCATTCCATTCCCCCTAGTCCTATCACTATCTGAGAGCCTGAGAAGTCCCTCCCCAGCCTTCCTGTAGCCCCCTTCAGATACTGGAAGGCCACAATGAGGTCACCTCAGAGCCTTCTTTTCTCCAGACTGAATAGCCCCAACTCCTTCAGTCTGTCCTCACAGGAGAGGTGCTCCAGCCCTCTGCTCATCCTCGTGGCCCTTCTCTGGACATGCTCCAGCACATCCACATCCCTCCTGTAATAGGGGCTCCAGAACTGGAGGCAGTACTCCAGGTGGGGTCTCACCAGAGCTGAGTAGAGGGGAAGAAGCACCTCCCTTGACCTGCTGGTCACACTTCTCCTGATGCAGCCCAGGCTCTGATTGGCTTTCCGGGCTGCAAGTGCACACTGAGAGCTCCTGTTGAGCTTCTTGTCCACCAGCACCCCCAAGTCTCTCTCCTCAGGGCTGCTCTCCAGCCAGTCCCTGCCCAGCCTGGATTTGTGCCTGGGATTGCCTCGACGAAGGTGCAGGACCCTGCACTTGGTCTTGTTGAAGCTCATGAGGTTGGCTTGTGCCCACCTCTCCAGGTCCCTCTGGATGGCATCCCTTCCCTCCAGCATGTCCACTGCACCACACAGCTTGGTGTCATCAGCAAACTTGCTGAGGGTGCACTCGATGCCACTGCCCATGTCACCCACAAAGATGTTGAACAAATAAGCATCACAGAGTCCAAACAGCACCTTCCCACCTAATACTCAAGTTTTCCACAATTTGCATTACAATCACTGTCTGCTCTCTTCTCAGGAAGAGCAGCATAATGAGATTGGCAATTTACTGCACATTACTGGGAGAATCTCAGGCTTTACTGAAATGTATCAAATAATATTTATTAGCATTCTAGGAAGCTTTTAATTCAATATTCATCTACATCTGTCAAGTAAAGAACTAAAATTACATTTTGAGTCGCATCATCATCTCCTTCTTGCAAAAAAACCTGCATTTGTATATTCACTGATTTCCAAGATTCAGTGCCTAGTTCACCCTCCATCTCTCAGCCTGCTGTTGCACATTCGCTGTCTCTTCACAGCCTTGTATGCAAATGTATTTTGCCTTCCTCAGCACAGCTCATGCTTAAGAACAGTTGCCACAGTAAAGGTATCAAAGCAGTCCTACCACCTTTGTTGCTAGAAGATACTCTTTAGAATCACAGAGTGCACTATGTTGGAAGCGAGCTCTAGAGGTCATCTAGTCCAGCCACTGGAGAGTAAGCAGAGACATTCTGCACATTGGCCACAACAACCCCATGCAGTGCTACAGGCTGGGGTCAGATTGGCTGGAGAGCAGCCAGGCAGAGAGGGACCTGGGGGTACTGGTTGATGGGAGGCTGAACATGAGCCTGCAGTGTGCCCAGGAGGCCAAGAGGGCCAATGGCATCCTGGCCTGCATCAAGAATAGTGTGGCTAGTAAGGGCAGGGAAGTCATTCTGCCCCTGTACTCAGCACTGGTTAGGCCACACCTTGAGTCCTGTGTCCAGTTCTGGGCCCCTCAATTTACAAAGGACATTGAGACACTTGAATGTGTCCAGAGAAGGGCAACGAGGCTGGGGAAGGGTTTGGAACACAGCCGTATGAGGAGAGGCTGAGGGAGCTGGGGTTGCTTAGCCTGGAGAGGAGAAGACTCAGGGGTGACCTTATTGCTCTCTACAACTACCTGAAGGGAGGTTGTAGACAGGCAGTGGTTGGTCTCTTCTCCCAGGCAGCCAGTACCAGAACAAGAGGACACAGTCTCAGGCTGTGCCAGGGGAGGTTTAGGCTGGATGTTAGGAAGAAGTTCTATACAGAGAGAGTGATTGCCCATTGGAACGGTCTGCCCGGGGAGGTGGTGGAGTCACCATCACTGGAGGTGTTCAGGAGGAGACTTGATAGGGTGCTTGGTGCCATGGTTTAGTTGTTTAGGTGGGTTGGACACGGTGATCTTGAAGGTCTCTTCCAAGCTGGTTTATTCTATTGTATTCTATTCCCAACTAGAGCAGGCTGCTCAGAGCCCCATCAGGCTTGACCTTCAATGTCTCCAAGGACAGGGAGTCCACCACCTCCCTGGGCAACCAGTGCCGCTGTTCCACCACCCTCGACATAAAGAACTTATTCTGGATGTCCAACCTAAATCTACCCTGCTCTAGATTTGCATGTAACTATTTTCATGCTTTCTGGGAGGCTGGAGTATGAAGGCAACCAATGGCTGCCAAATGAGTTTCTTATAGCTGGAAGCATTTAGCCATACCCACTGTCTTTACAGATTAAGCACAGCTGATGTCCCTTACAACTAAATAGTTTCTTCAGTTTAAGATCAAAGCACACTAATAATTTTTTGGGCTTTCTTCAAGGCACTGTTGCAATGACAATCCCACAGGGGAGGCACAGCAAACGCTTCACCTCCCCTCCACTACCTCACTGCCTGAAAGGCACTCAGCTACATCACACAATGGCTTTTATCACTTTGAGTATCAAGTAATCATTTTTTGATTACCAGTTACATCCTCCTGAAATGAAAGTGCTGGAAAGCCACTGCAGCTCTATTGAATAATAAAGTTTACCCTTTGCCTAGTCTAGCTGTCTAAATTGCAGCAGTTGCTGTTGATACAATTCTAGATGTTCTTGCTTTGGTTTATTTTTAATGAGACTGTGCAATCAGGTATTTAAATCAGAGGGTAAAAAGCCTGGGGAAAACCTGGGGAAAACTGTGTAAAACAGTCTCAGGTCTTACAGAAAATTGGAGGTGACAAGGCAGCTGAGCCCACCTTCTGACACCATCCTACCACGAGGCTGAGCACATTCCTGGGATTTCTATTTTAGACATTCTGTGCTGTGAAGTGCAGGAAGATGTCAGTACAGTCCTGAGGAGTCAGCAGTGCCAGGTTGCTAAATGGCTGTTTCTTTAAACTTACATTCTGCACTTGGAAATCACTGAGAGAATCTCAATTAGTGCAAGCTGTGGCGTACTAAAAAGCTGAGTACAAGCAAACATTCTTCTGGTTTGTAGTTTTGATGTAAGAAATTCATGAGCTTAGCAGTAAAACATAACTATAATGTAGTAGTGATGGAGATGCATATCCAAGCAAAACCCATCTAATAAAGCTGCACTCAGTCAACACTGCAGTGCCTTTTTTTTTTAAGCTATGCAGGCAGTGTCTCTTTAAAAGCAAAGATTTAGGACAGGACCCATTGTTGCCAATCCATGGCTTGAAAACATGTCCTGTTTCTAGAACTATTTTTCCTGCTACTCCTTTTCCCTGTGTGCCCCCACTTCTTCATCACTTGGGTTTTAAAAATTTATTGCTTATCCTCCATTCCCCCAAATGCCATTTTCTATCACTCCCTGCCGTCTTCCTCTGCACTTGTCTGGAGCTCTGAGTTGTAATAGATTACCTGCACTCAGCACCATCTCCAAAGGAGTCACCACAATGACACAATTCAGGGAAATAAAAACATCTCAAGTCACCGATCAGCAGGAGAATAGGGTCAGACAGGACAGGTGGGGAGCAAAGGGAGATGATGACAGATTATTATAAAGCTCCCAAGTGAATTGTGCTGAATAAACCCCTTCACCCAGCTAGGAACTGGGAATTTAGGAATCACAGATGACACTAGCAAACTGATTTACAGGGCTTGCCATACAAATATTTCCCCTTGAAGCACAACAGAACTGCTAAGGGAGCATTTCTGAGCTGGATTTCAGAATATCTCACTGACAAGTACCCAGCAAGACACCTTCAGGAGTCTGTTTACCTTCATTTACCAAGGAAAACCCACACCATGAAGGGGTGCTGGGTTCTGCTGCTGTGTACCAATGATGAAGCTCATTTCCAAATACAACTGCAGCAGACTCCTCAGCCTCACTGGGAATGACAAGCAGTGGGAAAGCAAGCTACAGATACAATCACAGGCTGCATCCCTTCGCTCTAAAGGGGAGTCAATGCTGCACTTCACAAAGGGTGAGGGCCAAAAAGGGAAACTGAGAAGCTGTCAGGGACTGAGAAAGAGCAGCACTGAGCATGAATTTAAAAAGCAAACAAACAAAACACAGAAGAAAATTGTACAGATGTGTAGCTTGGTGCTGGATTTTGTCTTAAAACCAGACAACTTCCAGATAGAACAGCCTGGCAGTACCAGAAAGTCACTTGAATGAAAACAGTGTTTGGTTATTGCTCATTATTTATTTTTTCTATTGAAGTTATAGATGTTCTGAGCTGCAGAAACCTCTGCAATAAGATTATATTTAAACATGAAAATAAACTATTTTAAAGCCTAAACAGATACCTGCAATAAGCAGGAAACATCTCTTACTGAATACTGAATAATAGCTATTACTGTAATTACTATTATTATTACTATTATTATTATTAATAATTATCATAATTATTATCATCATCTCATGCTTTAGCAGACTTCTGATAATCCTTATCCACATATCAAAAGTACTTCTGCATTTTAGGTGTTATAAGCCTCATAAATCAGAATATTTTAGTAAGACTTTAATGATTTAATAATCTAATGTTTTATTAATACTTAAAGCATCTCGTGGGCAAACTGCTTTGCCTACAGACTCCACACAAGCTCTTCAGCTCATCACACTGGTGGCCTTTGGTCATCTGTATCATACAAAAAGCTCAATGGACCTTTAGGCCTAAGATTTATGAATTTCCTTTGAAAAGCAACACAACAGCAGCAGCATATCCAGCTTCCTGTTTCAGGTCTCTCCAGAGCTGTTTCATTCTTCATTGATCACAAATGACTCCCTCTACCCAAAAAACCAAAAGTCTAGAGTTTTACCTGGTGAAGAAGAGAGCTCTGATACATTTCACTGTTGTTTTGGTTTGGGGGCTTTTTTAAAACACAACATGACAACTATGGAGAACCATCCTCTGCTCTTGATGTCTTCATTTCATTTCATTTCATCCCTTGGATAGCTTTTTCTGTTAGACACAAACACTTTCTTGTGACACTTCCTCTGTGCCTGTTATCTCCTGGGGTGTTCTGTTCTTACTGTTCATTCAGTATCACTTCACCTAACCTTTACAAATAGAGAAAAAATTCTCCCAGTGGTGAGAAGAGCAGTAGATGTGGATGACAGGAAAGACTGGTGTCCAATACCATCCACAAATTCACAGACAACTAAGTAGTCACAACATTACTACAATACTTCGCAGGAATAGAATAGAATAGAATAGGTTGGAAAAGACCTTTAAGATTGAGTCCATCCTATCACCCAACACCATCTAATCAACTAAACCATGGCACCAAGTGCCCCATCCAGTCTCTTCCTAAACACCTCCAGGGATGTTAACTCTACCACCTCCTTGGGCAGCCCATTCCATTGGCCAATCTCTCTATGAAGAACTTCTTCCTCACATCCAGCCTAAACCTCCCCTGGCACAGCTTGAGACTGTGTCCTTGTGTTTCAGTGCTGGTTGCCTGGGAGATGAGACCAGCCCCCACCTGCCTACAACCTCCTTTCAGGGAGTAGTAGACAGCAGTAAGGTCTCCTCTCAGCCTCCTCTTCTCCAGGCTAAGCAACCCCAGCTCCCTCAGCCTCTCCTCTTTGGGCTTGTGCGCCACATGTACACACATGGCATGTCTGAATGGCACAATAACATCTTTATGTCATATGAAGAAACAGCAATGAATGGCAGAAAGTGACCAAAGCTTGATGGATTGACAAGAACAGTATAGCATAGCATAGACCAGACCAGGCTGGAAGAGACCTTCAAGATCATCGTGTCCAACCTATCATCCAACACCACCAAATCAACTAAACCATGCAACCAAGCACCCTATCAAGTCTCCTCCTGAACACCTCCAGCGATGGGGACTCCACCACCTCCTCGGGCAGCACATTCCAATGGCCAATCACTCTCTCTGTGTAAAACTTCCTCCTAACCTCAAGCCTGTTCCAGCAGCTGCAACTCAAATGACCACACCCCCATAAACCTGATAACATCTGCATACATTGGGGAAAAAATAAGGTCAAACCTTGAGGAACCATCTAGGGCTGAGTGACAGCCATGCAGCTACATGGTCAAGTCTTACCATTATGATGAGCTCAGAAGAGAGCGAGAAGAAACAAAACCTGAACGTGATAATTTGGACAAACGCGTAGCCATTTCTTTAAGCACAAGTTGCTCAAAGCTGATAAAAACCAGAAAGAATCAGGTAACCATTAGACTCGGAAAATGTCAAACTGACACCAAAATGCTGTCCGTTCTGAAGGACTGGACTCAGGATTTGGGATAGGGCCAACCAACAGCGATGCAGAAGGTTCCACTTGCTGAAAGAAGGACCATGTGCCAGTGGTTTCATTTGCTTGGGATGCAGGAGCACAGAACAAGGCAGACCTCACTGCCAAGAGGTCATGATAAGTTCATGATTTTCAAGTCTCATATCTTTCCAGATCTCCTGAAGAAAGTGTTTTCAGTGCAGCTTAGTTTCATTTTTTGGTCTACCTTTGTCAATTGATTTTTAATAAGGATTTGAGAGGTCAACACTTAGTTTTGCCAGGGCTCTTTCGTTCCTTGGGAATCATGGATTCACAGGTTTCTAAGGGAAGGGAGTATTACATCTGCTAGCCTGAAATCAGTGTAGTAAAGCACTTACTATTCTCAAGTCCAACAAGTATTTGCCTACAGCATACTTTATAATATAGAGTAAGCCATTAGTTTTAAGCCAGGATCCTCAAGGGGTACAAGTCACAACCCATTAAAATTTGCATGCAGTGCGAAGTTTAAATTGTCTGACTCAGTGTTTCTTGAAAACTCTCTCCTGTTTCCATGCTCATAAATCATAGTCATGCCATATCTTGATATTTCTTTTGATACCCTAATGAGATTGCACTACTTGAAAACTGTTTAAAAAATATACAGCAACATTTCCCCAACCATGCAGCTTTCCAGCAGTAGCAGCTAATGGCTAACAATCTGGACTTTATTATACAATACAATACACCAGGTTGAAAGAGACCTTCAAGATCATCGCGTCCAACCCATCAACCAATCCAACCCACCTAAACAACTAAACCATGCAGCCAAGCACCCCATCAAGTCTCCTCCTGAACACCTCCAATGAAGGTGACACCACCACCTCCATGGGCAGTCGATTCCAATGGGCAATCACTCTCTCTGTATAGAACTTCTTCCTAACATCCAGCCTAAACCTGCCCTGGTGCAGCCAGGGAGGGAGAAGAGACCAACTGCTGCCTGTCTACAACCTCCCTTCAGGTAGTTGTAGAGAGCAAGAAGGTCGCCCCTGAGCCTCCTCTTCCCCAGGCTAAGCAACCCCAGCTCCCTCAGCCTTTCCTCGTAGGGCTTGTGTTCCAAACCCCTCACCAACTTCATTGCCCTTCTGTGGACACGCTCCAGCAAGTCAACATCCTTCCTAAACTGAGGGGCCCAGAACTGGACACAGGACTCAAGGTGTGGCCTAACCAGTGCTGAGTACAGGGGCAGAATGACCTCCTAGCTCCTGCTGGCCACACTCTTCCTGATGCAGGCCAGGATGCCATTGGCCTTCTTGGCTGCCTGGGCACACTGCAGGCTCATGTTCAGCCTACAATCAACCAGCACCGCCAGGTCCCTCTCTGCCTGGCCGCTCTCAGCCACTCTGCCCCCAGCCTGTAGCACTGCCTGGGGTTGCTGTGGCCAATGTGCAGAACCTGGCACTTGGATTTGTTCAATCTCATGCCCTTGGACTCTGCCCATCTGTCCAGCCTGTCGAGGTCCCTCTGCAAAGCCTCTCTGCCCTCCAGCAGATCAACTCCTGCCCCCAGCTTGGTGTCGTCTGCAAATTTACTGATGATGGACTCAATGCCTTCATCCAGATCATCAATAAAGATGTTGAAGAGCATGGGGCCCAGCACTGATCCCTGGGGCACACCACTAGTGACAGGCCACCAGCTGGCTGTGGCACCATTCACCACCACTCTCTGGGCTCGGCCCTCCAGCCAGTTCCTAACCCAGGATGCAAAAACTTCCAGCTCTGTCTGCAGTCAAGTTTCAAGGTGAACCACAAGCCATTGGCAACTGCCACCTAAATTCCATGTCCATTTTTACTCATTTGAGAGAATGACCTCTACAGCTTTAAAAAAGTTGCAGGCCTTCAATCTAGGTGGCTCTCTTATCTTCCTTTCTCAGCCACATAGACCCAAAATATGCAAATCTATCCCTGATGCCAGATGAAAAAAAAATGAATTCACTTCATTTAGAACTGAAAGAAATACTGGGGATCTGCCTTCTACTTAATTACTGCCATCAAATGCTGATAAGGGTTTAATACCCTGGTATTAGGTAAAAGCCTGAGAAGCTGTCATCAGGATGGATAACTGCAGCTGTGAAAGAGGCTGTGAATGAGAGTGGACACTTAAGAGATCTTGATAACACCATACAGAATCCACTTTGAAAAATACACCAGAAAGATTTATTGTTGGCCTGCCAGGACTAAAGAAGTGATGCATCCTCAGCTGCATTCTCAAATGGTGTTGAACATTCAAAGCATACATGTGGTGTGTCTCTAGCACCCTTCCTCCTCTCAACAGCTCCTACAGCCTTAGACCAGCAGCTGCTGCACACCAGCCACCCAGCTGCCTAATGTGTTATTTCCCTCAAAAATGATTTGGCTACACTCAGGTTCTGAATCCTCCTGCATGTCCCCAATGTGCCTTGACCCTTTACCCTGCAGCCATCTTCCTTCACCAAATGCCCAACAGAAATCCATCAATGCAAAAACATCCCTCCAGTATACTCTTTATTTTTTCCCATTCTTTTAATTGAGCTGTTAAGGCGGTCAGTGTTCAGTAGGATGTGGGATGTGTCTTGAACTCATCTGAAGATCTGTCATCCAACACCCTGGAAAACCCAAAGCACATAGCATCCAGATTCTTGCATGTACTTTACAGTTGTGATGCCACCCAAGCCATGATGCTGTCATGCCCATAAGGAATTGAAGCTCTTTTGACTTCTCTCCAACATGCTCCCTATATTCCAAGCTGTACCTTAGGCCAGTAGAGCAAAAAGCTGTTAATAGAGAAGATGAAATAAAATCCTTGCCAATAGGACTGACAGAAGAAAACGTTAAGCAGAGCCATAAGCACAAGACTGCACTCTGGAACTTTTGTTGAGCATGTGCCACAAAAGAATCAGTAAATCCAGTGTCAGAATGCTACTTGGGTTTTTGTGTTGTTGTTTTTTTCAACTAACATATTTTAAAAGGAACAAGATCCATAAACCTCAGTAAGAAACTCTTCAGGTTGAAGAGATTTTAAAGGCTTCAAGGAGATCTTCTTATGGCTTTCCAGTATCTGAAACAGGCCTACAAGAAAGCTGGGGAGGGACTTCTTAGGTTATTAGGGAGTGATGGGAATGGAAAAAAAAAAAAAAGAAATGGGTAGATTCAGACTGGATGTTAGGAAGAAGTTCTTCCCCAGGAGGGTGGCGAGAGACTGGCACAGGTTGCCCAGGGAGGTGGTGGAAACCTCATCCCTGGTGGTTTTTTTTTTTTAAGGCCAGGCTGGATGTGGCTCTGAGCAACCTGATTTGGTGGGAGGTGCCCCTGCCCATGGCAGGGGGTTGGAACTAGATGACCCTTGAAGTCCCTTCCAGCCCTGACAACTCTATAATTCTATGATTGTATCTTCCCAAGAGTGCCACGGCTTATGGAAGGCACAGCCACAACCAAGCATTCATCAGCTTTTATCCATCCTGCAGAAACATTTCCCCAATGTCGCTATGAAGAATCTGACCAAGCTACACTTCAGCATAAACATTAGCTAATTGCCACACATTGAGTACTCAAAACTCAATTCTGCATCTCTATTAAAAAGTATCAAAGCTGGGAAAGCTCACAGGAAGGACAACTTGACACCGTTCTCAGACTGTGTGCACAGATTTCTCAATGCACTGCCAAACAAAAAGACATTTTAGTCCCTCTGTAGTGATGAGCCAAGAAGCACCTCTTTAGCCACAATTCATAGAACAAAGCTTTGAGAAGATCTCCTGTTTACCCTGAGAACACTGGCACCAAGAACGGGTAGAGATGTCACATTCTCTGCAATGACTGCACGCAAACACAAAGCCAGAGGAGAGCGCAGCACACGCTCCTATCAGAAATCCATCAGAGTACAATGAGGGCTCAAGTGTCCAACCTCACAGTGGTGGACTTCAAAGATAGAATTACAGCTTTGTGTCTTCTTTGAATCCTACACCAGGATTTTCTTCAAAGCCTTCTGTGAAATCCACTTCTAACAACTCCATAAGTCACCTTTAATCTTTAAAGTCAGAGCCACAAAAGGTGCAGTTTTAGAGATTCTACAAGTTCAAAGTGTATTCTTTAACCAACTGACCATTTTTATGAGCACAATCGAATTGTAACCCAAATTCCTTTGAAGCTGTGCAGTAATGAGATCCAAGGATTCCAGCTTTGTGAGAAGGGCATCTCAAGGCTTTGCCTTGGAAACAACACATTGAACAAGATCTGCTGCTGCCAGCAGACATGTTCTCCAGAAAGAAACAACAGCTGATGTCACTATAATGTGACTGACAACACCTTATTACCACAGCAGAAACCCCTGATAAAGGGATTTCCTTGTAGCATAGGCAAAGTCTGAGCAAGGAAAGACCATTTCTGCCCATCCTGAAGTAGATACATCCAGTGAAACTAGTGTTGTAAATACAACTGCACAAAATATAATCAGAGAAAACATTCTCTTTGGAGACTTCTTCCACAACCATCTTCTGGTCCTCCACTCCAAACTCAGTCTGGCATCTCAAAGTCAAGTTTGTCATCACCAGAAATACAGATCCATGCCTTAAATTATGATTAGATTTATTCTAATGCTTAGCACTCAACCTTAACTTTATTAACATGTCAAACCAACTGCTTTCCATGGATGTTTCTAAGTACAGCTGCTTCCAGGTCAGTAAATAACCTAACTGACAGAAGCAGGACCAGTAACAGTACAGGTCTGTGTGGTATGGATGCGATGATCTTGAAGGTCTCTTCCAACCTGGTCTATTGTATTATTATTGTATAGCAGAAGAAGGATTTTACAAGTGGGACTGTTCAGGCAGAAAAGGCTCAGAGGGATCTTACCAATATATGCATATACCTGCAGGGAGGATGCAGACAGAATCAACCTCTTTTCAGTGGTGCTCAGTGACCAGATGAGAAGCAGTGGGCACAAACTGAAACAAAGGACATTCTCTCTGCACATCAGCAAACACTTCCTTACTGTGAGCATGACCAAGTACTAGCACAGGCTTCCCAGAGAGGTTGTGGATTCTCCAACCTTAGAGATATTAGAAAGCTGTCTGCATATGGTCCTGGGCAACCAGACTGAGTAAAAGAACTGAACCAGATGACCTCTGGAAGGCTTGTTCAACCTCAGCCATTCTGTGATCACTGCCAAGAATAGCTATAACCACAAACTAGTGCTGGTCACGAAACCTTTCATTACACATCTGACTACCCACAATCGTCCTGAAGTTCAAGCCCCCTGAAGGCAGCCCAGCCAATACACAGCTGTTACAGCTCTCTTCTGCTGTATGGGAAGCAAACATTCAAATCTCAGTTCTACATGCAGAAAAACCCCTCAAATCCCAGTCACTCAGATCTCATCTATTCCAGCTTTATACTTTAAGCACATTTTATGATAAATGAGATGTGAAATATACTTCTGTTAAAGGCTATTGCCACAGAATAGCCTGAATGTAATTCCAGACTTCCTTACCCAGCGAACAGAAGCTCTGAATTCTGAGATTAAGCAGATTTTTGCAAGATGAAAAGCCCTATCTTTAAGAGGAAAGTTTATTCTGGAATTCAGAAATTCTAAAGAGAGCCACAGATGGTCAGTAAGTCTTAAATGAACAGTGTCAGCAGCAAACTGAAGTTTGTCTCATGTTCTGAAAAACCCTGCAGTGAAAGACCCAATGTTAACTGCAGAATAAATATGTCCCACTGCTGCTCTCACTTTCCCCAAGCAAAGAAAGTTTACATTGGCCAGAAGACTCAATGTATTTATCTGCTTCCAGTACCTTGAAGTGTCACCACTGGAGGATACAGCAGTAGAGGCTCAGCTACAGATCAGTTGAAAAGCAGCAGCTCGGTGAGGCAGCACCATCTGCCTCCTCCTTGCCTTTGAGTCACTTCAGAACAGCCCAGCTTGCACTCATAATTCTGTCACAGCTTACAGTGCAAAGAGCACTGGCTAAGCTGGTGACAAATTGAATTTAGAAGATAAGCAGTGCAAGAAATTCACTCTAGGTTTTAAAATGAAGTCTGTTTTGGAAAAGAAGTAAGCCACCTTTTATTTTGGATCTACACTAACATTTAAGCAGGCTAACAGTGAATATTCTGGCTAAGACCAGAATTACTGAGGTTTTCCCAGAGCTGTGGGTCTCTTTTTCATTCATTGCATTAAGCTGGTTTACAAACATGCTGAAGCCACCACTTTGAATGGCTTTAACAACACAGGAGCTATCGATCTTCACACCCAATTCCAAGAGCTGATGAATGCCCTTTTTCCACTTCAGGAGAAGAGAGAAAACAGCTCTCCCATCTCTTGGGACTGAAGAACCTTTGTGACTGAATCCCAGCTATGTCTTTTTTTAACTCCTTAGGGAGAAAACAAAAAAAAAAAAAAAAAAAAAAAAAAAAAAAAAAAAGAGAGAGAAAATTTGCCATGTAGATGTTGTTCAGTAGGCAGTGCTTAAACTGAGGGTCTGTAGCAACATGAACTGCTTTCTACAGCTGGTTTGTTTGTGGCCTGGGCAGAGGAGCCAAGGGAGACTGCTGCATTATTTGCTGGATGTTGCTGTTACTGCAAGATAAACACAGCATTCTCCTTTTTATCTCTGGAGTGCCTTTCAGATAAACAGTCTGACCTGAAGTGAAGCCCTTTGCTGTTTAAAAGCAAACCCAGAAGAGATCTATTTTCCCAACAAAAGCAGGAGCAAGAGGAGAAGTGGCTTTAGACCTGATGTTTAAGAGCACAATGTGATAGCATCCCAGCTTAGGTTACACAAGGAAGGGGTGGGGGACAACAACCCCCCCAAAAGAATAAGGGCAGCTCAGTGCCTGCTAAAGCTGTGAGACATAGAAAGAAGAACACAACAAGGCTGGACTCTGCAGGACCTTTGCTGTCAGGCTGTGCAAAATCAAATTCAGTAACAAGCACTGGTCGAGAAGCATTGGGCCCAGGCGGTACCATTAGGACAGAACTACAGCTCTCCAGTGGGAATGTTGTGCTCTGAGCTGCTGAGTGCTGAACGAGCATTTTAAGGGGTGTGTGTGTGTGAAATCTGTAATCAAAGCAGTTCAGGTTTATCTTTACTTCACCTCTAAGACTAACAGGTACACATGCCTTTGCACAGAAGAATGAGAGAGCAAGCAAACAACTCAGTCTCCTCAGATTCAGTGCACATTTACCTGCACTACATTCCAGTAGTTTCAGGTATCAGTATCATCCAACACATATCCAACTGCAAACACACTGTTTCTAAGATCCCAGTGCAAAGACAAGAGATGTGCCTTGATGAATCAGATTTGTGTGCATCATTCTTCACAGAGAGAGTTGTTAGCCATTGGAAGAGAATAAACCAGGTTGGAAGAGATCTTCAAGATCATCGTGTCCAACCTATCACCCAGCCCACCTAATCAACTAAACCATGCAACCAAGCACCCTATCAAGTCTCCTCCTGAACACCTCCAATGATGGTGACTCCACCACCTCCCCAGGCAGCCCATTCCAATGGGCAATCACTCTCTCTGCGTAGAACTTCTTCCTAATATCCAGCCTAAACCTCCCCCGGCTGGGCTGCCCAGGAGGTGGTGGAGTCACCATCCCTGGAGATGTTTAGGAAGAGACTGGAGATGTTTAGGAAGAGACTGGATGGGGTGCTTGGTGCCATGTTTTAGTTGATTAGATGGTGTTGGGTGATAGGCTGGACTCGATCTCAAAGGTCTTTTCCAACCTGGTTAATTCTATTCTAAGTCCACAGAATTCAGATCTTACCTCCCAAACATCCTTACACATTTCCTAATGCTGTCATCTGCAGACTAGACAAGCAGCCTCAGTCCTTCATGCAAAGTAGGGAATGGAAATAGAGAATAATCACTGGGCTCCCAAAAAGTCCCAGTTGATGCATCTCTCCATTCTGGCAGATGTTCTAATGTGTACATCGACATCTACAGCTTCTCTTGTACCAGATCTGGTAAACTGTCAGAAGAGAGACTTAAATTCCTGACTCTATTTTTCTCTTGATTAACTTTGATCTCTTGATTACAGTTATTATGCGTTGTTGTAATCTCCCAGTTACTTGCAAAGAACTTATTTATTCCAATGCTTTTCTAAGGGACAACACCAAAAAAACCAAACCCAAGAGTGAAACTGCCAACCTTGTAAAACCAGGAGTCAAGGCACTGAAAATGAGTTTCAAAAAACCAAACTAGATTAGTTCTTATCAGCATGCCTCTGGAGCCTCACTCAGCAAGGTGTTCTCAAAGTACTAGAAACATTTACTAATAGCATAAAAGCCTGCACAAAAAGCATTCCTGACAGACCTGAACACTGAAGTCCAGTGTCTTCCTCTACCAGAAAGGCTTCAAATCCATGTCTCCTATCAAAGTAGATGTAACTATAAGGCGACCTCTGGAGAGGACAGAGCAGGGAGGAACATGGATATTATAAAGCCGGAGGTAATTTTAATTTGCTGCATTTGCTGGATAGGCCACACCTTGAGTCCTGTGTCCAGTTCTGGGCCCCTCAATTTAAGAAGGACATTGAGACTCTTGAATGTGTCCAGAGAAGGGCAACAAGGCTGGGGAGGGGTCTGGAGCACAGCCCTGTGAGGATAGGCTGAGGGAGCTGGGGTTGCTTAGCCTGGAGAAGAGGAGGCTCAGGGGAGACCTTCTTGCTCTCTACAACTCCCTGAAGGGAGGTTGTAGCCAGGAGGGGGTTGGTCTCTTCTCCCAGGCAACCAGCACCAGAACAAGAGGACACAGTCTCAAGCTGCGTCAGGGGAGGTTTAGGTTTGAGGTGAGGAGAAAGTTCTTCACAAAAAGAGTTGTTAGCCATTGGAATGTGCTGCCCAGGCAGGTGGTGGAGTTACCGTCCCTGGAGGTGTACAAGAGGGGATGGCACTTGGCGCCATGGTCTAGTAGGCATGAGGTGTTGGGTGACAGGTTTGACTTGATGATCTTTGAGGTGTTTTCCAACCTTGTTGATTCTAGGATTCTATGATAATAGTGACCAAAAAAAAAGTCCTTCATTTAACAAAACAGCAATTTCCTGTGACCCTATGTGCTGGATCGCTGTAAATCCTTGCAGGGGGAAACCCATAAACAAAACACCTCCCAAAAAAACCCCAACAAACCCAACCAAACCCAGAAGTCTGCAGATACTAAAGGAAAAGTATGCAGAAATTATTGCAGATTCCTTACTTCAGGATGGACAGGATTAGCAAAAGCCAAGCAAGGAAAGCAGGTGTGGTGGGTTGAACAAGCCTTAAAATGTGCTGTAACACAACAGAAATGGCAACATCAGAAGGTACAATGCATCAGTAACTGCCTAGAACAGATGCTGGCAAAAGACAGTCACAGAACCACATTACCAAGGAATGCCTGTGGGTGTTCCCCTCATACCTCAGTGGCTTTGCAGCAATGAAAAAAATGAATACAAATAAAGGAACAAGAATCCTCTTCAGTGGTTTAGTCCTGCATGGCCTCCTCTGTCACTCAGGCTGATCAATCGGATTTTAGTGTTAGCAAAAGGTTATCTTGGATTGCATTTGCTTGTGCTCAGGCTTATTCAAACTGTACCACAGTAGAAACTGTCAGCACCTTTGAAGCACAAAGCTGACAAGCTTTTTGGAAGTAACCATGAGATATATATAGCTATGTGGTTTATAAATCCAGGGCAATTATAAGTTCTTCAGACTCTTTTATCCGTTCCTTTTTGAAGTCTATTCTAAAAACTTTTAGCTCCAATTTAACAGAAATAAATGTAAGTTTACTCTTAATTCAGTGGCTTAGTCTGAGATGATCTTCAACATGAAACAGCACAGGATTATGTCTTGTCTCTGAGTTCCACGCACACAGCAGCACTTCTGAGTGCACCAAGAGAGGCCCAAGCCTGAGGAGGATGCTGACTCTTTAACACCGCAGAAAAAGGAGCAACCACATTTGTTTTGCAGAATATCCCTCAGCTGTAGCTCCTTTAAAAGGGACTCGAGTTCACCACCATTGCATTAATAACACACAGTTCTTTGTGTGGAGGGGGCAGAACCTGGCAGTAGTGAAGTCAGCAAATCCCACTCCGTGCACAGCCTGACCTCACAGGACACTCAGTGCTCCCCAAGTGGAAGGCTGGCAGCAGCCCCATTTAGCTCAAGAGAACTGCTGGCACAGCAGGGATGGAGCTGGTGGCTGACTGGAGTACTGCAGGGAGGCTCTGGATAGAACCAAAGTTACAAGTGGGTTTGTACGCACCTGTCTCTTTCCAGCCTATAATATATCAGAGCCTAAAATTCAGAGCAACCCAATTGTTTATTCTGTCAGTTGTAAGCAAACACAAGACCTGCATCAACTTCATACTGAAACAGAGCTCCAGCTACCGAGCTACCTAAGAGAAGCCTTCCTCCCAAAGACTTGTTCTCTGCTGACCTCTGTCCATGAACAAACAGGCTACATGCAGGAGGTGACACAGCTCCAACTCCAAGCTTTGCTCCATGGGAAGAGTCACTGACTGCACTGAAGTGCAGAAACTCACTGGAGGGCAACACAAAGTCTGTGTTGTAAATATTGAGTAGCTGCGGGCAGGTAAAGCCCACCGTCAGGTCTCCTCATTTTGAACACAGCAATTAGCAGAGAAGTCAAAGGGCAGTTTGCTGTGACAGGATTAGGGGCAACGGCTTTAACCTGGAGAAGAGCATATTTAGACTGGATGTTAGAAAAAGTTCTTTCCTACGAGGGTAGTTGTGACCGGTTTAGGCTGTGCCTTTAAGAGAAGGACACTTTCTGAACACTCTGGATGAATGTTTTGGTATATAAATGAAAACAAGAGATATGCTAATCCAATTTCATTGGTGGAACCCGGCTGTAAGTTCTAGCTTGGTCTTTCAGCGGGGGGGGGGGTCAGGCAGTCAGTATTCTTCTTCCCCCTGTACTGTGAGCTGGCGGGCTTTTCTCTCTGAAGCAACAGCTTGCTACGCAGGAACGATTCTTGCTAACCAGATAAAAGAAAACTAACTTTTGCATCCGCTTTGAGCTTTAACAGGTTTTCACCCTTTTAATTACCTTCCTTTCTCTTTCTCTCTAACCCTTTTGGGAAAAAGGGGAGGTAGGGAGGGAGAAGGGAGGGGCAGGCCGAACCCCCTGGCCGCAGGGGGTTGGGGAAAGGTTTCCTGTATTACATACATTGCTGTATATTTCTGTATATATTGTAAATATTGTATGTTTTTGTACATATTCATTGCATTCCATATCTGCTTATAAAATACAGCTTTCATCTGCTTCTCCGGCTGAGTTAGCTGTGGAATTCTTTTGTGTGTGGGGGGAAACCTTCCTACTCCACCACAGTAGTGGAACACTAAACCAGATTGCCCAGAGAGGTGGTTGAGGCCCCTTCCCTGGAAAGACAGGTTGGAGTTGATTTTTGATGACTCTTCCAACCCTATTGATTCTATGATTTAAGGTGAGGCTTGACAAGGCCCTGGGCAGCCTGGTTTAGTTGGGGATATGTCCCTGCTGACTACGGGGAGGTCGGACTGGACGACCTTTGGAGGTGCCTTCCAGCTCAGCCCATTTCTACAGTCTTGACCTCTTTCTGCCTGGAGAGAACAACTTTGCATTCCATCCCACAAGTACCAAAAGACTTTCTGCCAAATGGTGATTTACACACAATGAAATAACCCAGGCTTCACCACAGCTTACAAGAATCAGCGTCTCGGATTTTTACACTGTCATAAATATATCAAAGAGGGGGGGGGAAAAGAGTCACCCACAGTTTGATTAACCAGAATTTTCCCTTTCTTCTTTTTATGAATAATGTTGAAAATGCTACAATTAATTCAAATGCCAGGATCTATCAAAAACTCCTTGTTGGTGGAGGCTTGATTTTCAAGGGAAAGAAATCCACAGAGGTCTGACTGATTAAGGGGTTATTAAAAATTAATTCATGCCAAGAACACATTAAATGTTCATCTTATTTAAGAAAATAACTATTTCAATGAAGATAAAACAATCTGAGCTGGTAAAACACATTAATGGGATTACTATTAAAAGATGTATTGTCTAGAAACACAACAAATGAAATGTTCACAGGGTAATTAAACAGCAGGTTTACACTACACATACACATTCCCCACAGTTAGTCTGAAGTGAAACACATTTTGGAAGCATTTATTTTGCTGAGATTTGATCACTTAAGCCCAACAATTTTGATACCATGAAAACAAACTGTTCAGAATTCCTTCACTTAACCCCACAGGGCTCCTTCATGTAGCAGAGTTTCTTTAATAAGGTTAAAACAATGTTAAGGGAACTGGGATTTGGATTCCAGTCCTTCCATATTTCTTTACAGTATCACTAAGGTTGGAAGAGACCTCGAAGATCGAGTCCAACCTGTAACCACAGACCTCATGACTAGACCATGGCACCAAGTGCCACATCCAATCCCCTCTTGAACACCTCCAGGGATGGTGACTCCACCACCAGCCTGGGCAGCACATTCCAATGACAAACGACTCTCTCCATGAAGAACTTTCTTCTCGCCTCGAGCCTAAACTTCCCCTCGTGCAGCTTGAGACTGTGTCCCCTTGTTCTGGTGCTGGTTGCCTGGGAGAAGAGACCAAGCCCCTTCCTGGCTACAACCTCCCTTCAGGTAGCTGTAGAGAGCAATGAGGTCTCCCCTGAGCCTTCTCTTCTCCAGGCTAAACAACCCCAGCTTCCGCAGCCTCTCCTCATAGGTCTTGTGCTCAAGGCCTCTGACCAGCCTTGTGAGACCTTCTAGCAATATTTCTTTAAATAACAGCAACTTCCTAAATGATGGTTTAAGGACAGACTCCTGCAAAACACCAGGCTCCCAGGTATAATTCATATGCATAATTCAGATAGAGGGAAGGCACTGTACTAGGATGTGTACAGATATGTCCATGTACTTCTATCAGAAGCAATGGAGGTTATACAGCAGAAAGTGGATACCATTCAATGTTCAAATATGATGCTAAACTGCTCTCACAAAAATATATGCTTTCTCATTGCAGAAGGATGAAAGTTGACTCATTACAGAGCTTCTGATATTTCCATGTGATCAAATAAATGTATTTCCTCCACTTAAAATGATAAAGCATCAGTTCACACAAGAAAAAGCTTACGGCTGGCTAGAGCAGAGGTATCAGATGCAATGTTGAAACTGAAGTTGCAGGCAGAACGTGTCCAGAGAAGGGCCATGAGGATGATCAGAGGGCTGGAGCACCTTTCCTATGAGGACAGACTGAACGAGTTGGGGCTATTCAGTCTGGAGAAGAGAAGGATCCAAAGGTGACCTTATTGTGGCCTTCCAGTATCTGAAGGGGACTACAAGAAGGCTGGGGAGGGATATCAGGTAGTGATAGGACTAGGGGGAGTGGAACGAAGCTGGAGGTGGGGAGATTCAGGCTGGAGGTGAGGAGGAAGTTCTTTCCCATGAGAGTGGTGAAGCCCTGGAATGGGTTGTCCAGGGAGGTGGTTGGGGCCCCATCCCTGGAGGTGTTTAAGCCCAGGCTGGATGAGGCTCTGGCCAGCCTGATCTAGTGTGGGGTGTCCCTGCCCACAGCAGGGGGGCAGAACTAGATGATCCTTGTGGTCCCTTCCAACCCTGACTGATACTACGATAGTTGTGATAAAAAGCAGCTTTTCTACAAAAGATTTGCACTTTTCCTCAATCCCTTTTCATTTGCATGGACCCTTTCACTCAAGTCACTAGACAGAACCATCACATCCTAGGGGCTAAAACAGACACTGAAAATCAAATATTTTTCAATTGTAATAATAAAGAAAAACAGCAAAGCCAAAAATGGTTTTTATTCAGTCATCTGTTGTGAATTTGAGCTACACTGAGGCATTCCCAGCTCACTGCAGCATCATCACACTTTCCAGGCCCCTTTCCCTATGCAGTCACATCATAACTTTTTCTTCCCTGATCATCATCTTCACCATCTCCCAAGCGCTTCCTGTACTCCTCAGGTTGGTGTCATCTACAGATTTAATAAGCACATTCTTGACACGCTGCTTTTTGGCAGTGAAACATTAATAGCACTCCCCGTTATAGCTTTGTCAATGGTTTTCTACCCACCTACAATAATTTCTTCTGCTGAAGTCCAAAGGTGAGACATCTCTTGCCTGTCCTTTACCCACGAGACCTGTTACTGTCCAAGAGATGAACATTAAATTGGTTTGACACATTTTGTTCTTGGCAAATTTGTTGGCTACATCCCTCATCTCCTTTATTTGTTTGGGGTGCTTAGAGGCGTGTTTAGTGACTGCTTCCAGTAATTCTCCAAGAACTGAAGTCAAGTGTGTAATAAATCTCACTGAGCTGCTGGAGTCCTGTGTAGAACAGATACACCAGCTATTAATTTAAAAATGAAAAGCCTTGTTAAATACTTAGTTGATTCAATCTCCACGCAAGCTAACATACCTTGGCTTCTAACCTGAGACTGTTTTCTTCTCTGACATATGGCTGTGACATTTGGACAGTTGGAGAAAGTCATCTTAGTCAAATATTTCATTTGTTTAAGCATAATAAAACTCCAAGACTCAAAAGCCTACCCAATTCAATTGTCAGTGACAGGCTTCAGCACGCTGCAGCCAATTATTTACAATATCACAGTATTACTAAGGTTGGAAGAGACCTCGAAGATCATCGAGTCCAACCTGTAACCACAGACCTCATGACTCGACCATGGCACCAAGTGCCACATCCAGTCCCCTCTTGAATGCCTCCAGGGACGGTGACTCAACCACCTCCCCGGGCAGCCCATTCCAATGGCGAATCACTCTCTCTGTGAAGAACTTTCTCCTCACCTCCAGCCTAAACTTCCCCTGTTGCAGCTTGAGACTGTGTCCCCTTGTTCTGGTGCTGGTTGCTAGGGAGAAGAGGCCAACCCCTTCCTGGCTACAACCACCTCTCAGGGAGTTGTAGAGAGCAATGAGGTCACCCCTGAGCCTCCTCTTCTGCAGGCTAAACAACCCCAGCTCCCTCAGCCTCTCCTCATAGGGCTTGTGCTCAAGGCCTCTCCCCAGCCTTGTTGCCCTTCTCTGGACACATTCAAGTGTCTTGATGTCCTTCTTAAACTGAGGGGCCCAGAACTGGACACAGGACTCAAGGTGTGGCCTAACCAAAGCAGAGTACAGGGGCACAATGACCTCCCTGCTCCTGCTGGCCACACTATTCCTAATGCAGGCCAGGATGCCGTTGGCATTCTTGGCTGCCTGGGCACACTGCTGGCTCATGTTCAGGCAGCTGTCAATCAGCACCCCCAGGTCCCTCTCTGCATGGCTGCTCTCCAGCCACTCCGACCCCAGCCTGTAGCTCTGCATGGGGTTGTTGTGGCCAAAGTGCAGCACCTGGCACTTGGACTTGTTGAATTCCATCCCATTGGACTCCGCCCATCTGTCCAGCCGATCGAGGTCCCTCTGCAGAGCCCTTCTGCCCTCTGACCAACATCTGCTCCTAACTTGGTGTCATCTGCAAATTTGCTGATGACTGTCTCAATGCCCTCATCCAGATCGTCAATGAAGACATTGAAGAGGATTTGCTGAACTTTTTAATGGATTGATTTCATGGAGTTTGAAAATCCTGTGATTTTTCAGTAAACCCAGGACAGTCTTTGAAAGGACACAGATAAAGATATGTGAGAGTGTGCTTGTGGTTTTCTGCCCTGCAGCAGACCAAACAGCTGTAATCACACCACAGCTTTGAACAGCCCTGTAATGAGCACAGCAAGTAGCTCAGGTGGTGTGTTTTGCACCAGTTGTAACACCTTATCTTTCAGGAGGCAACACTCACCTTGCTTTATTCACAAGATCTGAAAAAGAGCTGTGCTAGAAAGATGTTGCTGTAAACTACAGCACAGCAAGTTCCACCTCAACGTGCAGAAAAACTTCTTTACTGTAAGGGTCACAGAGCCCTGGAACAGGCTTCCCCAGAGAGGTTGTGGAGTCACCTTCCCTGGAGACTTTCAAGTCTGGATGTGTTCCTGGGCAACCTATACCAGATTCTATGGTCCTGCTCTGGCAGGGGGGTTGGACTCAATGATCTCTCTTGCTCCCTTCCAACCCCTGACATCCTGTGATCTCCAGAGGTCCCTTCCAACACCTAACATTCTGTGAATTGTGTACTACACATTATTTAAAACCAAACCAAAACACCCTGCCACCCCCTCAGAATACCCCATTCCTTAGAAATGTAAGAAACTAAATCAGGCACATCACAAGAAGAAATGGAGAGACTTCCCTTTCCTGCTCTAGGACACATCCCTCAGCAGGGCACCCTAACTGCAGGCTTGACAGAGCACACTTTTACAGCAAGGTACTTCATGCTACACAAGCCAAAGCGCTGCTGCAAACACCCTCATCACATCTTTAGGTATAGGAAAAAACAAATAAATATAAAATTGTGGAGAGCCATCAAGTTTTAACAACACTAAGCAGCACAGCTATGTATCAACAACTGGCATTTCACTTGCTCTTCAATGCCTGCAGTGAGAGGACAAACAGACCATGCAAACATGCTTGTTCTGCTCACTTCAGTAACCTTCTCATACATGCTGAACCCTGGCTTACTTACACCTGACCACAACTTGTCTGTTGAATTGATGTGTAACATGCTTAAGTTACACAGTTTACTACAGACTTACAACAGCAAATAAAAGCAGCAAAGTAGTTGTCTTCAGTGTAAAATCAAGCAAAGGAGATTATATTTCTAGCAGAAATATTCCTATTCTCAACCAATTTGTATCTTCCAGCTTAAGAGCTTTAAGAAGATGCAGATGCCTTTTCACAGCACCAGGGTTTGATGCTGTGATGGGTATATTAATACCAGGCTGCCAGAAGCGATTAGTAATTTCCTGTGGGTGCAGCCAGCCCTGCTCCCACTTCATCCAGAACGGGAAGGAGGGGAGAAGAGAGCATCGCTGCTTGCCCTGAGGAGCCACACAGAGAACAGCTTCAGTGCAGGAGCTGAAGACATGAAGGGATCGGAAATGTGTCAGAAACCTGCCTAGTCTAGCTAAGTCTGTGAAGGACTGTTGCTGCTGCCTAAGCTAGTTCAGAGAAAGGTCATAACATACACATTCTTGTTTTGTTTTCTAACCAAGGACTCGGCAGCAGCCCCTTAAAATAAAACAAAACCAGGACTAAACAGAATAAAACCCAACCAACCTACAAAACCCCACAAACCCCAACAACCAAAACACACCCAACAAAAACCACAAACAAAAAAAAAACCCACCCAAACCCAAACCAGCATCATCAAAAAGCTCCCAAAGACTGACATAAAAAGCCCTGAATTTGGCAAGGAGAAGTCTACAGGCAGACATCAGGGTTGCCCCCAAATTCTTGCCATGCTCTGAAGTAAAGGCTTAGTGGTGTAATAAGTAAAGGGATGAATTATTTGTTAACCATATAAATGATCAATGACAGAGTCGTGATCAAGTCAGACAATGCCACTCGATAAGAACATGTAACATCCTGTTTTGAACAGTATGTACTTAGTTTTAAGCTTGTTAGGCAGAAATCTACAGAAGTTGGGCAGCTGGGTCGACCCCCACTGAGCCTGCCAGAAACCAGGTTAAGATAAGGAAGACTATCAACATCCTCACAAGAAACTCGGGACCGGGATGCCGATCCTTATCAGGGACTCACACCGGCACAGCCAGAAGAGTGCATTCTATGCATGGGGAATTGGCTGTGACAGTTGCGACATACCTCCACCTTAAAAGAAGAGAGTGGATCCTTGTTCGGGGCGTGCTGTTGTGGAGCAGGAGACTCCCCAGCCGCCCAGCGCTGCTTTTGCTTATTTTACCCGCAATAAAATTTCTTATACTTAAAACTCTCGATCGGCGTGGAGAGTGCTTTTAACAGTGGCACCCTCCACTTGAGCTCCAGCTCCCACAGCTACAGGCAGGACATCCAGCAGTGGATGACAAAAACAGCTCAGACAGTACCCTGTGGGTTAGCAGATATGACAGGAATGGACTAGGTGGTATCTGGGTCTTCCCTGGGGTAGAAGAAACTCAGGCCCATCAATCATGCATCTCAGAGAGGCAAGTCCTCCTCCAGTAATTCTAGGTGCTTCCCTAACCTTGGAGAGAAGCTGTTTGTTGTGGATTGTTCTGGATTGAGAGGGCTCACGTGTGTGTGTGTGCAGCCCATATTTTACTGAGAACTGATCCTGTCTTCATTCATTATGAAGATCCTGAACTCATTTTAATATTTCAATTAAGCATCTGGAATTTAGCAGGAAGAACTCCAAGTCCAGAGTCCTTATCCACTAGGTACAGGAGAATACGGTGGAGATGCATTTCATGGCTGCACACCAGAGGGCTGGAGGTATTTGCAGGCAGTAAGCTGTTTTTTATGGCTCATACTCAAGGTACTCAGTAGGAAGGGGAGAAACTAGGTTATACCCCCTGCTTGGTTTACACATTTTGCAGCCACTACACGAAACACAGAAATAACCCCAGGAGAAAAGCTCTGAAGGCAGGACTCAGTCCCCTGACATTTGACTATGGAGTAGCTTGTGAAGGTGACACGAGTCCCACCACATTTCCATTTGCTTCCCATTTGTTTGAGGTGCATGAAGCAGAACAGAGGGAAAGAATTACATTGCATCCCTCACCTGTTTTTTAAAGGCAAACAAACCAACCAAACCAAAACAACCACAGGAAAAACTGTCTCTTGCTTTTTATTGCAGTCTGCTGAATGTTTCATCTCTGGAGTACCATTTGTCCAAGGGAAAAAAAAACAACCCAACACAAACCCACTAAATAAAAGTATTCATTTCATGCCTGCAAGTACTAAACAGGTATTTTCTGGGAATTGTTTCACTAAGTGCCACAGATCAGCCTCATCTGTTCCCTGCTGTGGGCTACTGCTCTGGAGCAATGCAGAAAATCTCATGTACTTGGAGATCAGGAGATGTCTCTTCCCCAGGTGATCAGTTTGTAAACCCAAGGCTTGACAGGTTATGTCCTTTGTACTTAATATTAGCAAGAGTACATGATGACTTCACAGTCAAGTTCTACTGTACTCAGTTCTGCATTAAAAACAATTCTTCATGTCATTTTCAGATTACTAAGGATAAATTATACCTTTATTGCTAGAAAGAAGGCTAACAAAACAAGCCTGGTATTGTTGCTACACCATGGAAGGGCTCCCCTCCTCCTGGAGTGTATTTACTAAGTTGTCTCTCAGATGAGACTAGAGATATTAATGACTTAAGAGTTCTGAAAGACCTAAATAGCTTGCAGATAAAGGGGGTATATCCTAACTGATGTGCTCACACACGCTACTTCATGCCTGATGGAAGCTGATGGCCCAACTCCTTTCATGAGAAATAGTCACATTTCTCTCAGCCTGGTGCCTGCTACTGGAATGTTGTGGTGCAATGAGGTTATGCAGAAGTAAACTGGGATGTGTTAGAGTTAAATGCAGCGCTCAGAAAACACAAAAGAGCTGGAATGTTAATGAGCCAGAGAGCACAGATAGAATGCAAAATTAATTTGTAGTCAAGTGAAGCCTGAAATTTGCTATTGGATTCTGCTACTTGTTGACTGTGGTTTGTGCTAGTTCTGAGGCCTGCTTGCTCTTTTCCTCACTCCACTGGGAATTAATGCTAAAGGACAAACAAAACTCAAGTACACAAGTCACAAATAACCAAGGAGGAGGCGGCTTTAAAGTTGTTGTTTCTTGCCCAGCTGAGGTTGATTATACTCTCAATCCTTTGGTAATAAACAAACAAACATAGATAAGAATAGAGCCCTTTAAATCAAAAAGAAAGCACAGGGTAGACATGATGAACAACAAAGAAGCTCCAGGCACACCAACACATTTGGACCTGCCTGCAGTTTCTCAGAAAATTAATTGTGGGGGCATTTTTGAAGTGCAGTGTAGATAGCAATGCCAGACATACCCAGCACACACATCATGCTTCTGCTACGTCATGCTTTACTTCTCCAAGCACAGCATGCCACAGTAGCTGTCTCATCTCTGCAGGGGCACAACTGGACTACTTCTTCATGCTAATTTGTTTACCCTTTCATAGCAGTACCAGCATCTTACCTGTTATCAGCAACAGTTCTGCATTTCCACCCTGGGCTCATTCCACAAACAAAGTTCATATGCACCAGCTATTGCAGGACCCAGCTCCCGGTAGCATCACTAAGTATCTTACGCTACTGTCTCGTCGTTCTGCAGCTAGATAGATGCAGCACCCCTTTAGCACCCTGACTGCATGGGGGTAAGACTTCTCCTCATGAAAAATGACCTGAAGATCCTGAATGTGATGAAGTGTTGCCCTCAAGCCTCATTACTGCACAGGTCCTGAAGGTTATTCTCTGCTTTCCCTGGTGAGCTGCACGGCACATCTTTGCAGGTTGCTTACATGACAGCTAGTTGATATGCAAATCAAGCACTGCTTGCTGCCTGTGGTTTAGCTGCCCCATGCCCTTGTTGCAGCCCTACCACCTCTGCCAGGTTCTACTAGGTATGCAGATCTGCATCTTTCATCTTGTGACTATGTCTCCAAGAAGACAGCCTTCACCTTGGGTCTTACCCACCGCTGAACATTCTGTGATGTCCTTGCTGAACTTGTCCAGTCAGACTGTCTGAAGTTTCCTAACCTGGTAACCTTTGCTTTTCATCTCCATTCTCAATTATTTCAATTCACAGTGTAAATGTTTGCTGTCAAATATGGGTCACATTTAAATTAATGGAATCCTCAAAGGAAAACACAGCCATTACTTCTTAGGGGTTGTTCATGCTGAGTGGTACTTGATAACATAACTCATTCCCAGCACTTATTCCTACTGATTAGCAATGACGGGAAGACAAATCAACAGGAAAAGTTGGAAAGTGACTTCAGTGTGGAGAGCTAAGCTGGCATTCACGCTGGTACCATAGTAACTTGGGAATGTGTAATCCTCACAGAATGTATTTGTTGTGTAAACTAAGGGTCATTAACTGTAGAAGCAGTAAGAAGTTGGAACTGTGGGCTTGAGAAGGAAGAAGAGCAAACTGGTTCACGCTCATGCACAAAGAAGTTCAGCTAAAGACCACAGGGAGGAAGAAGATGGATGCCCCAAATGACCACCAGGAGACCCCCACAGTACATAATGGGCACATGTGCAGGAGACTTACATGTGTAATGAACTCCATGTACTGATATGAACACCCCAATGACTGCTCAGAGAAGCGATGATGATGTCTGGGGTGTAAGCACACATCCTGAATTGTGCTGGCTTCGGCACACTGAGGTGGGGCAATCCCCTATATGTCCTGTGCCAAAATAGAGAGATGCTGCTTCCTGACACATCACTAGGCTTAGAGGATTTCTTTGCTGTATTCAGTCACCATTTCTGGTGATCCAGATAGGATGACTCTTTTGAGCCTCAACAGATACTGGGGGTTGCAGACCAAGACTGGCCAGCACCGAGAATTCTCATTAAGGATCCCAATCTCAGTACCAAAGAGCCTGAGTGAAGACCATGGGGCTGTGAGCATAAGGCATCCCTTTGGGGTTTGGATACCTGTCCATCAGGTGCAGTGAAAGCTGTGCAGGGTTGGGTTAATTCCCAGGTAAGAAGGGTCAGTGTCCCCAGTTGGTTTTGGAATGTGTTGGATTTACCTCAGTACCGGTCATTGCCGGTGTCTTTGTTGTTGATTCTTCTTGTCCTGCTTTGCTGTTGTGCTAAGACTGTACCTTTTCATGATGAGTTCCTCCATATTTTAATGTACCTTTCCAAGAACAAACATCAGAAATTTGTTGGCCACAACTTCTTTCAGCTAAACATTTTAAGTAATGCATATTGCTCTTGGAACAGAAAAGAAATAATGGGAAACCTGAGTCCTGCATTGGGCCTCCTTTATCTGTGAACTTTCACTACACTTCCATGTTTGAAAACAATAAATAATAATGATAAAAGTGATCATTTTTATAGCTGTTTTCAGCCATAAACTTTGAGGTACTCTTTAGTACACTTGTCTAACTACAGCAAATAATTTCCCCCTGTGGACTGGTGTGGAATGCTAAACGCAAGTGTAGTCCATTAAAAGGGAAATGAGGAGAAAGTTTGTCTTGTGGTTAGTGCCTGTGACAGAGCAATAATTCTTCACTATTATTTCCAGCTCTGCCATTGACTCACAGAGTGACCCTGGGCAAGTCAGTAAGGCCAAGAGAAGAGAGTTAAGTTCTTACATTTGATTTAATCATGAATAAGAAGTTTGATTTTCCTAACTGCCAACTATCTGGGAATTCTCTTTGAGGAAAAACTTTGCTCTAATCCCTCGTTCCAGCAGTTGACCCATCTGAAATTCAGTCTTCATGGAAATTGAACTGGTCTAACATGAATCCATTTTAAATGGATCTCATTAATTTGTTATAATTCTCAACTGCATACATGCTTAAACCAGCTAAACTCTCCCTTGAGAAGCAGTTAGCCTTATTTGGTAAAGTATGTGTTTTATTAAACACAACTCAGCAATCTGAGAGTTTCTGAATTAGGAGCTGCCATTATTTTATGACATGTCAGACCCAGCTTTTCACTCGGGCACCTTTTTGACATGCATCTACCTTCTACAATCACTGTGTGTCCAATTTAAGATGTGATTTCCCTTTTGTATTACTCAGCCTTGTTCAAGACTAGCTCTGCAGATGCTTTTTCCTGGCCTCTGCAATCCCAGTCCTCTGCCACTGATACTCATCTAAACAATTTTCTTACGCTCCTCTTCCTGGCCCCTCTGGCTCCTTCTCTCCCATCCCAGTGAGCTCCAGCACTCCTGGCTTCACTGTCAAGACTTTCAACTACCTTAAGACCAACTTTGACCATTCAGTGACTGCTCAGATGTGTACTCCCAGTTCTAAGTAGATGATCTTCCCTTATAAATGCCTTTGGGGGAAAAATCAATCAAGCCATCACACCCAGAAAAGATTCTAACTGCAAGAACAGCCTGCAAAGACCTCATTTGATTAATTTACTACCTGTCATAAGAATAGCAAAGACCTGTCAACAATTTATGGATTTTAGATCAAAATATGAGCTGTTTTTTCAATAAATGAACCAAACCGACCCATGTGCTAACAGAAGTGACGCTGCTGCCAACCTGTTCTATTGATCGCTACTGACACTCAACAGACTATCAATGGCATCTCATTGAGCTTCCCTCTGCCTGCCCTGTAAGAATGCCTCACGTGTTTAACACATTTAAAGGGTAATCACCATTACTGAGTGCATACATTTTAGAATCAAATTATCCACAAAGAGAGCCTTCCTGATTTTTTCATATCTTAACCAGCACAGTGAAATACTGTCTGCAGCAGAATGACTTCATCTGGCTCCTTGCAATGTACTGCAGATGGGAGAAAGAGCTCTCACGCTGCACATAGTGAGCATCGCCACAGTCTCTGATTTGAGAAAGAACTAACCCACATGAATCTGAATAGATGCCCTTTCAGACCTTTCCACTGTTCTCACTCATACATGTAACAAAGGAATCTGTTAATTCACATGGCGCTCTCCCCACTAAAATCAATGGTGTTTACTTCTTCAATTCTGAGGTCAACAGAACCTTCCAAGATATTTTATTTCTTCACTCTGAACTCCTGAGTCAATTTGTCAAATAGAAGAACAGAAAATAAACAATACAGGAATACATCAATCATTGCCCTTTTTGACTCTAAGAGCAGTATGTCATGCTGAACAGTTGTGCAAACAGGGTAAAGAAATTTTGCTTTAAGCTACAAGCAGCAAAGAAATGCCTTGGTTTAGTTTTAAGGGATTGATTGTCAAACTATTCAGCAAAAGGGTCAAGAGGGAATTTCAGATGTAAAATGGGATGAACAGAAGACAGAAGCTGATGGTCAGCAAGGTATGAGCACCACACAACAGAAGCAGCCCTGGCAAGGCCAGATGGGAGAAGGAAAGAGGCTGGAGATAAGAGAACTGAAATACCAAACAGAACTCTGTGCCACAAACCCAACCGCCTCCTTAAGCTTTAATTTGCTCATTGAGCAGCTTTCACAACGGGATGCAAAGCAGCATATACATTATTGAACACCTTTGTGAATACAAAAAAAAAAAAAAAAAAAGATCAAAAATACACCCATCTGTTCAGCTTTCTACAGAAAAAGCACGTGCTTAGAACACTGCAGCAGCCTGTCGGCATTAGAACTTCTCCAGCAAGAGAAGCATTGCTCTATAATGCTTAGTGAGATCACAGAGCAGTTCAGGCTTTGCAACACATACACATAAGAGCTTAAAAAATAAAATAAAAATCACAACTGCCACTATATATTTTATATCATTCTCAAAAAGGTGTGAACTCTTTCCATGCAATTCAAACCCTTTCCACCGTGATGGTTTGGCGGAGATGCTCCAAACGTGTTTTTTCTAATGGCCGACATGACAAAAGGGTATCTTGGGTCTTGGTATGTGTGGTGGTTGGAGCCTTAACTGGGAGTTAAGAGCTCAGGTGGGGGCAAGGCTGAGAATCTCTCCCCCACTCCCCCCTCCTCCTTTCCAACAGGGAGAGGAGAAAAGGAAGGAGCAAATTCACCAAAACAATAATTTGGAGTCGGCTTGGAAGTAGAGAGGTAAAGAATTGTCTTTAAACAAGATAGATAGATAGTAAATAGATAGATATAACAATAACAGGAAAAGGTTCACAAGGGCACGGAACAAGGATGGATGGGAGTGGGACAAAAACCAAGAGAATAATACAAAACCAGCCTTTCTCTGAAGAAGTGTGGAAGCAGCAGGGAAAAGGATCAGGTCCAACCACGTGGCAGAGGAGCAGGAGGGCAGCTGCAGTAGCTCTCATCCAGCAGAGGCAGGAGCCAGAGAAGAAGGACCAACAGCTAGGATGTCCTGCTTTTTATACCCTAGCTGGGCAGGGAGGGGGATTGGAACAGACTCAGCTTCCCAGGTGAAAAATGCCCTGCAGGGAATGAAAAGTACCTGCAAGTCCTCCACCCTGCTTTGTTCTTTTGTTTTCAGAAATGGGTGTTAACCCACCACAGTGTATTACTACTGTGTTATAACCCATGGTAATTATTATTCATTTACATTTTTCAATGTGTTGCAGGTTGCGCAGGTAAGGATCAGGTGGCATCAAGTTTACAGACGACAAATGGCACCACGAGACTCTAAGAGCATATGGGGAGAACTGAGCCTTGGCTCCTCCCCTAGCACACATTCTTTTTTGGAGCCTTTCCAGTGATCTGCATGAAGCTAGGACCGTCAAAGAGAGTAACTAAAAGTAATTCCCCAAACACAGATTTATTGGAGGCTTTAGTCAGATTTATTATGTTATTGAAAGCATTCAAATGTAAATCTGTGCATAGAACAAGCTACTGCAGTGGTCACCATGGTTAAGCTAAACTTTGGTTTTAGTCACCAAACTGTTTAAGATTCCAAGCATGTCCATGAGGGTTAGAGTAATCTAGTGAAGTTTGACAACACCAGAACAAGAGGACACAGTCTCAAGCTGTGCCAGGGGAGGTATAGGCTGGATGTCAGGAAGAAATTCTTCACAGAAAGAGAGATTGGCCATTGGAATGGGCTGCAGGTGATGGAATCACCATCACTGGAAGTGTTTAAGAAGAGACTGGATGGGGTGCTTGGTGCCATGGTTTAGTTGATTAGATGGTGTTGGGTGATAGGTTGGACTCAGTGATCTTGAAGGGCTTTTCCAACCTGGTTATTTCTATTCTATTCTATCACATCACCTAGCCACATATCTTCTATTACTTTGCCTTTCCCCCCCCTTTTTTTTAATTACCCAAATTACTGTTAGTAGGGGTGAAAAGTCAATCCATCAGGAGATGGAGCTCAAGACTAATATGCCACATGTGTACAGAATTCTGATTTCTTTCAGTTAATTTCTTCCTGCAGGTTAACAATGCAGACACAACTGAGAAAGGACATGGCTCTCCCTAAGGCAAAGGACCTGGACTGCAGGGCTATTAAACTGAAGTTTGTTAATTTTGTTTAATTCCAGTTCTGAAGTCTGTCTGCTGCTCTTCGTCCCTTAATCTCTTTATAAACTTTATCTACAGGCTTCAGTTGTACTCACATGGCCTTAAATCTAAATCCAGAAATCCTAACCAGACTAACAGCTCTGTGCAGAACAGAGCCAGACCTAACTCCAGAATCTTTGCTGAACTGTTTGATTCTCCATGCCTGGCATGATATTAAAGAAAGAGAAGTAATGTCCAGTGGTTTGCCCCTACTACATCAGCCCAGTGTCATCCCAGACTGACCAGTCACCTCATTACACGACCCAGCAGCAGGTGCACAAACTGCACATGGACACACAGCTGACATTTATAAGCGCTGCATGAAATTCTCAGTGGAAGGCCCAAGGGACCAGCCCATATTATCTGCTATGGTTTGGAACAAATCTAGTTCATTTTTAAGCAAGCAGTGGGTCATGCTGCATGGTAGATTAGCTTTTTCCCTTCTCATCTGGGTAGCACCTGGTTAATGAACAATTCAAATACACTGGGGATATGTAAATTACTGAGAGGGAAGCACAGAGTTAGTAGTCCTCCAATTTTCTTTAGAAAGATTTATATTAAGGTGAGAAAATGGTAATTAGCCTTACAGCACAGAATCAGCAGCATCTGTGCTTGAGCAGCTGTGAAAAAAAAATAGTCAGTCTAAAAGTGGTTGGACTTAAACAGCCAAGACAAAACCTACCGCAGGGATCTTTGGGGTTCAGACCTAAGTGAGATGACAAAAGCAAACCTATATAAGAGCATTTCAGTTCTAACAGCATGTCCCTGGAGGGGTTCAAGAGGGGATTGGATGTGGCACTTGGTGCCATGGTCCAGTCATGAGGTCTGTGGTGACAGGTTGGACTCGATTATCTTTGAGGTCTCTTCCAACCTTGGTGATCCTGTGATGTCTTATGTAAAAACTTCCAGACAGCCTTTTCCCTCTGCACTAATTCCAAAGTGAAGCTGATTCAAAACACTACCACTATGAGATGTATTAGGGTTGTGTGGTTGGTGTGGGGGTGGGGTGTTTGGTTGGGCTCTGTTTTGATTGGAGCCTTTGTTGATTTTTCTTAAGCAAGATGAAATTTGGTACTTAGATTGGAATTCATCTGATTTCACCCTACAAAGACAAGCATCTAGTTTCTCTCTAATGTCATGGCAGAGCGGTAGGTCAACTTCTGCTACTTTAGGACAGAACAAGTCACCTCCTGTAGATGCTTCTGCTCATTGACTAGACAGAAATCCCAGAAAATCATGTGTAGCTAGATGCAGAACATTTATACTGCTAGCACTAAGCCATATAAATTGCAACCTTTAACATCTGACACTGAGAATTGGGAGGTTTATGGACTATTAGTTCCAGCAACAGATGTTAAAGCCTTAACTGTTACTAAACTCAAGCTTGCCCCCCCCCCCCCCTTTTTTTCCCCCCCTATCCTGAAGAGCACTTCCACCATTTGTGTAGATATCCAGATGGCTGGAAATATCCTCAAAGGCCATCCAATTGACTGCTGCATGTGGTTCATAATGGAGAGCAGTCACGTTAAGCATTTGTGGCTAATTTTGAATGCCCTGAAACACCATCATAGTCTCATTTAATGAACCCCTCTCCCATAGCTGCCAGTTTGTGGCGTCTCCCTTTGGCAAGTGAGGAGAAAAAGAATCATCTCCCTTGAAGGCAAAGGTCATAAAGGAAAGCTTTGGTCACCGTTTCAAAGAGAGCAGACAATAATTTTGAAGCTTTCATCAGTGCTGCTATGAACATACCTATGACTAATCCTGCTGATTCTCAAGGCTTAGTCATTCAAGAAAGCTATTTTTAAATAATTGCATTTCCAGGCCAAATTAAAATAAAAAATATATATATATATATACACATGTTTAAGGCTACAGTCACTGGTAACCTGCTGGTAACACCACCACAAGAAGAGATTTTATTGTACTTTGAAGTCACTCAATTCCATTCAGTTTGCACCACTGGACCATACACCAGGCATGAAGATATTTTGCCTCTTTATCAAATAGCTATCAATATAGTTTGTATTTTAAAATAACATTTTAAGGGGAAATCCAGCTATTTGGAGCCAACCCTCATTCTTCCCCAGCTTTCATCACTCCCACTCCCACTTCCAAAGTCACAGTGACATTTTCTCCTGATTTTCTCCCAACTGGCTGTGACCACTTTGCGTGCTTTGCAAACTAGATCATAGTTGAACTGGTACCAAAAGAATAATTCAACACAACCACGAAGCAAGAAGATAGCATCAAAAAGCTTCCATATTAAGAGGTCCAAAAAGCCCTGTGGAAAAACTCTATGCCAGGGCTCAATTCAACAGCAATTAGCAATAAGCACCATTGGAACATGACAGACAGATGCTTTCCTGGCTCAGCAGACCAAGTGGACATGCTCAGTGCCCTGCCAGGCACCACCATACACAGAGAAGCAGTTTAAGGTAACCACGCTACTCATGTCCTAACAATTGCCACAAGACTCCACAGGTGCTTTCCAGTTTTTACTGCACCTCTGACAAAAGAACAGTCCTCAGTGACATCCATTTTCCCAGGCTTTAACAAAGTGTTTCTAACTGAATAGCCTCGCTCTTCCAAAGCGGTCCCTAAATCACAGGGGTTCACCAGCACAGTGCAGCAACCTCTTTGAAAGCAAGAGAAAGCAGCCACAAACCCAGCTTAATCTCCTCATTTGATGGCATTTTCATACCATTCCCATTAAAGCAGAGCAGCTGGTATGCACTAATGAACACAGGCCCACTGCTCCCAATATTAAATTCCTCCTTTGCTCATTCCAAGTCACATTTTAACCCAATTTGACACTCCCAGCAGCAGCTTCATGGAAATGTTTGGTTGGTAACAACATTAAGAGTTGGGCTACATCAAACTACACTGAGAAAGGGGAAAGAAACACACAAGAGACACAATATCATTCCAGATTAGGAAGAAAAAAACCCCAAAGAACCCCATGGTTCAGTTCAAGTAGATACTTTTCTAGCTTCTCACCACCTCCCCTCACAGTGCTGCCTCATACCTGTTTGTCACACCCTTCTGGAAGGGGTCTCCCTGTATTTTCCCCCCACAGACAAAATGACTGCAGGATGCTGCTGTGTTGCCTTCTTATAGCCCAAACCTCAGCCCAGCCTAAGGTGAGAACCAGGGAACTGCACAGCACAATGCGACGCCACCAAGAGGAAAGGCCAATGAGACAGGGACAGAAATTCCAGATCTCCTTGGCCAAAAAAGAAAGCACAGAGGCACTTAGAGAGTTTCAACAAGCAGCTTGATGGCAGGTCCTACTTAAAACAACATTTAAGCTTTTAGAAAACTTAGATAAAATACACCAGGTTGGAAGAGACCTTCAAGATCATCACGTCCAACCCATCAACCAATCCAACCCACCTAAACAACTAAACCATGGCACCAAGCACCCCATCAAGTCTCCATAATCTTAACTCAGAGAGAGATTTCATGGAATAGAACAATGCAGACATAGAAATGGATTGCAGTGCAAAGTTTCATCCCACAACCAAAGCAATCAACAAGAGATCACAGCCTTGGGAGCTGCTAAAGTAAAAACCAAACCACTACTTGCAACAGGTACTTAATGACCTTCAAAGAGAACAAAATGTGCAACATTACACTGACTAATAGACATAAGATTGAAAGGAGTGACATCACTTTGATGAATCTAGACTTTAGGAAGGAAAAAGTGCATCTCCCTTTAACTCACTTCCTCCTGCTTTGGCTATTCATATCAAGCATAATGAATTCTCATTCTCTTCCTTCAAGGCTCTATCAATACCATTGCAGGCAAACCCAATTAGCATTTAAAGGCTGCAACCTGCTCGAATTGCTTTGAGATTCCTTTGAGCTCCTCTCCCAGGCAGACAATATACTGAAACTGATTTAGCCCACTCCTTTTGAAATATTGCTGCTATTTTGCCCTTAATATATCACAAACAAAAATGTGTCTCCACTCTGATGGAGGGCCACAACTGACTCTTGCATACAGTTGAGTAAGTGAGAGCAGATGATAAACAAGCAATACCCTAGCTAATGGTTTCAAACAGCCCATTCATTTTGCATAAACAAATTAACTATGGAAAAAATTCCCCCAGACTCATTTACTTTCCACTTGGTGCAGAGTGGTGAAATCTGAAATCATCCCAAAGTTACACTATGCTAGGAGCACTGAAATTGCTTTCAAAACACTCAAAGCTGCTCTCTTGGTTTTGGGGGGGGATGCTGCATGTTGGCATCGCTGTAGATGATGTACTTGTTCCCACAACTGTATTTTCAGTCATAGAATCAATAAGGTTGGAAAAGACCTCAAAGATCATCAACTCCAACCTGTCACCCAAGACCTCATGGCTACTAAATCATGGCACCAAGTGCCACGTCCAATCCCCTCTTGAACACCTCCAGGGACGGTGACTCCACCACCTCCCTGGGCAGCACATTCCAATGGCTAACAACTCTCTCTGGGAACAACTTTCTTCTCACCTCGAGCCTAAACTTCCCCTGGCAGCAGCTTGAGACTGTGTTCTTTTGTTCTGGTGCTACTTGCCTTGGAGGAGAAACTGACTTACTCCTGGCTACAACCTCCCTTCAGGTAGTTGTAGAGAGCAATGAGGTCTCCCCTGAGCCTCCTCTTCTCCACGCTAAGCAACCCCAGCTCCCTCAGCCTCTCCTTGTAGAGCTTGTGCTCAAGGCCTCTCCCCAGCCTTGTTGCCCTTCTCTGGACACATTCAAGAGTCTCAATGTCCTTCCTAAACTGAGGGGTCCAGAACTCACACAGGACTCAAGGTGTGGCCTAACCAGTGCTGAGTAGCAGGGGCACAATGACTTCCCTGCTCCTGCTGGCCACACTATTCTTGATGCAAGCTAGGATGCCATTAGCCTTCTTGGCCACCTGGGCACACTGTTGGCTCATGTTCAGCCAGCTGTCAATCAGTACCCCCAGGTCCCTTTCTGCCTGGCAGCACTCCAGCCACTATGACCACAGCCTGCAGCACTGCATGGGGTTGTTGTGGCCAAAGTGCAGCACCTGACACTCGGACTTGTTGAATGCCATCATGTTGGACTCTGCCCACGGCTTAAAGGCTGGTAAAACCCCAGTCTCAGTGTCATCCTTGTGAAATGACTGCCATTGTTTAATTATGCAATGTGAGAGTAAAGTCTCTTTCCCCATCAGTTTTTGCCTTCTAGTTTCCATCAGTGTTTCTTCTTTTCAGGCTTCAAAAATAGCACACAAATTACCATCCTGCTTTTTTTTTTTTTTTGATCAGTACTTCGGCTAGTTTTACTGTTTTCTTCTTATTCATCACTCCCTAAGTAGTCCAAGGCTTTTCAATCTGTTTTCATAGGAGAACATTTTCTCCATACCTCCCCCCACCATTCTCATCACCTCTCTCAACCATTCTATTTCCCCAAGGGGTCTTTCTCATGCTACAATCAGAATAAACCAGAGAATACCCCAGGTGAGGACACCACATCAGCTTTTCTTCATTAATGAAAATCACAGCCACAGTGCTGTCAGTATTTTTCTCCCTCTCATTCTCCTATGTTTGGAATATTTGTTTTTTTTTTCCCTTTGGCAGCTGTTGCACAACACATAGAAACCAGAATTTATCTGTCCACATTGATGCCAAGGTCTGTTTTTGATTGGAGCATGTCAAGTTAGAGCATAAAATTCATGTCTAAATTTAGATCTAAATACCTACACCTGAGTTAGCTACCCGAGCTTCTCTAGGACCTGAAGAGAAATAGGCAGTTCAGAGGTAGAAACTCAGACATCCATTCTATGAACATCCCACAAGTGTAGCTCCATCAACCAATTAACTGAGATGTTCACAATTATGCTGACAAACCCTAGTAGTTATCAAAGCAGCATGTGAAAGAAAAAATTGCAATACCCATTTTAGGGGACTTCCCCGGCTGGAATTTAGAGCTTTGCAAGGTGGTCGTTACCAAACAGAAGGAAGAGGATTAACAGATTGGGTCAACACTGTTTATTTTGATGACCATGTTTCCAAATCAACGTTGTTCCATTCAAATTATCACAGCTTCATCACTTTTTTTGGATGAGTTGTTCAAATTGTTTCTTTCCTTAGGGGGAAAAAAAAAATCCTTCAATTTCATTTTGACAGTATCCAGCTTGAATGAAGATTTGAATTCACTGCTAGTTTGATTCAGTAACACTTTCTGAGTGCAGGAAGGCAGACAGGTAGGAAACTCAAAGTGCAAACTGAGGAGATCAAGAGTTTCTCTGAGATTATGTCCTTTAAGAATATTTCTTCTTCACAATTTTGATGCCTCCTATGTAGTTGTAAAGAAATGGAGTTGGGGATGGGAGTGGAGAAAGAGGAGAGGAAAGAGAGAAAGAACATAGAGCTGAGTTTAAAAAAGCCTTTCCAAGCAGCAGTAATTGTGCTGGTGCAGCACATAGAAGATGATGTGATTTCTATTCCTCAGTACCAGTGTGCTTTCTGCAAATGAATTAACTCAGAAAGGTCCTAAAAAGAACTTGAAATTTAATGTAAAACTGCAGGACCATTGCCGCCCTTCGGTGCAAATGATGGAAGGTGAAGGAAGAATTCACTTCACAGTGGAAATGAAGGCAGCTGTGCTCAGGAGCTTCCCTGAGTTTTCATTTTGCTTGTTTGTTTTCCAATGAAGTACTATTGATTGCCAGTCAGGTGGTACAAGAGGGCTGTACAAACAGGTTCTGCAAACACAACCACAACTCAACTCACCTCCTGCCCTCTCCCTCCACTTCCGCAGAGGAGAAAAAGATTCTCCAGCTTGATGCTTTGAAGAATAGGAAACTCAAACCAGCAACTTCTGTTTGCTTTCCAAGTCTTTTACCTTAAATGCAGGCCCTTTAAAAAAAAATACCTTGAGCTGGTTTTAAAAACTGCAGAAAGATTTCTAGCAGCTCTTGCTGGATAATCAGACATCAAAGTTTGATGTGGAGTATGGGTTTGTAATAAAATTGCATCCTTTCTTATTTGCATTTCAAATAAACCATTAATATCTTACAAAAGGCCTGAGAACTGAGATAAAACATCCTCTACACTTTGATATGTTGGCTGTTGCTCACCCCTGTGGCTTCACCTTTTTCTGCTACTAGAGTTTCTACAACTTCACACCACTTCGGGGTTTTCCAATTTAACCTTATGCCATCACCAGTATCTGAAGCCAGATAAGCTGCTCTGACACGGGCTGCTGAACACCACAAAAACCTACGATGGAGATGGCTTATGGCTTCAAAAGCTTTCAAAATGGACTTCAAGCTTATTTTCCCCCCCCTCTTTATCCTCATTTAGAGTCCTCAGACTACCTTGCAGCCCCATTCCGTATCAGGCAGCATCTGCTGCTGGACTCCACATCTGCCTAGTCTTTGAAAACAAATTTAAACAGAAAGATTTAAAACCCCATAAATCTCATAAATGGCAAAAATTATTATCCTGTATGGCTTCAGACCGTGTTGTATATAATTGAGAAGCATCCCCAGAAAGCAGAAGACAGGTCAGCACAGTGGTGCCTGCTCCCGCTGTCACCACATGCTGCCTAAAACAGAAGCGAGCTCCTATTAGCAGGGTCCCAAAGCAGCAGCTGTAAGTTCACAGCACTGATCTCCCCCTGATTACACACAGTGCATCAAGGAGGGGAGAGGGAAGAGAACACATCCTGACTCAGAAGAAAATTAATAATCAGTTTATTTCCTGACTTGTTTAATAAAAAAATATCAAAAAGGAACGGCATTTGCGGGGTGAAAAGAATGCTTGCTCTGCAGCCTGCCTTTGATACAGTGAGAGGTCACTTCTGTCTTGTGTGCAGCATGAACAGAGTCCTGAAGGAGGGATTAATATTTTAGAGACACTAATAGATGCTTGCAGTGCACTAGGAAAACAAACAAGAGGCAATGAGCAACCTCCCCCGGTTTCTCAGGTGAACCACCTCTGCTCTCCCCATTAAACCACCACAACTTCCCTCTTCCTACTGCAAACAGAGATGGCTACCGACATCAATGCCTCATCTGTGGGCACATCGCTGTCCAAAGCCCGCATTCTCAGAAATGAATCAGCCATAATGAGGATGTGAACTGTGGAGAGCTTTGGTCTACTGGGTGCGAGGTTAAAACAAGACTACAAGACAAAACCCAGAACCACTGACAGAGCATCATCTGTGGATAGATGTTAAAGGTCAAGTTGAAACAGCATTTCTTCACTTCTAACTGGATCTTTTCCATCATGTACACCTCCTCAAAAAGCATGCATCAGGGATGATCTTTCTCCTGCCTGGTCTTGGTTCCAAAAGACAATACTCTGGAAAGGTAAATAAAGGATCATTTTGCCAGTTTTGAGTGATTGCAACACAAAGGGTTTGAAAAAAAAACAAACAACCAAAACAAACAAAACACACCACCACAAACCCACCAAAAAACCTGCACTTTTCTGCACACTGATACATCTAAGCCTGACATTTTCTGTGTAGTTTCTACTTGCTGTTTGTTTAGGGTGCTGGTAACATGCTCTGCACTGTCACAGATGAGAAGTAATCCCTGCCCTAGAGAAGGAGAGTGATGTCCACAGGCACCTTGACAGGCTGGAGAGATGGGCACAAGCCAACCTCATGAGGTTCAACAAGACCAAGGGCAGGGTCCTGCACCTGCATCGAGGCAATCCCAGGCACAAATCCAGGCTGGGCAGGGACTGGCTGGAGAGCAGCCCTGAGGAGAGAGACTTGGGGGTGCTGGGGGACAAGAAGCTCAACAGGAGCTCTCAATGTGCACTTGCAGCCCGGAAAGCCAATCAGATCCTGGGCTGCAGCAGGAGAAGTGTGGCCAGCAGGTCAAGGGAGGGGATTCTCCCCCTCTGCTCAGCTCTGGGGAGACCCCACCTGGAGTACTGCCTCCAGTTCTGGAGCCCCTATTACAAGGGGGATGTGGATGTGCTGGAAGGTGTCCAGAGAAGGGCCAAGAGGATGAGCAGAGGGCTGGAGCACCTCTGCTGTGAGGACAGACTGAAGGAGTTGGGGCTGTTCAGTCTGGAGAAGAGAAGGCTCTGAGGTGACCTCATTGTGGCCTTCCAGTATCTGAAGGGGGCTACAAAAAGGCTGGGGAGGGACTTCTCAGGCTCTCAGGTAGTGATAGGACTAGGGGGAATGGAATGAAGCTGGAGGTGGGGAGATTCAGGCTGGAGGTGAGGAAGAAGTTCTTTCCCATGAGAGTGGTGAAGCCCTGGAATGGGTTGTCCAGGGAGGTGGTTGAGGCCCCATCCCTGGAGGTGTTTAAGCCCAGGCTGGATGAGGCTCTGGCCAGCCTGATCTAGTGTGGGGTGTCCCTGGCCATGGCAGGGGGTTGGAACTAGATGATCCTTGTGGTCCCTTCCAACCCTGACTGATACTACTACTACGTGCAGGCTTAAACTCAAGTAGTCCCCACTGAATTACAACAGATTACTCCTGTGTCTGAAGTTACATTTATATTAAAGGGGAACAGGCATTCAGAGCTTGAATGTGGACAAGAAAACCCCAAACCACCAAAGAGAAAAAGCCTGTGGAAAAGGCAGAGGATGAAGAAGCAGACGGAAAACGAGGAAGATCTTCTCCCCAAAGAAATTCCCCCAAGAACATGAGTCTGCATCACCGGTCAGTTACTCTGCAGCATAATTAGGCACAAATCTTGATGTTAGTAAGACTGTTCACACGGAGATCGTTTCCCCAGCTGACTTCAGCTATTTTAAGCAAAACATACAGAAAAAAATTAGGTTGGGAAGGATGTTTCATTTAAAAAAAAAAAAAAAAAAAAGATAAAAATTAAGTGAGCAGTTCCATATTGCTGGCTTTGGGTATAACCTAATTCCTGATCCCTCTAGTTGTGGAAAGAGTGAATTGGAAATTACTATCCTGCTCTATACAAATAGTCCCACATGAGACACAGCTCACAAGTGAAGTACAGGATTAGGCCATAATATGTTGTGCTTGGAAACCACCTTTTTCTTTGCATTAGGAAGCTGCTGGATTTCCTTCTCTCACATGAAGCTCCCAGCACTAAAACTCATTAAACCTCATCTCTGGGGATGATACAGGACAGCTATATGGTTTTCTGCACACCAAACTCCCTCAAAATATTCACAGATTAAATAAACCCCTCTGAGGTCACAAAGGCCTTTGCTGGATCAAAATTATTTTCCATATCATCTTGAGTAAAAGGTTTGCATTTGCTTTGGGGATTTGCCTCTTTATCAACTCAGGTACAAGCTGTACCTACAGGAAAATTCAGAGTACTTCTCTGTCATCATATTTCCAGATGAAATATGATAATGTGTCTGCTCTCCAGTTCCAATGTCTTTTGTATCTATGTGACGCCATTAATTCCCAATTCCTGATCAGGAAGTTTTAAGTCTCTGAATCAGAGGGAGTCAGAAACTGCTATGAAAAATAAAATGGTCCTAAGATGCTTCCTTTATCCCAAATATTGAAAGTAAAAAGGGATTAACAACTGTGCATAATACAATCACCTACCTTGATGTATCCCCCCACCCCCCCAGTTAAGACAACTTAAAAACTAAACTCAATTGAAAGAAAACAAACCAGTACCTCAAAATATCATAACCACTTTTTTCCCCAACTTCTTGTGGAAAGATGATATTAAACAGACATTTAAGAGCAGTTTTATTGAGCAAATTCCTACATTTTTTTTTCCACTGCACACAACTACTGTAGGCAACATAATGGCCTTCAGTTCTGCTACCCAGACATAAAAGGCCTCGCAGAGGGGCTGCCGTGCCTTAAGCAGCGCACAGGGAGACCACTTGAACCACAGCTCCATCTGAACCCGGACACAGAAGGCTATAATGGCCACTGCTGTCAACACAAAGTGATGCTGCTACATTCAGGCAAAGGCCAAAAAAGTGAAAATCAATATGATTATAAATGATATGTTTGCTTGGAATTTGCAGCCACTGAGAGAGATGTCAAGGGAGCCAGACATCCATTTGTTTGGAGCTCAGGCCCTCGCACAACAAGGGCCATACTCATAAAACACATGAGCGTGTCAATACTTGAATGAGCAGTTACTAAAAAGGTTATAAGTGCAACAATTGTAATCCAATTATAACAGAAGAAAAAAAAGTCACTGAAATGCACATCAAAAGCTGAGGTATTAGTCTAAAACTTCTTTCCATCCCCCAGTGACAGATGAACACGACACCGTCCTTAGCGGTATCTACCGAGGGATGCATTTTTTGCTCTCATTTAATAGTCTAGTTATATAAAATCAATACTCCCACACATGCTGTCATTCTTCTTATTTCCCATTCAGGGTTCTGGAAGCAAAGAATCCCCACATGTAATTATGAATCCATTTAAAACAAAATATTGAACCATGTCTTCACACCTTCTTCATAGAGGTCTTTTCCAACCTGGTTAATTCTATTCTGTTCTGTACTATATTGCAGTTTCAAGGTAATTACTTCTCAAACATTCACAGCTTAAGTTACTTTCCTTAGGAAAAAGGTTTAGGAGTACTTCAGAAGTGCAGAAGAGAATGAAAATGTGTTGAACACCACTATATGTATCGACATGGTCATTTGCTCATGTCTTCAATAACAGCCAAGACACCTACTTATGGAATCATAGAATGGCTCGGGCCAGAAGGGTCCTCCAAAGGTCATCCAGTCCAACCTCCCCACATTCAGCAGGGACACCCTCAACTAGATCAGGCTGTCCAGGGCCTTGTCGAGCCTCACCTTGAATATCTCCAGGAAAGGGCCTCGAACACCTCCCTGGACAACCTGTTCCAGTGTTCCACCACCCTCATAGTAAAGAGCTTGTTCCTAACATCCAATCTAAATCTGCTCTTCTCATTGGAAGCCATTGCTCCTTGTCCTGTCCCTGCAAACCTTTGCAAACAGTCTCTCTCCATCCTTTCTGGAAGGCTGCTATTAGGTCTCCCCAGAGCCTCCTCTTCTCCAGGCTGAGCAACCCTAACTCCCTCAGCCTGTCCTCATAGAGGCATTCCAACCCCTGACCATTTTCCATGTCCTTCCTGTATTGAGGGCTCCAGACCTGTACACAGTACTCCAGGTGAGGTCTCACCAGAGCAAAGTGGCAGAATCACCTCTCACTTGCCAAAGCAGAATTAATAACCTTGCCTTTTTAGTAGCGAAAAAGCTTGTCCAGCCAAGTACCTGACAGTGCTTCCTGAGCCAGCCCTGTAGGCAGAATCATGATTAACAACATAGCAACTCTAGAAGTAAAAAAGAGATTAGGCATGAGCTGAACATACACCTCCTAGATTGTGAAGTTCAGGAAGTGTGTAGCTGTGGCACTTCAGGGTACAATTCCATGGTCATGGTAGTTGGGTTACAGTTGGACTCAACGATCTCAAAGGTCCTTTCAAACCTTGATCATATTGTGATTATATGTTGGGGGATTAAGCAGTAAGATTCCAGCTCTGGTAACCGTGCACAACTCCAGGCACCAGCTACATGCCAAGACATTCAACTAAGCTGGGACTGAGGTACCTCTAGGGCTGCATGGCAGTAAAAGCCTAGGCACCCCACCAGCAAAAAGAGTCGGACTTCCAGGGACTGAAACTCACACAGGGATGCTCTCAGGATTATCCTCCCACACACTGATTCCATCAAAATTGTATTTAGATGCTAAATTTTCAGCTAGGCTTAAGAGAAATTCTGTGTGTGCTGCAAGAAGCAACAAAGAAATTAGTAACTGGACAGAGCTGTGTGTCACACACAGACAGGAGACTGCATCCATACCCATCTGCTGAAAGAAATGAGAAGATTTAGAAAGCAATGAAAAACTTCAGCACCCAATACCCTGCTCATCCACTGAATCCATCACTTCACAGAAACAATACACAGAAAACATCATGTGACAAAGCTGTGAGGGAATTCCAGTCAGGGCAATGAAGAGGGAATGCTGAATCATTTCAGGAGCAGCCAAGTGAATTCTGGAACACCTCTTTCTGCACAGACTCATAGATTGTTTGGTCTATCTCTCAGAGGACTGGAACAATTTGTATTTAAGTATTTTCAGAGCAAGCATTTAATAGAGAACAACTATAATATTTAGCTTAAAACACATATATAGGAAGGATTTATCATGTCAGGTTAAAAAAGAAATGAGTATACACGTGTGTGTATATATATAGCCCCAGGAAGTTCTGGGTAGAGGAACACACAGTTCAGATCAGCATCATATCAGCCACACTGATAGTGACAGGGTTCCTATCAAATGTCTTTTCTGTAGGACTGGAGAGGGACAGATTTCTGAGGACAAATGTCTGCATGAGAGTAAATCTTAGCCCAAGACTGTTTGCCCTACAGCTTTTCTACAAGCCCAAGACTGTTTGCCCTACAGCTTTTCTACCCTGCCATCTTCCACGAGCTCACAGTTCAAGCAGTTTCCAGGACAAGAGTGGCAGCTTTGTGTTTAACAGTCTGCATGTGGTTTTCTTCCACAAATTTCTTAATCCCTTTTAAACCATTGCAAATATTTAGCATCCGCAGACTGCAGAAAGAGGAAGAGTAGGACCATTAGAGAATCAAAGCACACTAACAAGCTTTCTTTGTCTAAAGTTGGTTTGCCTGTCAAAAAAACACCCTAAAACCCTCTAATGTATTTTTGAGGCATTCAGAGTCACATAGAATCATTTTGCTGTGACTTTTAAAGGATAAAAATAATATATAAAAGGGGTTCTAATAATCAATTACAGCTATTTGACTCATTGGGTAGTTCCACAGATCACATATACTCCCTCACTCCCCCTCCAGTTCTGAGGTATATTCCAGTCTGCTGCTACAGTATCACAGTATCGCCAAGGTTGGAAGAGACCTCAAAGATCATCGAGTCCAACCTGTAACCACAAACCTCACAACTAGACCATGGCACCAAGTGCCACATCCAGTCCCCTCTTGAACGCCTCCAGGGATGACGACTCAACCACCTCCCCGGGCAGCCCATTCCAATGACGAATCACTCTCTCGGTGAAGAACTTCCTCCTCACCTCCAGCCTAAACTTCCTCTGGTGCAGCTTGAGACTGTGTCCCCTTGTTCTGGTGCTGGTTGCTAGGGAGAAGAGGCCAACCCCTTCCTGGCTACAACCACCCTTCAAGTAGTTGTAGAGAGCAATGAGGTCTCCCCTGAGCCTCCTCCTCTCCAGGCTAAACAACCCCAGCTCCCTCAGCCTCTCCTCACAGGGCTGTGCTCAAGGCCTCTCCCCAGCCTTGTTGCCCTTCTCTGGACACGTTCAAGTGTCTCGATGTCCTTCCTAAACTGAGGGGCCCAGAACTGGACACAGGACTCAAGGGGTGGCCTAACCAAGGCATAGTACAGGGGCACAATGACCTCCCTGCTCCTGCTGGCCACACTATTCCTAATGCAGGCCAGGATGCCGTTGGCCTTCTTGGCCACCTGGGCACACTGCTGGCACATCAGACATAGATACAAGGCAAAGCTATTTCATCCCTAAGTTCCTCTCCTGTCCTAAGTGATCACCATCCACTCCCGGCCATTTCTTTTACAATCTCCTCTACCGGACCTTCGGTTTCATCCTCTCAGATGTCCTCCATGAATAAAGGTAATGGTGGGAGGAGCTCTTGACTCACTGAAGGCAATACAAGTTTCTCCCACTCTTTTGAACATCTCAGAGGTGACACTTGGCACGAAAGACACAACCAAACCACGGATGATCCTCACTGTCCATCTGTGAAATGGGGAACAACATGATGATGACTTTCCCACTGATGGTTATAATTTAAAACCAGAGTAATGGCTATTGAGTGCTCTCATGCTACAATGATATTTTACTGCAGAAAGGACATTATGTTTACAGAAGAGCAGAAAACAATTATCCCGAGCACCAATTAACTTCTTTCATGAGCTCAAGTTAAAATAAATAGGGGGAGGGAATCTTTTGTCATCTATGCATTAAAAACATTAGGGAAATTGGTTCAATCTGAACAGGGAGAGATCCATTTGCTTATTCCTTGCTGTCAGGGAGTATAGAGGACACCACAATGCCCACAGACAAGTTGCAGCAGCTCTCTCCTGAATGACCACTTGCTCTGTGTGTTTGGATAAAGCAGTGAACATGAGCTGTGCTCTCACTCTAGCTTCATATGTGCACAAGGAATGAAGAACGACAACAAACCACTTACTCGGAGGTAAAACTGGAGGTGGTCCTCAAATGAGTAGCTTGGTTTGGGTACATCAGTAGCTCTGAGAGCTTAAGTGCAAAATTCCATAGCAATCATGGAGCATTATCAAAAAAACATCAGACAACTGGGTTTGACCTTTCTACAGCTATTTCCATAAAGAATCTTACCCAAGACAACATTTCATGTTTATTTTAGGTGGGGATGTTTTGTTATCACACAGTTTAACCTTTTGTGACTGGTTTAGGCTGTGCCTTTAAGAGAAGGACACTTTCTGAACACTCTGGCTGAATGTTTTAGATATTTGAATGAAAACAAAGATATGCTAAACCAATTTCATTGGTAGAATCCAGCTGTAAGTTCTAGCTTAGTCTATTCACTCTGGGGGCAGTTCTTTTTCTTCTTCTCCCTGTCCCATGAGCTGGACTGTTTTCTCTCTCCGAAGCAACAGCTTGCTACGCAGGGACGATCTTGCTAACCAGATAAGAAAACTAATGCTTTTGAGCTTAAAAAAGTTTTGCCTTTTAATTACCTTCCTTTCTCTTTCTCTCTAACCCTTTTGGGAAAAAGGGGAGGTAGGGAGGGAGAAGGGAGGGACAGGCCAAACCCCCCTGGCCGCAGGGGGGTTGGGGAAAGGTCTCCTGTATTACATACATTGCTGTATATTTCTGTATATATTGTAAATATTGTATGTTTTTGTACATATTCATTGCATTCCATTTCTGCTTGTAAAATATAGCTTTCATCTGCTTCTACAGCAGAGTTAGCTGTGGATTTCCCCCCCCACACCTTTCTTCTCTCTCAATATTCTGGACTTCCAGGGTTTTGCCCCAGAAATCCAGTGGCCTAAGGAGTCCTTTGGTTGCTTCAGGAGATGTAATGATAGAGATTTCTCTGATGACCTTATTGTGAAGCCACGTTGCTTCGTGGAGGAGCGCTTGCTTTGTGAGTGTGTAAAGTCAAACATTTTCCCTGGCAAGACTGCAGCTCCTCATAAAAAAAATGGTGATTTTCTTTAAAAACCACTTTATCACATTAGTAAACTTAAATTGGAGCGGTCACATTTCTTCAGAGCATCCTGCGGAATCTGTCAGCAGTGTGACCAAGTGCATAAATTGTGGCATTTCATTTCACAGTAAATCAAAACCTAGATGGATGGATGAATGATCTGAAACTGCTAGGTGGGTGCTGCTGCCTGAAAGAGTTGAGCTGTTTGGTTTAATATCAGACAAATGTTCTCCCAGCTGCCCTTATATGACATAATGGTGATGTGCAGCCCACAGTCAGATTTACAGTCTGATAGAACACCTTTAGCTCCGTGAGAGCACCAGGCAGCATGCTGCCCATTCAAGTTTCTAGCTCTACAAGGCAGTCTTCAGCCAAACACTTCTCACAACAGACACAGCTCTTATCCAACTCAAGGGTTTGCATCAGCCATGAAGATGGCGGCTAGATGGCTGGTTTGGACACTGAGAGCTTGGTCCTGCCACTACCCCATGCTTCCTGTATTTACTTCTAGAGTAGAATGAGTAGCAAAACACACTCAGCGAGGTGCACCCAAATCTAACAACCACCTGCTGCAATCATGAACAGCTTGGTGACTCACTGTGGCAGCAGAAGTGCCTTTGAGTGCACCAGCTTGCCCATCAGAACTATAGGTCCATGTGACCACAAAGGATTTGCAAAAAGAACAGAAAGGGGAAAGGCAAGCTGCCAAACACTATCAACAGGATTTAAGTGTATTTGTTCTTCTCACAGACAATTGTCACAAGGAAATCAATACTTCATATAAACAGGAGACACGAGGAGGCAACAGCAACCTGTCCACTTTAAACCCTGGATTTAGGCCTTTGCTACTCAAATTGTGCTAGGAGAAACAGATTCAGTCACTTCAAAAGAGGGGGGAAAAAAGGTAAAAGCAGTAAGTTCAGCTTGGAGCACTTTCCTCCACAGCAGGGCAATTGGTAAGAAGTTCTCCATCCTCTCCCTAGATGGGAGTTCCAAAATTTATTACCAGAGTTTCAATTCTTGGAGCTGCTGCTGGTTTACCCTGGAGACTCCTTAAAAAGGAGAAGGGAGGGAAATAAAGAAACTAAACTGAGAATTATGTTCTTAGATATCATAATTGCTACCATCCTGACGTATATCAAATGTCACAATTTATTATAGAATAAAACCTGAAGTCTCCTACTATCAGCATTACTTAATTTCTTCAGCATTTCCCTACAGCTGCAACATCTTTTAAATCATTAAGTAACTGAGGAATTGCTAGAAGAACTGTTTAAAAAACCCAGTAAATCTCAGACTACCCTGGGAAACATTTGAAACAGCAATGACTCCACCACCACTAAAGGAGATACCACCCATGAGCAGCTCTAGTGTTGTCCTTGGGATCCATAGAGCAATTGCTGCTCCTGTCTTTAGATGACAGAGCAGCTACATCACACCAAGTCCTAGGCTCAAAGATGTGAAGCAATACGGAAGCAGACTGCCATGGTTTCTTTCACAAATAAAAGACAGCTGCATAAGGACTATGGCTTAAGTTAACTGTACAGTTGGGTCTCCTGAATAAAACAGCTGTTTTGCCTCATGAAATACCAATGAGCGAGGAACTGCCAGATTTCGTAAGGGGATCTTTGCTACATCTAAGTTAATTAGAGAATATGCAAAACTGGCATTTGTTCAGCCTTTCTACACAAAGTGGAGAATGCCCATTTTGCATTTTCCCACCCAGCTTATTCTAATGGTCTTTTTATTTTGACTGACAGGAGGAGAATTCTCCCAGTTATCCTTCAAGAATTATTTGCTGGCAGTAAGACAGGACCGAAGGACTGAGAAATACAACCATAAAGAAAAGCCTGCAGAAATGCACATTAGAAGCTTCTCTATAGAGCACAAGTTCAAACATGGTCTAATTTACACCCATTTTACCTGAATTTCTAGTACAAAAGCCAAGGAACCCCCACTGTTATTCTGCAGTGGCAACAGCAATCCATTGAGGATTACAGGGGCAGTGTATACTCAGAGACACAGACATTAAAGCTCAAGTCCCTCTTTGCTCCCTTCTTCACCATGTAAAGACAGCTCCGGGTCTGTGCAGTCCCTGCTGCATGCAGACACGGTCTAGCAGCGCAGGCACCGGTTACCAAAGATATTTCCTTGCACCATCTTGTGAGTCCTTGATTAAAAATAGATAGATAAATCAAAAGCAGTGTAACAGACAGCTGTGCCAACAACTTTTGACTTGCCCCTGGGCTGGGCATGAGTTGCCTTTTTCTGGCCCATCTTTTCATAACAGTTGCCAGGTTTTCACTAAAATTTCATTACACAGGATTCGCCCATCAGAAGCTAAAATGAAGACTCATTGTGACCGGTTTAGGCTGTGCCTTTAAGAAAGAGACACTTTCTGAACACTCTGGGCGAATATTTTGATATTAGAATGAAAACAATGATATGCTAATCCAATTTCATTGGTGGAACCCGGTTGTAGTTTTTTTTGTTTAGTCTTTCAGTCGGGGAGTCAGTCAGCAGTCGTCTTCTTCTTCCCCCTGTGCTGTGAGCTGGCTCGTTTCTCTCTACAATTCTTGCTAACCAGATAAGAGAAAACTAACTTTTGCATCCGCTTTGAGCTTTAACAAGTTTTCACCCTTTTAATTACCTTCCTTTCTCTTTCTCTCTAACCCTTTTTGGGAAAAAGAGGAGGTAGGGAGGGAGAAGGGAGGGGCAGGCCGAACCCCCCTGGCCGCAGGGGGGTTGGGGAAAGGTTTCCTGTATTACATACTTTGCTGTATACTTCTGTATATATTGTAAATATTGTATGTTTTTGTACATATTCATTGCATTCCATATCTGCTTGTAAAATACAGCTTTCATCTGCTTCTCCGGCTGAGTTAGCTGTGGAATTCTTTTGTGTGTGGGGGGGGAACCTTCCTACTCCACCACACTCATACATGGAAAGAGCTACTCCTACCAAACTTGCTTGTTCAATTTCTACACAAAAACTTGTTTTAGCAGATAGACAGCTCAGATCTCCCAAATTTAAAGTCAAGTTTTGAGATGTATTCAAGTCCAATAATTTTCCAGGATGTAATAATTGTTAGGCCACGATTCTGCAAGGATTCATCACGTTGAATTTTATGTCCCATAATTAATTCCAATGGCTATATTTGTATTGCAAAACAAGTCCACCACTATGCAAGTAATATGCTAATATGTAAAACCTCATTCATCATAACACCAAAGCCTTGGTCCTTTCAAACTGTTATTGTGTCTGTGCAAACTGAACACATTTTGGGATTTGAAGAACATCCTGACACACATTCTAAAGCTCCTAAGTGTTCATTCTCATCTGCAGCAATAAATTGAGTGCTATAAGAACTTGAGTTTAAACCCCCAAACTTATCTAAAAGACCATTGATGCCCAAGAAGACTTCCAAATGAAATGTTAACGGTGTGAGATGTGAATAAGTCAGGTTTTTGCAGAGGAGCCACTGTTCCACTCAAACTCCTGATACCCTCATCCATCCTCAGGGTCACACAGCTCTCACTGTCCAAGACAGAAAACCTGGGTTCTGACTCCAGTGCTCTGATTCACACCTGCCTTCCAGATCCTCAATGTACCAAAAAAGAAGCCTAAGGCACACATTACTTGGGGGTTTTTACTCAGACCATCTCAGGGTATGTTTCCATCATTAGGCAACATACATTCAGTAAAAACTTAAATATACAATACAATACACCAGGTTGGAAGAGACCTTCAAGATCATCGCATCCAACCCATCAACCAATCCAACCCACCTAAACAACTAAACCATGCAGCCAAGCACCCCATCAAGTCTTCTCCTGAACACCTCCAATGAAGGTGACTCCACCACCTCCATGGGTAGCCGATTCCAATGGGCAATCACTCTCCATGTAGAACTTCCTCCTAGCATCCAGCCTAAACCTCCCCTGGTGCAGCTTGAGGCTGTGTCCTCTCGTTCTGGTGCTGGCTGCCTGGGAGAAGAGGCCAACCTCTGCCTGGCTACAACCTCCCTTCAGGTAGTTGTAGAGAGCAAGAAGGTCACCCCTGAGCCTCCTCTTCTCCAGGCTAAGCAACCCCAGCTCCCTCAGCCTTTCCTCATAGGGCTGGTGTTCCAAACCCCTCACCAGCTTTGTTGCCCTCCTCTGGACACGCTCCAGCAAGACAACATCCTTCCCAAACTGAGGGGCCCAGAACTGGACACAGGACTCAAGGTGTGGCCTAACCAGTGCAGAGTACAGGGGCAGAATGACCTCCCTGCTCCTGCTGGCCACACTCTTCCTGATGCAGGCCAGGATGCCATTGGCCTTCTTGGCTGCCTGGGCACACTGCAGGCTCATGTTCAGCCTACAATCAACCAGTACCCCCAGGTACTGCCTCTCTGCCTGGCCACTCTCCAGCCACTCTGACCCCAGTTTGTAGCAATGCCTGGGGTTGTTGTGGCCAATGTGCAGAACCCGGCACTTGGATGAAAAAGGGTGTCTAGACAACATGGATAAGGATGACTTCACCAGCAGTAATTAAGAGGAAGACATAAAAAAAGAGATGCTATAATCAGAGGGAGCAACTGAGACAGCAAAAAAGTAGCTCAAATGCTGCCCTTATTTATACTAATACATGTGAAAGTTGTCTTGTGTTCCTCCAGTGACTGCTGCCATTTGTAACAGCCTGTAGAGGAGCTGGGCAGCCATAGAACAGTCTGAGTTGGAAGGGACATCCAAAGGTTATCTAATCCAAGCCCCCCTGCAGTAAGCAGGATGTCCTCAACTAGATCACATTGCCCAGAGCCCTGTCAAGCCCTACTTTGGGTATCTCCAGGGATAGGGATCCAACTACCTCCCTGGGCAACCTCTTCCAGTATTCCACCACTCTCATAGTAAAGAGCTTGTTTCTAACATCCAATCTAAACCTGCTCTTCTCCAGTTTGAAGCCTTATCCTGTCACTGCACACCTTTGTAAACAGTGTCTCTACATCCTTCTTGTAGGCCCCCTTCAGGTACTGGAAGTCCAGCATTTCCAATCAAAGCCCTACATAAACAAACAGCAGATTTTATAAGGAATGTGCTGCTCTTTCTTCATCCTCAAAAACCTAAGGTGGTAGGTTTTTAACTCCAGCTAACTTCCATCTAAAGGGAGCAGCACCAGGTCAGCAAACAGAACAATCTTTATTTTCTGACTTCTTTCTCCATGCTGCTTTCATATTATAGCAATGTTACATGTATCAAAGAGTTTATGCCTGGAACATACTTTTAAGATTATCCATATTTTTCAGGGGTGTGTTTTTTGGGTTTTTTTGGGGGAATTCTTTGTAAACAGAGCTGCTTCCTTTGAAGTAGGATTTGAAAACATTGATAGTGTTTATCCCAGAAGGGAAATAAACAAGAAGATGCATAATTAATGTATCAAAAATAATGAGTTATATTGAGAGGGAGCTTTGGTTCTCTGCCTCTTGCCAGAACAGTAAAGGTCACTCAACAAAATTGACTAGTGGTATACTAAAAGAGAGGAAAAAGGAAAACAACAGGCAAGGTAACATTAACACTTTCCCCTTCACTCCTTGTTGTGAGATAATTGATGTTTTCATGTTTGAAACCACAAGCTTTCAATGGCTTTTCTTTGCCATTATTTTTGGAGCTATTAGGTGGGACAATATTGCTCAGTCAGTTTCAAAGAGGCCTGAACAGGAAGCAAAGCCCTGTACGAGGAATACATTTTTAGAAGAGCACTGCAGACAGATAAAAGTAAAAGCATCCTGAAAGCTATGGAAGTAGAGCTAAAGCAATACAATACAATACACCAGGTTGAAAGAGACCTTCAAGATCATCACGTCCAACCCATCAACCAATCCAACCCACCTAAACAACTAAACCATGCAGCCAAGCACCCCATCAAGTCTCCTCCTGAACACCTCCAATGATGTTGACTCCACCACCTCCACGGGTAGCCGATTCAAATGGGCAATCACTCTCTCTGTATAGAACTTCTTCCTAAGCAAGTGGGATGCTGCTAAAAAGCAGCAGTTAAGAAAGTAAGTGCTGACTCCTTTCCTCTCTTCAAATTCCAGGTTCTTTATTACAGCAATACCTTTTTTGATGAAGCCTCTAAAAAGGAATTCAGACTTCACACTATTTTTGAAGTGAGGTAAATTTTGTCACTTAAGACTGCAAGGCTCTGAAGTGTGAGAGCAGGTACAAACATATGCTTAACTGCACAGACAATGCATGTGTGCATAATTTTGGCTGGAAAAAACCTTCAAGATTATGGAGTCCAACCATGCTCTAATTCTACCAAGTCTGAGGCCAACCCATGTCCCTCAGCACCACGTCCCTGCCTCTTTGAAATGCCTCCAGGGACGGGGCTTGGAGGTGTTCCTGTGTGACCCGTGCTAGATTATATGGTCCTGCTCTGCCAGGGGGTTTGGACTCAAAGATCTCCAGAGGCCCCTTCCAACCTCCTAACAGTCTGTGATCCTGTTTTCCCAAAGTTTCTCTTGAAGACAGAATATTAAACACAGCAGACCTACCTTAGATCACATCTATTAATTTAATTCTTGGTTTCTTAGCACAAGGATACTCTAATGAGTATGTTCAATAACAACAACACTCTTTGTGCATACATTCAGCCTAGGATTACCTTCCAAACCCAGTTATTACAATCAAATCTCTCCTGACCTATGGCAAACATCAGCATGCACAGTCTCCGAACCTAATACATGCAAATGAATGCATTACAACTTAATACGCAGCATGAGATTGTTAAAGATAACTTGGATGGCTTTGTCAGAGGCAATTTGTTAGCACAATAACTTGATTGTGTATTTGAGCTGTTAACAGTGGATTCACCCCACCTCATTGCAGACAACCAAGGATAACGCTCAATCTGCATGTATGACTGGCACGTGGTCCTTCGGCAGCGGGTGAGAAGACAAAGCACAAGACATCCACGTCCTGGATGGAAGGAAATGCATCCTCAAAATGCCAGCCCTTCTCTGCAGGGGAAGACTAAGCCGGCAGGTTAGGAAAGTAAGTCAAAGAGCTCTAGAGTTTGTGGAATGAGTCCAGACCCTCACTTAAAAATCTCACCCTCCCCAACTTGTTTCTCCAAGATGAAAACAAATCAAGACAACAAGAAGGCTGATGTTTCAGTGGCTACAAGCTTCTTCAGGGTGTGAGTCTTTCTCTTGGACAAGCTCTTTGCCAACTCTTCAGCTGGAGCCCACCTCTCCTACGGCTGGTTGAGGAACTGATTGCATAAACATCCCTCCTGTTCTTCAGCACAAACTCAGATGGTTTGGCTTGGATAACTAGCAAAACCCGATTAAACGAAGGGTTGGTTTTGCACAGACGTTAGTGGACAGCATTCGGGCAATTTCTGCCACTACCTCACCTTTCTTCACGTCCAACCTGGGATGCAAACAATCAGTGTTTTGGGGGTGACACCATCTCATTTCTTGAATCATAGAATCAAACCAGGTTGGAAAAGACCTCAGAGATCATCAAGCCCAACCTATTACCTAATACCTCCAGCCCACTACAGCTGTTTCCTGAAGGCTGTCTGACCCCAGGTAAAACCCTAGCACAAAGTCCTGCTCCTTCAAGGCAGACAGGACCTGAGCACGGATTAGAGGCATGCTGTGAACCGGCAGCACCTCTGTTAAGAGCTGTTAATAATTCATTATCACCATTTTATACCAGTCAGCCCCTGGAGAAGAGTAAATTAAAAATGCTGCTTGAAATATCACCCTTATCAGCAGTACTGGGTGGGGGGAGGAAACAAAATGCAATTCCTTTTCCCTCTCACTGCACGAAGACACACAGACAAACTGGCCGCCTTTAAACGAAAACAGTTGCTGACATTTTACATTTCTGTTTTCACTTTATTTACAGAAGACTCTCTACTGGGAAATGACATTTTCCTTCAGCTAACAAAAATGAAAAGATACAGGAAAAATGGTAGAGCTGGCATTCACAGGAAATGCAGCCCAGAGAATTACAGGAGACAAATAACCACCTCTGTTTTCTATAAATGACACAGAAATATGGAATAGAATTCACACCGTTGTGGGATAGCTATGATTCTATTTGTGACCTCCAGAAGGCAAGACTGGAATCCTTTCTGTTAGCTACCTTTGTGGCACCAGTCAACACCAGCCTCTCACAAAGAACATTTCTTGACATGATAGAGTGAAGTTGTAATCGTTTTGTGATGCTGTAACAAAAATATTGCATTGCAGAGCGATGAATACACCCAAGGATGGATTTAGCATCAATGCCAATGAATTCTTATCTCTTCTCTAGCAATTACCATCGATTTTCATTGTAAGCTAATGTCGAAATTACCACATGAATTTATTTATAGCCTCGACAATACAGGCAGAAAGACAAAATAATGAACTCAAATGAAAGTAATGAAACCAACAATGATTCAGCCAAACCTACTATATTCCACCCAGAAATAGGATATCATGCTCGCAGCATTCTGGGGTTAGGCAGCACAATTTGACTAAAAATGCACATTTTTCACTCATGGCTTCTACAGGCTGTCAGCAGCTGTAGGAATACAGGCTCCACGTTGCCCATGATAGCTGACAACACAAGTGAAGGCAGCAGCTTTCCTCCTCTACCTGCTTGAGGAACTGTAATACCATTTATCCACCGGAAAGGTTTACAAAGGCCTGGCAGAGTGAGATTAATTCGCTTCTCTAGGGAGCGAGCAACAGTGTTTGCATCCTTCCTTCTCCCTAAGCTGCAAACCCCTCGTATAATCAGGCTTGACTGGTGTTACTGGAGGCTCAAAGCAAAATAAATACAAAAATTAAATTAAAACACCCCCACACTTCAAAACAAGTGGGAGTATATTAATTATGTGTGGAAGTAGTACAGGGTACAAGTAGAATCAGAGCCTGACCAGCAGGATGAGGTTCTCTTCCCACTCTACTTTGTCCTAGAGATGCTGCACCTGGAGCACTGTGTCTGGTTCTGGGCTCCCCGGTTCAGGAGGGATAGGGAACTACTGGAGAGAGTTCAGGGGAAGCTACAAAGATGCTGAGGGGACTGGAGCACCTCTCTTAAATGGAGAGACTGAGAGACCTGGGACTTTTAAGCCTGGAAAAGAGCAGCCTGAGGGGGGGATCCTCTCAGTCCTCATCAACATTTAAAGGGTGGAGGTCATGAAGATGGGGCTGGGCTCTTCTCAGTGGCAGCAAAGACAAGGGGCAATGGGTAGAAACTATAACACAGGAGGTTTCACTTGAGCTTAACAAGAATCTTCTTTACTTTGAGGGTGTGCTGGAGCACTGGACCAGGGCTACAACTGTGTCTTTGCTGAGGCATGAAGTCAGAGAATCATTGAGGTTGGAAAAGACCTTTTTGATCATCAAGTCTACCTGTTAACCCAGCACTGCCAAGACCACCACTAAACCATGTCTCTCAGCACCACATCTACAGGGCTTGCCAAGCCTTTTGGTGAAGATATTTTTCTTAACGTTCAAGCTAAACCTCCCCTGGCACAACTTAAGGAAGTTTCCTCTCATTTTGTTACTTGGGAAAAGAGAAAAATGCCCACCTAACTATAATCTCTGTACAACTATCTGAAAAGAGTGGGAAGGTCTCTCCCCAGTCTCTCTTTCTCCAGGCTGAACAACCCCAGTTCCCTCAGTTAGTCACAGGACTTGTTCTCTTATGAAAAAGAGCTCCTCCAAGATATTTTCAAGTTGAATTCCTGCTCCCACCTCTCAAATCATCTCCAGAGTACTACAGAATTGAACTCCCAGGGGGTGGCTTAGCTTCAGAAAAAAAACCAGAAACCAGAGACAATTATTTGCTAGAAAATTATTTTTGGTTGTAATTGTAGGGTGGGATTTTCTAAAGCTCTCATTGTCTGCCTAACTTTGCTCCCACTGACTAGGAATAGAAATTGACTGTGGTTTCCAGCAGGAGCAGAACTAGGCCAGCAAGAGAATCTGTGAAAAGCCAAGCTCACAGTCACATATTTCGTAAGGATCTGCAGGAAACAGGTAGGGGTAGGGCAAGACAGTGAATGTAAAAGGGGAAGGGAAAAAATAAAGCCACAGAAGTGCTCTAAAAGGCTGAAAAGTCAGCTTTACCACATAAGCACTCCAGAGCTCAGTCTGTTCAGCACTTGCTAACTGCTGGTGCTTTCACTAAGAAAAGACATAACAGAAGAGAAATGCTCAGTTTTGATGTTGGAATTATGTTAGGATATGACAGGTAAAAGCAGAAACAGAAAGTCATGATGCTGTGGTAGTCAAAAGAAAACATAGTTGAAGTTCATGGCTTCAAGTCCTCTATGTTCACACTACATTAAGGATTGGGAAAAAAATTGCCCAAGACCATGCTGACCCAGAACTGTCCAGCCAAGGTATGCAGCACAGACCCAGAGCAAGGAGCATCTTCTGGCACTGCTGAGGATTCAGTCAGGAGCCATGCCTGAGCCTCCCCATTTGCTCATAGCATGCAGTGCTTTGGGGCAGAACCAGTGTGAGCAAATCTATTGGGTTCCATACAACCTAATTTATCAGCCAGCCTGAACACTGCATGGTTTCATTCTCCCCTTGCTTGTCTCAGACACCATGAAATAAGGACGAGTCTACGGTCAGTGCCTGGGCAATATTCAGCATCAGTGCCCTGCTTGTTCTTACACCTCCTGCCAGGTCTTGCTTCTTTATGCCTCCTTTCAACTGCACTTTTACTAACTTCTAAATGCAGAGATGAACTTTTCGCCTATGGCTTCCTGCCACCCCTTCTTTCTTTCATCTTTTGAGCCCTGGCTTTATTAGCCTTGTCTATCAGTACACCCAGAAGATGCTCTCATCAATGCACCTGACAGGCTGCTCCTAGCATGTCCTAAAGTACTATCAGCAATTAATTGCCTTGCTACTTACTCTGAGAGAATTTCAAGTTTCTCCTCTTTCCTTCATCCTGTCAGTGTGAAGCATTCCCTGCCTTGCTTAGGCTGTTCTGCTGATTGATTCAGTGCAATAAGGAGAATTAAAAATGTTTGGGAGCTGAGTTACTGAAGAGTTCAGTAATTTTAGAACATGAGAAATCACCTACAGTCATTCTTAACAATTTTCTCTAAAGATGATCATTTCACCCAGAGCTGCTGCTGCTTTTAGTAAGATTACTTTCCTATTTTGGTGTGGATTTGTGCAGTGGTCCAGACACAAGCAGGGTTTCCCCCTCTGTCAAAATTTGACTTTGGGGACCTCCAAACCCAGCAAACCATTCCTTAGGGCCACGAGGATGAGCAGAGGGCTGGAGCACCTCTCCTATGAGGACAGACTGAAGGAGTTGGGGCTGTTCAGTCTGGAGAAGAGAAGGCTCCGAGATGACCTCATTGTGGCCTTCCAGTATCTGAAGGGGGCCTACAGGAAGGCTGGGGAGGGACTTCTCAGGATCTCAGGTAGTGATAGGACTAGGGGGAATGGAATGAAGCTGGAAATGGGGAGATTCAGGCTAGATGTGAGGAAGAAGTTCTTCACCATGAGAGTGGTGAAGCCCTGGAATGGGTTATCCAGGGAGGTGGTTGAGGCCCCGTCCCTGGAGGTGTTTAAGACCAGGCTGGACGAGGCTCTGGCCAGCCTGATCTAGTGTGGGGTGTCCCTGCCCATGGCAGGGGGGTTGGAACTAGCTGATCCTTGTGGTCCCTTCCAACCCTGACTGATTCTATGATTAGTGTGCAAAACCCCTGCCTGCCAATCAATTTGCCTTCTCAGTTTCTGCCCTTCAGGCTCTAAGGAACATTTCCTGATAGGTGATGCTGGGTTAGTTACTTGAGAAGTGGAAGGTTCTGTCCACTTACAGGTGATCTGGGAAAGAGACACAGTGGGTTACCTGCTGCAGACCATGGCCAGAAGGGTGGCACACTGCCCACTCTGCTGTGCCCCATTTTCCAGCCTCAACAGAAGGGTTTAATATATTTTTTTCATTTTCACATGGACACTTCAGCATGTGGGCTTGAATTCTGCCTACAGCTTTTAACTCAAGAGGAGTTGCCAGCAAATACCTCACCATGCCACCCTCTCCATTGCTCCCAAAGTAACACAAGCCTTTCCCTGGCATCTGTGATGCCAATAAATACTCATGCTCCTACTTACACTAGGGCTTCCTAATTCCTGCACATTGGCTTTTCTCTACCATGGCAAAAATCTCTCTAATCATCCAGATAAACCATAATTCTCTTTAAGGTATGGTCCCTCAGCAGTGGATATGACATTAGGTTCCCCCCAGTTTCTTTCATAACCAGTCAGGATCAATTTGTGGTACCTGCCTGCTGCCTACAGTCTTTACTCCTTCCTCCCTCCCTGCAGGAACCCCAGTGGTTCAACACGTGCCACAGGAGGGACACCTGGCAGATCTGTAGGGTGCTGCTCACACAGATCCAGAGGGGCAGCAGTGATGGGCTAGGGCCCCTCACAAAAGCCAGCACCAGAGGGATTAGCCTTTCAGCTGTCAGGAGGAATACCACCAGATCTGTGGGATTTTGTCAGCACTGCCTGTGGTCAGGCTTTGCCACAGAACCTGCTGCTCCAGGTACCAAATGCAGCCGACTGGAGCTCAGTCATTTGTGCATGTGTTGAAGACAGAAATATTTATGTCTTTCTAGGCATGAGGTTCATTCTTTCATTTCACTTTTGTGGTAGAAATTCATCCCTTTGCCTGATTTATTACTGGGTAACCTCCTGAATGTCCAAGGATATCACTCACACCTCCCAGCACAGCCTTGAAGCCTTCAGCAATCCCTATTGATCCAGTGCTAACTCCCCTGCATTCATAAGTCAACAGCAGCAGTGGGAACTATAGCTTGCAGGCCTTGCTGCAGAAACCCAGCTGTCAAAACCCTGCTAGCACACAACTGCTTTCTCCAAGAATTGTTCATCTCCCTCCATGCCACCTGTGATGCCCTGAAGAGTCGAAAGCCAGCGTTGCTCATCTCAATACCCAAATCTCCACTGCTGCTGCTCCTCCTCGCAGAGGTTCACCACATAGCCCTGCAGATCTGGAGTCCCCTGGATAATGTGTCTTTTGGTATTTACATTTTTATTAGCAGTAATTTAACACAGCAGTTCTGCTCCCCCCAGAAGGCTTCAAAGCCACACACAGTGCCAATGAAAAGCTTCAGCTTCCGTACCAGAGCGACAGTCGGCCACTAAAGATGTGCCTGACTATTACAGCCTTCAGCACATGACAACCTAAATGAAGGGGGTGGGGGGTGGAAATCTACCTGTACTAAAAGAGCCATGGAATCTAAATACCTTCATTATGCAGGTAGCACTCTGGTATTTCACCTTCCAGTGGAACATACTTCTGTGTTAAACTGAACAACTGATAATTAGCTTGCCTCAGAAAGGAGATGATGATGACACCTGCTGCCACACCTGACATGCACCACACTGAGGCAGTCCAGTGATGCTGTACTTCAGTTGCACATCTTGGCATGCAACTGAGACACCAAAACTCTACAAATGTGTCACAGTAATCTTCAGTACCTCTTCATTGTTAACACTATTAACACAGAACCCTTATGAAAACCCCCGCTCTTCATTAATCACACTGAGATGTCCATTAAAGGTTAATTCTAAAGGAATTTAATTACTCCAATCACTCCTTACTGATCATAGTTACCACCTTTCTCAGGCAATGCACCATTATACAGCATTAAACCAATGCCCACTGCAAATCCTTCCCTAGCTCAAAATGACCAGCAAGTGGTCTGGAGCTACAAAGACACTTACCATCTGCCCACTCATTTTTAACACCTTGATTAACATCAGGCACAAATCTGTCCCTGCCCTCTATTGGCCATATCTGCAGGAAAATCTGATTAATATTAATACCACAGTAGTCTTGAAAGAGAGATAGGCTCTACTGAAGTACAATCTTTCTGAGGGGGAACATCCAGCAAACACTTTTATGCCCTTGTAATCAACATGAATGGTCGTGGACAATGAGGATGTTATGTTCTCATGAGGGGTTTGGAGCACAAGCCCTGTGAGAAGAGGCTGAGGGAGCTGGGGTTGCTTAGCCTAGAGAAGAGGCAGCTCAGGGCAGACCTTATTCTCTCTACAACTACCTGAACAGATGGGGTGCTTGATGCCATGTTATAGTTGTTTAGGTGGGTTGGATTGCTTGATGGGTTGGACGTGATGATCTTGAAGGTCTCTTTCAACCTGGTGTATTGTATTGTAGCCAGGTGGGGGTCAGTCTTTTCTCCCTGGCAGCCAGCACCAGAACAAGAGGACACATTCTCAAGCTGTGCCAGGGGAGGTTTAGGCTGGATGCTTCTTCATAGAAAGAGACTGCCCATTGGAATGGGCTGCCCAGGGAGGTGGTGGAGGCACCATCACTGGAGATGTTTAGGAAGAGACTGGAAGGAGTGCTTGGTGCCATGGTTTGTTGATTAGTGTTGGATGATAGGTTGGACTTAATGATCTCAAAGGTCTTTTTCAACCTGGTTAATTCCATTCTATCACATCACCTAGCCACATATCTTCTATTCCTTTGCCCTTCCCCCCTCCTTTTAATTACCCAAATTACTGTTAGTAGAGGTGAAAAGTCAATCCATCAGGAGATGGAGCTCAAGACTAATATGCCACATGTGTACAGAATTCTGATTTCTTTCAGTTAATTTCTTCCTGCAGGTTAACAATGCAGACACAACTAAGAAAGGACATGGCTCTCCCTCAGGCAGAGGACCTGGACTGCAGGGCTATTAAACTACAGTTAGAATAGTTATCCCCAGTTCATTTTGTCCATCCCTAGGCATGCTGTGATCTTGCAGAATAAAGGGATCCTTCTAGCTTTGCTGTTTTTTCTGTACTTGCTGCATTCTCATTACACCACTATGCATACAGGATCACAATTCCCCAGGTTCACAAGCCTTATTTTACTGCTTTGGGAGGTGTTCAACTTGCCACTTGGTGCCAGGAGAATCACCAACTCAATCACCAACACTCAAATATCCACCTAACATACTCTTAAGAGTAACAACAGCAACAATTTGTACCCGATTGAGTAACCAAGAGCACCGATCCATCACTGAAAGTCAGTTTGTGATGCACAGCAGAAATGCAGATGGAAATTAGGATTCCTCATTAATAGCTTCATTTGTCAGACAAAGAACAAACTCTGCAAGCAAAATTCTCCTCTGGTAGTATTGATTTAGAAACGCAAACTTAACACAGGATTAGCTGCTTAAGGGTTTAACAGCGAACACACACAAAGAGGCAGTCAATAATGACAAAGAAAGGCCAATTTCTAAATCTTCTTCGCTGCTTATTTCCGAACCCCTGCCTCTCAGTGAAGATCTCAGTCTGCAGACAAAGCTGCTCACCTCCATGCTTTCCATATGCAATTCCATATTTCAGTCGCCTCTCCCTCCTGTCCCGTGATGTGTCAGGCAGAGATGCCATTGACTGCTCAGCACTTTTGACAACTAAAAGGGTACTAATGCCTGACTTTCTGGATTGCTATGGTTGAAGGAAGCCACTTCCTCCTCCCCCTAAATTATTAGTATGTAATTAATATTAACATTCACACCATGATGGGGAGATCAATCAAAATTTAATAGATGATAGCTATTAAGCCAGGTATTGCCTTTACTGACAGCAGTGGATGCAAAGGGGTAGCCCTCCCGGTTCATGCAACCAAAGATGGTCTTTACATTCTCTCTACACACTTACAGGAACATATTTATTAACTTTCTGGGAAATTGTTTATATACTCATTTAACTAGATAAAAAGTCTTTTTACATCTTGGTCTCTGCTGTCACCTTCTGACCTTCCAATAATCACAGAATCAAAGTTGAAAGAGACCTCAAAGATCACCAAGTGCAACCCATCACCACAGACCTCATGGTACCATGGCACCAAGTGCCACATCCAATCCCCTCTTGAACACCTCCAGGGATGGTGACCCCACCACCTCCCTGGGCAGCCCATTCCAGTGCCTAACAACTCTCTCAGTAAAAAGCTTTCTCCTCACCTCCAGCCTAAAATTCCCCTGGCACAGCTTGAGACTGCATCCTCTTGTCCCTGGGAGAATGTAACAGCCTCCTCTTGTTCTGGTCACCTTCTTAGCTTGTGAGTCTATTGCTTTAGCTTCCTTCCCTGCCATGCACCCCCAGCTTTAGCTATTGTTCTGCAGCTGTGTGTTAACTTCTTCACTCTAGCCAGCTCAAGGCCTCATCATGATTTATGTCTAGAAGTCTAGAGGCTAATCTCTCTTAACTACTGAGAAAGTTTCTAACTAAGAAAAACAATTAGAAAGTCTCCCTGCTTCAATACCACTTCTGGATCAGGCCTACTGTGTGCAAGACTACAGAAGCAATACTTCTGTTTTCTTTTTCCTGAGCTAGAGAGTCAAAGAATGATGGGGAAATGCTATTAAAAAACAGTTGAAGAATTTCTCCTTTTTCTAACTGATGAGGAACCAGAGGTGCTGTTTAATGAGCAAGTTTTCCTTTCCCCCCATTAATCTTTTCTCTTATATTTTGCAAGCTCCTTCTCTGTCCAAAACACTTGATCAGTCAGGATCACTGAGTCCTTGCAGTGACTGCAAATAAAGGAGAGGGGAGTATCAATAACTGAGTCTGAAACCTGCAAAGTTAAATGAGCCATAAACACTGGATTGATATGTACCAACCCTTGAGTTCAACTTGAGGATAACATAGCACACAAATTTTAATAAAACAAATGGCCTTGCAGGAAACAAGAAGAACAACAACATTCATTACTGTGATGATACAAACAAGTACAGGAGCAAGCACTGGATACACACCGCTGGTGTGGGCAGCACATCCCAAGGGACAAGTCTTAAAACCACTGCAAGGAAACAAGTCATAATTTCTGTCTCCACAACCTAGCTCCTGTCTGACCTCAGGAACATCACTGCAGTCTCAATTTCAAAAGTAAACACCAAAACATTTAGAGAAGGAGGCAAAACCCATCTCTTACACAGTAATCAAATCAATTCAGAGAAAGGTTTGGGGTTTTGCTCTAAATGAGGGGGACAGCCGAACCTGTGAGACAACATCTGATGTAGGTGAGTGCATGGGAGGGTGACAAACAGGAGCCACTTTGCGTGGTGCTTGCCTTACACTTTACGGAGAGTAGATAAGAGCCACTAAGGTCAGCTCTGCTTTCCCCTGACCACCATGGAGCTGTCAGATTTTCACTGGCTCTACAGATGTATTTGAGTCTACAGCGATAAGGCTGAAACATCAGCCCTGTTTCCTGCCCATTCCTGTAGCTGTTTGCTAGCTGAAAGCTTAAAAATCCAATGACCTTTTATAGTTGCACAACAGCTCTGTTATCCTGCCAATATCTGCTCTCCCATAAACACCATGCTCATTAGCTGACATCAGGTGTGAGTGCCACGAAGGTGATGTAGCTGAGCTTTAAATGCTACCTGCATTGTCCTATGGATACTTATTCCACAGCTACTCCGTAATTAAAGGCTTTATCAAGCCCTTCAAGAAATTCAGTTACAAATAGAGTTAAAGAAATGTGAGTTGTTCTAAATTACTGTATTTTCACCCAGCAATTCAGCAGACTGCCAGAAAACACAGCCAAAAACCTCAAACACTTTTCAGACCAGGAAATGAGATTAGCAACAATCAGATCACACAACTACTATGTTATTTTCAGACACCATTCAAGGTACTGACCTAAACATCAATTACCTCCCTGCCTCACATGCATACAAATAAGTGTCTTGAATCCCACAACCTGGAAAACACAGCTGGTGATTCTGAGGGCTGAACAATAGGTTGTGTTCAAGAAAACCCTCCAGAAGGCACTTCCTTGAAGCAAAGCAGAATGAAGTCTGCAGTTACCGCTCGACCACAGTGTTGTCACTCAGAGAGCTAAGAGACAGAGCTAAGCTCAGCCAATGATGCTGATATGTTATCTGACTAACAGTTAAGGCCACTTCCTACCCTTTCATAGCTAATTCTTGCCATTCTAAACATGGCTAAATCAAATCCACAGCAAATCAACCCGATAGAAACATGAGAACACATAATAAAGGTGGATCACCTGAGGTCTACAAAGCTCTCTTCCACAAATCAACTCATTGCCCCAGCCCTTGAGCCTCAAAGTAGTGACAGCCAGGTTAAATGTGAGTGCTGAAGGATGCAAACACACAGCACATTATAGCTCCATTTTAACCTTTCTTAAAGGCAGTCTTCGGAAGGGCAGTAAACTCCGTTATTTCAGTGAAGTATGCTCTACAGATTTAAAAGACTTCTTTCTTTCTACACCCATTGACATTCATTTTTAGTGTAATTAAACTCCTCTCATGGATCAGTGAGCACAGATAAGGACTGAAAGTAGAATGAGATCGTTCACCAGCAATCTTTTTCCCTAAGTACATAACCAAATATTATTTGTTCGGCTGAAACACAAAATGCATCTAAAGGATCTCATTCTGTTCCAAACCCGAGAGACAGACGGAACATGTGACCTTCTGAGAGATGAGGATGTTCAGCTGCAGCATTGAGGAGCAAACCAGACAGCTCTCATTTACTGCTATGAGATTTAAAGCCAATTTCTACAGGTGAGGCTCCAATGAAGATAGAAACCAAATAAAAATGGTTGCTGCTACAAGCAGGCCTGGAGCGGTAATATAATCGTAGAATCAATAAGGTTGGAAAAGAAATAAACACAAAAGCTTTAACAACAACAACAACAACAAAATATCTAAATTCTGGTGGATGTGCCCAAGTGAATCCAAGGCCACGTTCTGTCAAGATGGCAATTCTTTTAAATCATCACATGACCAGGAAATTCAGTAGGAAGCATCGTTTAGGAAGGAGAAGAGCAATAAGAGAGAGTGGAGAGAAGTAGAATAGAATAGACCTTCAAGATCATTTTGTCCAACCTATCAACCAATTCAGCCACCCTAATCAACTAAACCATGGCACCAAGCACCCCATCAAGTCTCCTCCTGAACACCTGCAATGATGGTGACTCCACCACCTCCCCAGGCAGCACATTCCAATGGGCAATCACTCCTCTGTATAGAACTTCTTCCTAACATCCAGCCTAAACCTCCCCTGGTGCAGCTTGAGACTGTGTCCTCTTGTTCTGGTGCTGGCTGCCTGGGAGAAGAGACCAACCTCTGCCTGTCTACAACCTCCCTTCAGGTAGTTGTAGAGAGCAAGAAGGTCACCCCTCAGTCTCCTCTTCTCCAGGCTAAGCAACCTCAGCTCCCTCAGCCTCACCTCACAGGGCTTGTGTTCCAAACCCCTCTCCAGCTTCGTTGCCCTTCTCCGGACAAAGTAATGTTCGGGGGGTTTACCCCGGCTCCTTGGCACGTTATTGCTTATGTGTGCTACTTGAAATATTATCAGTGCCAGCTGCAACACACAAATCTGCTTCTGTAACAACAGAAAAACACCAAACCAACAATAAAAAAATATTTATAAATACCTAGGTGGTTGTGTTGGATTTTTTTCCTCAGGGAATCAGGACAACTTCCAAGTTACTTCATGTCTCAGATTTTTTCCAGTGTTTAGAGAAATTGAATTTGAGCTTTGACACTCTCTTCTGGTTCTGTCCTAGTATTGTGTCCAGTTCTGGGCCCCTCAGTTCAAGAAAGACAGTGAGCTGCTTGAGAGAGTCCACCACAGAGCCATGAGGATGATTAAGGAAATGCAACATCTCCTGTATGAGGAGAGACTGAGGCAGCTGAGGGCTGAGAGGAGACTGAGTGGTGACCTCATCAATGCTTATAAATATGTAAAGGGTGAGTCCCAAGAGGCTGCAGCCAGGCTCTGCTGGGTGGTACCCAGTGATGGGACAAGGGGTAATGGGTGGAAGTTGAGGCACAGGAAGTTTCATGTAAATATGAGGAAAAACCTTTTCCCCGTGAGGGTGACAGAGCACTGGAACAAGCTGCCCAGGGGTGTTGTAGAGTTTCCCTCTCTGGAGATATTCAAAACTCACCTGGATACATTCCTGTGTAATCTGATGTAGGTGAACCTGCTCTGGCAGCGGGGTTGGACTGGATGATCTTTCAAGGTCCCTTCCATCCCCTGAAACTCTGTGAATATTAAACCAAGTCCTGCCCAGAGCAATCTTACAATGCTTTGTACATCAAAAAAATCCCTCACAGTGTACAGATGAGCAGCCTATACACCTGAGATTGCACTAGCGCTATCAGCAGAGAAAGCACAAAGCATCCCCAGCTACGCTGCACACCGATGAGCGATGCTCATTTATTCCGTACAAGTTGTGAATGCTCTCTTTTGCCATAAACACCAGAGCCATTTGGGTGAATCCTAAACCAGCAATACTTCACTTTTCAGACAATCCCAGCCAAAAAGATACAGAGCTCAGATCAACTTCTGTGTTGCTACATGTGAGACCTAGGAGACTTTAAAAGCATAAGCAGCAGTGGTACGAATAAACTTTGCATGCTTAAATCCCACCAAGAGAAGTGGGATGATTTCCCTGAGCTTCCATTATTCAACACTTCTAACTGCTAAAAACATGTCTGTTTCATGCCCCTGCAAGAACATCTGTATCAGGCAAGGGGCTATTTGAGTGGCACAGATCTCAGGAAGAGGCACCCTGCTCAGTTACATCATCCAAAGATATTCATGCTTTACCTGTGAGTGACATGGAGGCCAAGAGAAGGTTAGGACAATGACCTGCCATTGCCTCATTAATGGCCCTGCAAGTCTGCTTTCACATGCAGTGGCAGAAACAGTTTAAGTTTTCAGGGTGATGGGAAGCTTCATATTCCAGGTGTAAAAAAAGACAGTTTCAGCCCTCAGTAAATCCCACACTTCCAATTATAATAAAAATATTTCCCTGTTTTCTCCTCCATAAAGAGAACTAGAGCTGACAGGGTAATCCCAAGGAGTAATACAGTTACTTGTGCTCATCCTCTCTTTCTTAACAGTTGCTCATTAAGAGCCTTGATGCCAGTGAATCGTTTTCCCGCAGTACAAAGCAAGAGCTTTCCAGTCACTGACTACTCTGACATTCCTAGCTAAGAGGAAACAAACCTTGAACAAACCACAACCAAAACCCCACATTTCCAAGAGTATTGCCTGTAAGTGATGCAGGGAGTGGACAATCTGTTTATTCCTGCACATTTGCTTTCAGAGTTATCACTTGGCCCATCTACAAAGAGGGGAGAGAGACAAAAACACTTAAGAAAAATCACAAAGGGAATACAAGGCAGGAGTCTGTCTGCTCATGTAAGCTGTGAGCAGAGGGGGATATAGAGAAGATGGGCCATTCACCCCATCATCTTCCTCACATAAAGCAGGAACCGATCTGGACAGAAAATTGCCACTCCTAGGCAGGCTGAAGATCTGGTCCTGCTCCCTTTGCATATTGTATGTAGACTACAGACAAGGTCTCTCACAGGGCAACATGCATTGGTAGCTTCCACAACATTCCTTGGGGTACCTCACAGGATACATTTTGTTCCTCTCTACTGACCAATTTTCTGCAAGAGAGTATGTGCAACCCCAAGGCAAAGCTGCTGTGGTTGCCTCCACAAGGCTGCCACACTGAGCCACACTGAAGATGACAGAACAAATCCTCTCACAGGCTGCATCTGCCTCACATCCCTGCACGGCCCTGGACAAGTCTCTCAACCTGCCTGGGCGACAGTTTCTCTACATAATGCTTGAAAACTGCACCAGAATTGTACCAAAATGCTTAGATGGGAAGTGCCACAGGCAAGCTGAGAATGGCAGGCAGCAGCAAGCACACAGTGCTCTGGGTTTCCTGCCAAGCTTGCTGGGATTTATGGAGACAACAAGAGGCTATCCCAAGCTTAGTTTCTTTGCACTCATGTATTCTCATTTTTTTGGCCATCTTTTTCAGTGTGTGCATCTCCTACTTTTGCTGTGGTCAGTTCCTTTGTGCTGCTTTTGATGCCTTCATGGACTTAGCCAAGGCAATAGTATAGTATATAAACATACCATGTAATTCCTCCTCTGCAGACCTACTCAGTCTGAACAAAGGTAACAAACTCCACTCCACCTAATTTAGTATTTTCTGTCAAAATAGTTTACAAGCTTATCTATACAATTCTGTAGGAGGAACAGAATTCACATGATGCAGGACAATTACTTCAGAGACACCAAACCAAGAGGAAAAGCAACAAAGAAAACAAAAGATCCATGGCAGGATACACTAAGATCTCACTCTCCAACTCTTCCCACACAGGGGTAAAAAAGAAAGCCACACAGCCACAGATGTCAGCCTACAGCAATCTATGTTTAGTATCAGCTTACTGAGACAATTATGAATCTATTTTTAGAAAGCAAATACCTGTAAGGTTTGCCTCTATGACTGGTTAATATCTAACTGAATGCAACTGTAACAGAAAACAACAATGATTTCTAACAGGTTACAGTCATGCAGGGACAGCTGTGTTTATTATTAGCTACCTCAACCTTCCTTTCCAAGCCATGATGTCTCCCTCAGATTAGTCAGTGGTGGATGTCCCATCTGAGCCCATGGAAGTCTCAAATCTCCAGTGTGGCAAGTCACCACAGCTCCACTGACTCCGTCAATGCCTCCAAAAGAGGACACAGCTGTACGGGACATCCTCAGTGGCCTTATTAAGCTCTCCATTAGGCCCTCACCAGCTTCACCTGCTCTCAGATGCAGGTGTCACTGCTACCACTCTCCTCTTGACCTTCTCAAGTCACCAAATCAGCTTGGAGACAGCCCTACTTCTTTTTGCTGCAGAGCAGTGCAGATACAGATGCCTTTTGTACATCATCTGCTGGCAGCTCAGAGATGAGCCACTCTCCCTCTTTCCAATTAACTTGGGCTAAATGATAGACTACTTCTGGGGAAAAAAGACTCCGTGTGGGAAGGATTACTAATGCCTAACAAGGAACTGAATATCTGCAGCCATGGTCTTAAAATTAGTCTCACTTTTAACAATCAGTCTCCACTTGACATGCTCAGCATCCATTCTTGAAGCAGAGAGGCAGCTCCAGTGGTGACAATGCAGCTATTGTGCCTGTTCACCACTCCATGTGCTGCAAAAACCTACACACAGATAGTTTATCTTCTTGATCATAACAACCAGCTCCATCTGTTCATTCAAACTGCACTCTAGTATCATGGCATCTCATCATGGCATCTGAATTAACAGCACTGAATTAACTGGCTTCCACAGTCCTCACAAACACATTAATGAAGCTTCCCATCAAAGCATCACCCAAGCCACTACTATTAGGTAGCTTTAATACAGCGCAGGAATTAAGACTGGCTGCAGCCAGGAAAAGCCCACGTAGATGTTACTTGTCTGGCAGCTTCAGGCTCATTCTCAAGATGTTAAATAACTCAAAAGTTACTCAGCCAGCTATTCACTGACATCAACCCCTGCACAGCTGAGTAAGTAATGTTAAGGCCCTGTAAATGGAAGGAAATCCTATTATGATTACCAGGAGGGGCATCAGTCTTTTCTTCCAAGCCACTGCTCCCTATGAATGAGGGGAACAGCACTAAGAACCGAGCACAAAGCCTGATCTCCAGCAGCTACAGTAAAGCCACAGATTCTTCCAAAGTGGAGACACCCTGGGAAAAGCTTCCAAAGGCCTGGGATCTGCTGAAATACCGAGAGGCAAATCTTAAACATCACAATTTCTATAGCAATAGAGGCTTCACAGAGACTATCCAGGCTAAATGACACCTGGCTATTCAAGCTTCTTGCAGGTTTTTGCCTCCTTTTTTTGCTAGTTTTAAATTTGTTGCAGCTGTTTCCTTCCTTCAGGTCCTAACAGCCCCAATGCCACCAGCCAGCCCAGAGCCAGGCAGGGAGAAGCTGGGCTCCACAGCCCTTGGTCTGCAGCTGACTCATCTGCACTGCAACTAATCTTTCACAAGACCCATCTGCAATGCCACCTTCTGCTGGACAGAACACATCCAGAAACCCAGCAGCTGCCTTATAGGTCTCCAAAGTGGGGGGGCGGGGGGAAGGGGGAGAGAAAAGGGGGAAAAAAAGAAAGGAGTAAATAGATACACAAAGAGAAACTTTTAGTCACCACAAAATGTCCTGCCAGGGAATATTTGGCAAACACTGTTACTGAGGTGCATGTGAGCGTAAGCAGAGCCTTTTTGTCACTTCAGTGACTGAGAAGAGAGAAGCAAAAGGGATGAGGGAGGTCTTACAGAAGGGAGTATCCTTGCAAAAATGGTAGCTAGTCTGGGCTAAGCAGAAAAGAGAAGCTCAGCCTCAAAGCCAATGTCTAACTTCACCATTCAGAGCAACAAATTGAATTCCATTCTGGTTTTACCTTTGCACAGATCCTTTGGTTCAACCTCTGAACTGCCCTGTTTGCTGTGACTAGGACTCAGGGCTACTGTTCCTGTCCTTAAAAAGGGGACTGAACAAAGCTGAGAGTAACTATATCTACTATTAATACAACTGGGCAATGGAGAAGTTTCAGCTGTGATATGTATTGAAGAAAATTACTGTGAAGACATCTCACTTCTCACACTAGTCTCTCTCAGATTCATGAAGGGGCTTTTTCTTCTCTCAACTGTCCTGAAAGGGTTTGCATTTCCTCCCTTAAAATCCACTAAGGTATTGTTATAATGAACATTTGTGCTGGAGACTGGACAGATCCAGCATGTTCTGGCTAGCATCTCCATGCAACAACAACTAAACTTCATCAGATGAGCTGATGTGAGCTCCACTTGCTGGACTGGATCACACTTCAGTGATGTGTTGAAAATGGGAACATTACAGCTCACCCCTCTGCAGCTTCTGCTGTCTCAGGAGAGCAGAGATCAGCCCTGTCTCACAGCATGTACCTGGAGGCCACCAAACTGGCCTTTATATTATGTTCCTCATTAACCGCAGAACAAGAAAGCTTCCCATAAAGCCCAAGGAGAGCCACATCTCTTTAGAGCTTCACTTGGAAAGAAAAAATTCAGTATCTGCAGAGGGTTGCATGTTTTATAAGGACATCTCTTTCTCTGTCACAAGCAGCCTGACACAGGGTCTTCCTCTTCACAGAAATTACAGAATCCTGGCTGTATTCTGCCTTAAAATGCCTCTGCCCCTGGCTCCCACTGTGAGAATTTCGTTCTTCCAGCGCTCACGCAGCCTGAGCTTTACTTACAGCACTGGAAATGAAGAGACTCACTTCATCATTATCCGAATCGTACCGCAAAACGCGCGAGTAACACAGGCAGGGATTCAGTCCTGCTTCAACCTCTGATGTAGCTTGCACGAAAGCAGCACCAGGAGACAGCTCCCGAGCAGCTCTGACCCTGGATTGTTCGCTGTTGACCACTAGAGGCCAGCAGCTCACCTGCTGCTGCTGCCCCAAGATGTCCTGGCCACCAAGAGAGAATCTTGTCCCTTTGGAATACACACACTGCTTTGTCTCACACACAGGAACATCTCTTGGTCATGCATGCTGTTTTTTTTGGCAGAGAGAAAAAAACCTTGGGCAATCACAGAATTAAAGGAGATACAAACACACAGAGAAAATATTTAAAGAGGGGAAAAAAAAAGTATTGCAATGGGAGGGGAACAAAAAAAAAAAACCCAACTATAATCTTGGGTTTCTTTTCCACTGAAAGCTCTCAGTCCAAGAAAAGGTGCCAGTTTTGTCTTGAGTTTGAATGCTGCCTCTGACAGTGGCATCTATGGCCTGGAACACATCATTTAACATTTGGCTGCCCTTCCCTCTAGCTGCAACAGGTGCTTGAGAAGCAAAGGAAAATGGATTTGAAACATCAGCCCAAACACATCCACTTGGAGACAAGCCCCACATTGAAACATGGCAAGCAGCAATCATCTGGAGGAAAAAAGTCTTGATTTAGACATCCCCCAAAATAAGGGTGTTCAAAATGGTTTTAGCCAACACTTATTTATCTTTATTTCCTTCTAAAACTTTAACTTACACATACACTACTAAGCAAGGACCATTAAATAGCACCTACATCAGAACTGTTACTTCACAGTGTCAAAATAATAGGGAAAAACCTTCATTTATCACAGATTTTGCACTACTGGAGGCACACACTGAAAAGCACCAGTTTGGACAAAAGCAGCATAGCAGGTTTATTTTCAAGCACCTGTGTACTTAGCCAACACCTGGCTCCTTGGAATTGCATCATTCAAAAGCACTACAAGAATACTACACAAAGAGATGAAGCTATTCATTAAAAGCTTTGTCTGATATTAAAAGCCAACCAAACAACTGATATCTAGAGGAGAAGAACTTGTCCAAAGGAGAAAGCTTTATAGTTTTCCTAAGGAAGAGGCAACCTGGGAAGGATCAGCAGACCACTTTCTTTCCCTTATTTCCACCCACCTGCAAACCAGTACAGGTACCGCTCACATGTAAACAATCTCTAACAAGTTACAATACAATTTATCCCTGAAAATAAGATCTCTTTTCAAGCACTTGTACAGTAGGAAGTGAAATGACATCTCTGTTCATGCCTACCTCAGAGAGCTTCCATCCCTGTGACTGGCTGGTGCCCTTCCAGCCTGGCAAACAGTTGACATGCTGTGCTCTTCAAGAGCTCGGAAGCATCAGAGGTGGAAGAAGGTCACATCCATGAGACTTAAATCTAGATGCTTGCACCACCTCACAGCAAGAGCTCAGCTCACAGGTAAAATGGCAGCCACATCACCCTCAGAAGAGCCCCAAACACCACAGCTCCAGGCTCATATAAGGAGTGGAGATAATAGCATCAATTGTTACCAGCTGAGATCTTGCCCCTGTTTTTTCTAATTCCCCATTAGCAGCTGGTGTAATTCCGTCAAAACTGTGTCTCAGCACAGTTCAGCTGCAGGTCAGCCTGCTTCAAAGAAAGCAAAAATGATCATTTTGGTGAGATGGTTGCCTGAAATGCAATCAAAGACCTATTAGGAAACTCAGGCTGTTTGTACCCTAGAGAACATTTATTAACTCTTGTAGCAGGATCCTCAAATCCTTTCTGTTTGCTGTGTAAAACCAGCCTCTGTTTCTCTGCTGCCTCCACTTTAAGTTGCCACAGGTGATGGAGCATTTGTGTGCCTGAAGCTTTTCCTCTCAGTTTTAGCAGTCACTCAGCAGGCTTCAGGACAGCAGAGAATCAAGACCCATGAGAATCAAAATTATTTAGGGGAAAAAAAAAAAAAAAAAAACAACCCCTGAAAGAAGGCACTTCCAGCTGTTCAGCATCACTAAATCACCAAGGTTGGAAGAGACCTCAAGGATCATCAAGTCCAACCTGGCACCACAGACCTCGTGACTAAACCATGGCACCAAGTGCCACATCCAATCCCCTCTTGAACACCTCCAGGGATGGTGACTCCACCACCTCCCTGGGCAGCCCATTCCAATGGCTAACGACTCTCTCTGGGAAGAACTTTCTCCTCACCGCCAGCCTAAACTTCCCCTGGTGCAGCTTTGACTGTGTCCTCTTCTTCTGGTGCTGGTTGCCTGGGAGAAGAGACCAACCCCTCCTGGCTACAACCTCCTCCAGGTAGTCACAGAGAGCAGTAAGGTCTCCCCTGAGCCTCCTCTTCTGCAGGCTAAACAACCCCAGCTCCCTCAGCCTCTCCTCATAGGGCTTGTGCTCGAGGCCTCTCCCCAGCCTCATTGCCCTTCTCTGGACACATTCAAGTGTCTCAATGTCCTTCTTAAACTGGACACAGGACTCAAGGTGTGGCCTAACCAGTGCTGAGTACTGGGGCACTTCCCTGCTCCTGCTGGCCACACTATTCTTGATGCATCTTACCATCTTTCTCCATGGCTTTTCCAGGGATATCAGGTTTGATAACTCAGCAAGAGGGGTGGTCAAGAGATTACATTTACTAAAATTATGCAAGTTGATGAGGAGAGTTTCCTGCAGCAGTAACAAACTAAGTACAGGAGAGGGCATAGCAAAGGCAGGGCTCCAACCCAGGTGTTTTTATCAATGAAGCTTTGTCTGCTCATGTCAACAGAGAACCTGTGCTCCAGAAGAAGGGAGGGAATGCTGTAATTCCCCAGCAGGCAACCAAATTAAAGAGCATGCCTCTAATGGAGCTACATAGGGAGTACTTCAGGAAGCATGCCTTAGTCCACTAATTGCAGCATTCTTAATGAGGTAAATAGGTTAAAAAAGAAACAGCAGTTTTAGGGAAAATGTGATTTTGGGAACGGAAGTTATCATCTAACTGCTTTATGATATTTAGCATGTGTTCTTCACACTGTACATGACCTGCATTTTCAGAAAGGAGCCCAGAGAGGAAAAGGCAGTTGGAGAGACTTGCCCATTAACATGTAGCAGAGTAGTCTGCAGATACCCAGATGGGCTTGATTAAATGAATTCATTAGCCTTGGATCCAAGACTTCAGCTATCAGTTTTTCTTGACTGGCATTTAGTTTGCCCAAGAGGCCCAAGACTTACACTAATCCCAGACATTTTATGTGCTCTGGAGACTTAAGATTCCCAAAAGTTAAGACTGACATGTCTTCCAATGTAGAAGAAAAAAGCAGGTATGTAGTTGTAGGGTTAACAACACATTGTGGATCCTGCAGTTCCCAGCACAGCCTTGAAAACAACACAAATGGAATTTGTAGTCAGAAAAAAAATACCAACATCAGTGACAGTGGAATCTCAGCTGGGCTGAAGGTATTTTACTAACTTCATTTGTTCTTGTTGGCTTGTGGGATCAGTATGCTGAGACAATCTCTTTGTCCAGGTAGCACGCTCAGCTCAGCCTTTCTTTTCCCAGGTACCACACTCAGTTCAGTCTGTGTCTTTGTCCAAGTAGCACACTCAGCTCAGTCTGTGGCTTTGTCCAAGTAGCACACTCAGCTCAGTCTGTGGCTTTGTCCAAGTAGCACACTCAGCTCAGTCTCCCTTTTCCCAGGTAGCACACTCAGCTCAGTCTGTGGCTTTGTCCAAGTAGCACACTCAGCTCAGTCTCCCTTTTCCCAGGCACACTCACAGTCAGCTCAGTCTCTCCTTTTTCCCAGGTAGCACACTCAGCTCAGTCTCCCTTTTCCCAGGCAGCACACTCAGCTCAGTCTCCCTTTTCCCAGGCAGCACACTCAGCTCAGTCTCCCTTTTCCCAGGCAGCACACTCAGCTCAGTCTCCCTTTTCCCAGGCAGCACACTCAGCTCAGTCTCCTTTTTCCCAGGCAGCACACTCAGCTCAGTCTCCCTTTTCCCAGGCAGCACACTCAGCTCAGTCTCCCTTTTCCCAGGTAGCACACTCAGCTCAGTCTCCCTTTTCCCAGGCAGCACACTCAGCTCAGTCTCCCTTTTCCCAGGCAGCACACTCAGCTCAGTCTCCTTTTCCCAGGCAGCACACTCAGCTCAGTCTCCCTTTTCCCAGGCAGCACACTCAGCTCAGTCTCCCTTTTCCCAGGCAGCACACTCAGCTCAGTCTCCCTTTTCCCAGGCAGCACACTCAGCTCAGTCTCCCTTTTCCCAGGTAGCACACTCAGCTCAGTCTCCCTTTTCCCAGGCAGCACACTCAGCTCAGTCTCCCTTTTCCCAGGCAGCACACTCAGCTCAGTCTCCCTTTTCCCAGGCAGCACACTCAGCTCAGTCTCCTTTTTCCCAGGCAGCACACTCAGCTCAGTCTCCCTTTTCCCAGGCAGCACACTCAGCTCAGTCTCCCTTTTCCCAGGCAGCACACTCAGCTCAGTCTCCCTTTTCCCAGACAGCACACTCAGCTCAGTCTCCCTTTTCCCAGGCAGCACACTCAGCTCAGTCTCCCTTTTCCCAGGCAGCACACTCAGCTCAGTCTCCTTTTCCCAGGCAGCACACTCAGCTCAGTCTCCCTTTTCCCAGGCAGCACACTCAGCTCAGTCTCCCTTTTCCCAGGCAGCACACTCAGCTCAGTCTCCCTTTTCCCAGGCAGCACACTCAGCTCAGTCTCCCTTTTCCCAGGCAGCACACTCAGCTCAGTCTCCCTTTTCCCAGGCAGCACACTCAGCTCAGTCTCCCTTTTCCCAGGCAGCACACTCAGCTCAGTCTCCCTTTTCCCAGGCAGCACACTCAGCTCAGTCTCCCTTTTCCCAGGCAGCACACTCAGCTCAGTCTCCCTTTTCCCAGGCAGCACACTCAGCTCAGTCTCCCTTTTCCCAGGCAGCACACTCAGCTCCCAGTCTCCCTTTTCCCAGGCAGCACACTCAGCTCAGTCTCCCTTTTCCCAGGCAGCACACTCAGCTCAGTCTCCTTTTTCCCAGGCAGCACACTCAGCTCAGTCTCCCTTTTCCCAGGCAGCACACTCAGCTCAGTCTCCCTTTTCCCAGGCAGCACACTCAGCTCAGTCTCCCTTTTCCCAGGCAGCACACTCAGCTCAGTCTCCCTTTTCCCAGGCAGCACACTCAGCTCAGTCTCCCTTTTCCCAGGCAGCACACTCAGCTCAGTCTCCCTTTTCCCAGGCAGCACACTCAGCTCAGTCTCCCTTTTCCCAGGCAGCACACTCAGCTCAGTCTCCCTTTTCCCAGGCAGCACACTCAGCTCAGTCTCCCTTTTCCCAGGCAGCACACTCAGCTCAGTCTCCCTTTTCCCAGGCAGCACACTCAGCTCAGTCTCCCTTTTCCCAGGCAGCACACTCAGTCTCAGTCTCCCTTTTCCCAGGCAGCACACTCAGCTCAGTCTCCCTTTTCCCAGGTAGCACACTCAGCTCAGTCTCCCTTTTCCCAGGCAGCACACTCAGCTCAGTCTCCCTTTTCCCAGGCAGCACACTCAGCTCAGTCTCCCTTTTCCCAGGCAGCACACTCAGCTCAGTCTCCCTTTTCCCAGGCAGCACACTCAGCTCAGTCTCCCTTTTCCCAGGTAGCACACTCAGCTCAGTCTCCCTTTTCCCAGGCAGCACACTCAGCTCAGTCTCCCTTTTCCCCAGGCAGCACACTCAGCTCAGTCTCCCTTTTCCCAGGTAGCACACTCAGCTCAGTCTCCCTTTTCCCAGGCAGCACACTCAGCTCAGTCTCCCTTTTCCCAGGCAGCACATTCAGCTCAGTCTCCCTTTTCCCAGGCAGCACACTCAGCTCAGTCTCCCTTTTCCCAGGCAGCACACTCAGCTCAGTCTCCCTTTTCCCAGGCAGCACACTCAGTTCAGTCTCCCTTTTCCCAGGCAGCACACTCAGCTCAGTCTCCCTTTTCCCAGGCAGCACACTCAGCTCAGTCTCCCTTTTCCCAGACAGCACACTCAGCTCAGTCTCCTTTTTCCCAGGCAGCACACTCAGCTCAGTCTCCCTTTTCCCAGGCAGCACACTCAGCTCAGTCTCCCTTTTCCCAGGCAGCACACTCAGCTCAGTCTCCCTTTTCCCAGGCAGCACACTCAGCTCAGTCTCCCTTTTCCCAGGCAGCACACTCAGCTAGCTCAGTCTCCCTTTTCCCAGGCAGCACACTCAGCTCAGTCTCCCTTTTCCCAGGCAGCACACTCAGCTCAGTCTCCCTTTTCCCAGGCAGCACATTGAGCTCAGTCTCCCTTTTCCCAGGTAGCACACTCAGCTCAGTCTCCCTTTTCCCAGGCAGCACATTGAGCTCAGTCTCCCTTTTCCCAGGCAGCACACTCAGCTCAGTCTCCCTTTTCCCAGGCAGCACATTGAGCTCAGTCTCCCTTTTCCCAGGTAGCACACTCAGCTCAGTCTCCCTTTTCCCAGGTAGCACACTCAGCTCAGTCTCCCTTTTCCCAGGCAGCACACTCAGCTCAGTCTCCTTTTTCCCAGGCAGCACACTCAGCTCAGTCTCCCTTTTCCCAGGCAGCACATTGAGCTCAGTCTCCCTTTTCCCAGACAGCACACTCAGCTCAGTCTCCTTTTTCCCAGGTAGCACACTCAGCTCAGTCTCCCTTTTCCCAGGCAGCACACTCAGCTCAGTCTCCCTTTTCCCAGGCAGCACACTCAGCTCAGTCTCCCTTTTCCCAGGCAGCACATTCAGCTCAGTCTCCCTTTTCCCAGGCAGCACACTCAGCTCAGTCTCCCTATTCCCAGGCAGCACACTCAGTTCAGTCTCCCTTTTCCCAGGCAGCACACTTTTCCCCCAGGCAGCACACTCAGCTCAGTCTCCCTTTTCCCAGGCAGCACACTCAGCTCAGTCACACTCAGCTCAGTTTTTTCCCAGGCAGCACACTCAGCTCAGTCTCCTTTTTCCCAGGCAGCACACTCAGCTCAGTCTCCCTTTTCCCAGGCAGCACACTCAGCTCAGTCTCCTTTTTCCCAGGCAGCACACTCAGCTCAGTCTCCCTTTTCCCAGGCAGCACACTCAGCTCAGTCTCCCTTTTCCCAGGCAGCACACTCAGCTCAGCAGCACACACTCAGCTCAGTCTCCCTTTTCCCAGGCAGCACACTCAGCTCAGTCTCTCCAGTCTTTTTCCCAGGCAGCACACTCAGCTCAGTCTCCCTTTTCCCAGACAGCACACTCAGCTCAGTCTCCCTTTTCCCAGGTAGCACACTCAGCTCAGTCTCCTTTTTCCCAGGTAGCACACTCAGCTCATTCTCCCTTTTCCCAGGCAGCACACTCAGCTCAGTCTCCTTTTTCCCAGGCAGCACACTCAGCTCAGTCTCCCTTTTCCCAGGCAGCACATTGAGCTCAGTCTCCCTTTTCCCAGGTAGCACACTCAGCTCAGTCTCCCTTTTCCCAGACAGCACACTCAGCTCAGTCTCCTTTTTCCCAGGTAGCACACTCAGCTCAGTCTCCCTTTTTCCCAGGCAGCACACTCAGCTCAGTCTCCCTTTTCCCAGGCAGCACACTCAGCTCAGTCTCCCTTTTCCCAGGCAGCACACTCAGCTCAGTCTCCCTTTTCCCAGGCAGCACACTCCTTTTTTCCCAGGTAGCACACTCAGCTCAGTCTCCCTTTTCCCAGGCAGCACACTCAGCTAGCTCAGTCTCCCTTTTCCCAGGCAGCACACTCAGCTCAGTCTCCTTTTCCCAGGTAGCACACTCAGCTCAGTCTCCTTTTTCCCAGGTAGCACACTCAGCTCAGTCTCCCTTTTCCCAGGCAGCACACTCAGCTCAGTCTCCTTTTTCCCAGGCAGCACACTCAGCTCAGTCTCCCTTTTCCCAGGCAGCACATTGAGCTCAGTCTCCCTTTTCCCAGACAGCACACTCAGCTCAGTCTCCTTTTTCCCAGGTAGCACACTCAGCTCAGTCTCCCTTTTCCCAGGCAGCACACTCAGCTCAGTCTCCCTTTTCCCAGGCAGCACACTCAGCTCAGTCTCCCTTTTCCCAGGCAGCACATTGAGCTCAGTCTCCCTTTTCCCAGGCAGCACACTCAGCTCAGTCTCCCTTTTCCCAGGCAGCACACTCAGCTCAGTCTCCTTTTTCCCAGGCAGCACACTCAGCTCAGTCTCCCTTTTCCCAGGCAGCACACTCAGCTCAGTCTCCCTTGTCCCAGACAGCACACTCAGCTCAGTCTCCTTTTCCCAGGCAGCACACTCAGCTCAGTCTCCCTTTTCCCAGGCAGCACACTCAGCTCAGTCTCCCTTTTCCCAGGCAGCACACTCAGCTCAGTCTCCCTTTTCCCAGGCAGCACACTCAGCTCAGTCTCCCTTTTCCCAGGCAGCACACTCAGCTCAGTCTCCCTTGTCCCAGACAGCACACTCAGCTCAGTCTCCTTTTTCCCAGGCAGCACACTCAGCTCAGTCTCCCTTTTCCCAGGCAGCACACTCAGCTCAGTCTCCCTTTTCCCAGGCAGCACACTCAGCTCAGTCTCCCTTTTCCCAGGCAGCACACTCAGCTCAGTCTCCCTTTTCCCAGGCAGCACACTCAGCTCAGTCTCCCTTTTCCCAGGCAGCACACTCAGCTCAGTCTCCCTTTTCCCAGGCAGCACACTCAGTTCAGTCTCCCTTTTCCCAGGTAGCACACTCAGCTCAGTCTCCCTTTTCCCAGACAGCACACTCAGCTCAGTCTCCCTTTTCCCAGGCAGCACACTCAGCTCAGTCTCCTTTTTCCCAGGCAGCACACTCAGCTCAGTCTCCTTTCTCCCCCAGGTAGCACACTCAGCTCAGTCTCCCTTTTCCCAGGTAGCACACTCAGCTCAGTCTCCCTTTTCCCAGGCAGCACACTCAGCTCAGTCTCCCTTTTCCCAGGCAGCACATTCAGCTCAGTCTCCCTTTTCCCAGACAGCACACTCAGCTCAGTCTCCCTTTTCCCAGGCAGCACACTCAGCTCAGTCTCCCTTTTCCCAGGCAGCACACTCAGCTCAGTCTCCCTTTTCCCAGGCAGCACACTCAGCTCAGTCTCCCTTTTCCCAGGCAGCACACTCAGCTCAGTCTCCCTTTTCCCAGGCAGCACAGCTCAGTCTCCCTTTTCCCAGGCAGCACACTCAGCTAGCTCAGTCCCCTTTCCCAGGCAGCACACTCAGCTCAGTCTCCCTTTTCCCAGGCAGCACACTCAGCTCAGTCTCCCTTTTCCCAGGCAGCACACTCAGCTCAGTCTCCCTTTTCCCAGGCAGCACACTCAGCTCAGTCTCCCTTTTCCCAGGTAGCACACTCAGCTCAGTCTCCCTTTTCCCAGGCAGCACACTCAGCTCAGTCTCCCTTTTCCCAGGCAGCACACTCAGCTCAGTCTCCCTTTTCCCAGGCAGCACACTCAGCTCAGTCTCCCTTTTCCCAGGTAGCACACTCAGCTCAGTCTCCTTTTTCCCAGGCAGCACACTCATCTCAGTCTCCCTTTTCCCAGACAGCACACTCAGCTCTCAGTCTCCCTTTTCCCAGGCAGCACACTCAGCTCAGTCTCCCTTTTCCCAGGCAGCACACTCAGCTCAGTCTCCCTTTTCCCAGGCAGCACACTCAGCTCAGTCTCCCTTTTCCCAGGCAGCACCCTCAGCTAGCTCAGTCTCCCTTTTCCCAGGCAGCACACTCAGCTCAGTCTCCCTTTTCCCAGGCAGCACACTCAGCTAGCTCAGTCTCCCTTTTCCCAGGTAGCACACTCAGCTCAGTCTCCCTTTTCCCAGGCAGCACACTCAGCTCAGTCTCCCTTTTCCCAGGCAGCACACTCAGCTCAGTCTCCCTTTTCCCAGGCAGCACACTCAGCTCAGTCTCCCTTTTCCCAGGTAGCACACTCAGCTCAGTCTCCCTTTTCCCAGACAGCACACTCAGCTCAGTCTCCCTTTTCCCAGGCAGCACACTCAGCTCAGTCTCCTTTTTCCCAGGCAGCACACTCAGCTCAGTCTCCTTTTTCCCAGGCAGCACACTCAGCTCAGTCTCCCTTTTCCCAGGCAGCACACTCAGCTCAGTCTCCTTTTTCCCAGGTAGCACACTCAGCTCAGTCTCCCTTTTCCCAGGCAGCACACTCAGCTCAGTCTCCCTTTTCCCAGGCAGCACACTCAGTTCAGTCTCCCTTTTCCCAGGCAGCACACTCAGTTCAGTCTCCCTTTTCCCAGACAGCACACTCAGCTCAGTCTCCCTTTTCCCAGACAGCACACTCAGCTCAGTCTCCCTTTTCCCAGGCAGCACACTCAGCTCAGTCTCCCTTTTCCCAGGCAGCACACTCAGCTCAGTCTCCTTTTTCCCAGGTAGCACACTCAGCTCAGTCTCCCTTTTCCCAGGCAGCACACTCAGCTCAGTCTCCCTTTTCCCAGGCAGCACACTCAGCTCAGTCTCCCTTTTCCCAGGCAGCACACTCAGCTCAGTCTCCCTTTTCCCAGGTAGCACACTCAGCTCAGTCTCCCTTTTCCCAGGTAGCACACTCAGCTCAGTCTCCTTTTTCCCAGGTAGCACACTCAGCTCAGTCTCCTTTTCCCAGGCAGCACACTCAGCTCAGTCTCCTTTTTCCCAGGCAGCACACTCAGCTCAGTCTCCTTTTTCCCAGGCAGCACACTCAGCTCAGTCTCCTTTTTCCCAGGCAGCACACTCAGCTCAGTCTCCCTTTTCCCAGGCAGCACACTCAGCTCAGTCTCCCTTTCCCAGGCAGCACACTCAGCTCAGTCTCCCTTTTCCCAGGCAGCACACTCAGCTCAGTCTCCTTTTTTCCCAGGCAGCACACTCAGCTCAGTCTCCCTTTTCCCAGGCAGCACACTCAGCTCAGTCTCCCTTTTCCCAGGCAGCACACTCAGCTCAGTCTCCCTTTTCCCAGGCAGCACACTCAGCTCAGTCTCCCTTTTCCCAGGCAGCACACTCAGCTCAGTCTCCCTTTTCCCAGGCAGCACACTCAGCTCAGTCTCCCTTTTCCCAGGCAGCACACTCAGCTCAGTCTCCCTTTTCCCAGGCAGCACACTCAGCTCAGTCTCCCTTTTCCCAGGCAGCACACTCAGTTCAGTCTCCCTTTTCCCAGGTAGCACACTCAGCTCAGTCTCCCTTTTCCCAGACAGCACACTCAGCTCAGTCTCCCTTTTCCCAGGCAGCACACTCAGCTCAGTCTCCTTTTTCCCAGGCAGCACACTCAGCTCAGTCTCCTTTTTCCCAGGTAGCACACTCAGCTCAGTCTCCCTTTTCCCAGGCAGCACACTCAGCTCAGTCTCCTTTTTCCCAGGTAGCACACTCAGCTCAGTCTCCCTTTTCCCAGGCAGCACACTCAGCTCAGTCTCCTTTTTCCCAGGCAGCACACTCAGCTCAGTCTCCCTTTTCCCAGGCAGCACACTCAGCTCAGTCTCCCTTGTCCCAGACAGCACACTCAGCTCAGTCTCCTTTTTCCCAGGCAGCACACTCAGCTCAGTCTCCCTTTTCCCAGGCAGCACACTCAGCTCAGTCTCCCTTTTCCCAGGCAGCACACTCAGCTCAGTCTCCCTTTTCCCAGGCAGCACACTCAGCTCAGTCTCCCTTTTCCCAGGCAGCACACTCAGCTCAGTCTCCCTTTTCCCAGGTAGCACACTCAGCTCAGTCTCCCTTTTCCCAGGCAGCACACTCAGCTCAGTCTCCCTTTTCCCAGGCAGCACACTCAGCTCAGTCTCCCTTTTCCCAGGCAGCACACTCAGTTCAGTCTCCCTTTTCCCAGGTAGCACACTCAGCTCAGTCTCCCTTTTCCCAGACAGCACACTCAGCTCAGTCTCCCTTTTCCCAGGCAGCACACTCAGCTCAGTCTCCTTTTTCCCAGGCAGCACACTCAGCTCAGTCTCCTTTTTCCCAGGCAGCACACTCAGCTCAGTCTCCCTTTTCCCAGGCAGCACACTCAGCTCAGTCTCCCTTTTCCCAGGTAGCACACTCAGCTCAGTCTCCCTTTTCCCAGGCAGCACACTCAGCTCAGTCTCCCTTTTCCCAGGCAGCACACTCAGCTCAGTCTCCCTTTTCCCAGGCAGCACACTCAGCTCAGTCTCCCTTTTCCCAGGCAGCACACTCAGCTCAGTCTCCCTTTTCCCAGGCAGCACACTCAGCTCAGTCTCCCTTTTCCCAGGCAGCACACTCAGCTAGCTCAGTCTCCCTTTTCCCAGGCAGCACACTCAGCTCAGTCTCCCTTTTCCCAGGCAGCACACTCAGCTCAGTCTCCCTTTTCCCAGGTAGCACACTCAGCTCAGTCTCCCTTTTCCCAGGCAGCACACTCAGCTCAGTCTCCCTTTTCCCAGGCAGCACACTCAGCTCAGTCTCCCTTTTCCCAGGCAGCACACTCAGCTCAGTCTCCCTTTTCCCAGGTAGCACACTCAGCTCAGTCTCCTTTTTCCCAGGCAGCACACTCAGCTAGCTCAGTCTCCCTTTTCCCAGGCAGCACACTCAGCTCAGTCTCCCTTTTCCCAGGCAGCACACTCAGCTCAGTCTCCCTTTTCCCAGGCAGCACACTCAGCTCAGTCTCCCTTTTCCCAGGCAGCACACTCAGCTCAGCTCCCTTTTCCCAGGCAGCACACTCAGTCTCTCCCTTTTCCCAGGCAGCACACTCAGCTCAGTCTCCCTTTTCCCAGGCAGCACACTCAGCTCAGTCTCCCCCTTTTCCCAGGTAGCACACTCAGCTCAGTCTCCCTTTTCCCAGGCAGCACACTCAGCTCAGTCTCCCTTTTCCCAGGCAGCACACTCAGCTCAGTCTCCCTTTTCCCAGGCAGCACACTCAGTTCAGTCTCCCTTTTCCCAGGTAGCACACTCAGCTCAGTCTCCCTTTTCCCAGACAGCACACTCAGCTCAGTCTCCCTTTTCCCAGGCAGCACACTCAGCTCAGTCTCCTTTTTCCCAGGCAGCACACTCAGCTCAGTCTCCTTTTCCCAGGCAGCACACTCAGCTCAGTCTCCCTTTTCCCAGGCAGCACACTCAGCTCAGTCTCCCTTTTCCCAGGCAGCACACTCAGCTCTCAGTCTCCTCTTTTCCCAGGCAGCACACTCAGCTCAGTCTCCCTTTTCCCAGGCAGCACACTCAGCTCAGTCTCCCTTTTCCCAGGCAGCACACTCAGCTCAGTCTCCCTTTTCCCAGGCAGCACACTCAGCTCAGTCTCCCTTTTCCCAGGCAGCACACAGTTCAGTCTCCCTTTTCCCAGGCAGCACACTCAGCTCAGTCTCCCTTTTCCCAGGCAGCACACTCAGCACACTCAGCTCAGTCTCCCTTTTCCCAGACAGCACACTCAGCTCAGTCTCCCTTTTCCCAGGCAGCACACTCAGCTCAGTCTCCTTTTTCCCAGGCAGCACACTCAGCTCAGTCTCCCTTTTCCCCAGGCAGCACACTCAGCTCAGTCTCCTTTTTCCCAGGCAGCACTCAGCTCAGTCTCCCTTTTCCCAGCTCAGTCTCCCTTTTCCCAGGCAGCACACTCAGCTCAGTCTCCCTTTTCCCAGGTAGCACACTCAGCTCAGTCTCCCTTTTCCCAGGTAGCACACTCAGCTCAGTCTCCCTTTTCCCAGGCAGCACACTCAGCTCAGTCTCCCTTTTCCCAGGCAGCACATTCAGCTCAGTCTCCCTTTTCCCAGGCAGCACACTCAGCTCAGTCTCCCTTTTCCCAGGCAGCACACTCAGCTCAGTCTCCCTTTTCCCAGGCAGCACACTCAGCTCAGTCTCCCTTTTCCCAGGCAGCACACTCAGCTCAGCTCAGTCCCTTTTCCCAGGCAGCACACTCAGCTCAGTCTCCCTTTTCAGCTCAGTCTCCCTTTTCCCAGGTAGCACACTCAGCTCAGTCTCCCTTTTCCCAGGCAGCACACTCAGCTCAGTCTCCCTTTTCCCAGGCAGCACACTCAGCTCAGTCTCCCTTTTCCCAGGCAGCACTCACAGTCTCAGCTCAGTCTCCTTTTCCCAGGCAGCACACTCATCTCAGTCTCCCTTTTCCCAGACAGCACACTCAGCTAGCTCAGTCTCCCTTTTCCCAGGCAGCACACTCAGCTCAGTCTCCCTTTTCCCAGGCAGCACACTCAGCTCAGTCTCCCTTTTCCCAGGCAGCACACTCAGCAGCTCAGTCTCCCTTTTCCCAGGCAGCACCCTCAGCTAGCTCAGTCTCCCTTTTCCCAGGCAGCACACTCAGCTCAGTCTCCCTTTTCCCAGGCAGCACACTCAGCTCAGTCTCCCTTTTCCCAGGCAGCACACTCAGCTCAGTCTCCCTTTTCCCAGGCAGCACACTCAGCTCAGTCTCCTTTTTCCCAGGCAGCACACTCAGCTCAGTCTCCCTTTTCCCAGGCAGCACACTCAGCTCAGTCTCCCTTTTCCCAGGCAGCACACTCAGCTCAGTCTCCCTTTTCCCAGGCAGCACACTCAGCTCAGTCTCCCTTTTCCCAGGCAGCACACTCAGCTCAGTCTCCCTTTTCCCAGGTAGCACACTCAGCTCAGTCTCCCTTTTCCCAGGCAGCACACTCAGCTCAGTCTCCTTTTTCCCAGGCAGCACACTCAGCTCAGTCTCCCTTTTCCCAGGTCCCTCAGGTCTCCCTTTTCCCAGGTAGCACACTCAGCTCAGTCTCCCTTTTCCCAGGTAGCACACTCAGCTCAGTCTCCCTTTTCCCAGGCAGCACACTCAGCACACTCAGCTCAGTCTCCCTTTTCCCAGACAGCACACTCAGCTCAGTCTCCCTTTTCTCAGGTAGCACACTCAGCTCAGTCTCCCTTTTCCCAGGCAGCACACTCAGCTCAGTCTCCCTTTTCCCAGGCAGCACACTCAGCTCAGTCTCCCTTTTCCCAGGCAGCACACTCAGCTCAGTCTCCCTTTTCCCAGGCAGCACACTCAGCTGTCACAATCCACCCTTTTTAAAATGCCAAACCATTTGCTTCACGTTCTGGTCACTGCATTGAAGACTGCAGTGGCAGGCCCAGGTCATAAAGAGCCTGTTTCTCCTGCTCTGCTGAGGAAAGCCCACCAGCTCACAGCAGTGTGGGAGAAGAGAGATCCGAAGCCATCTGAATCCTGCCTGTGACACATGCAAACTGACAGGTGTGGCTGGATATAGCTGCTAGAAAATACAGTACAGCAGTCCTGTTTCTCTCAGGAAAGGAGAACTGTGTAATCAGTAAATCTAACTGAGTCTTATTGATCGAGCCAGCAATGTTGCCTCTTCAGAACCCTGATGAAAATGCCAATACAAAGGCCATCAATAGGGGCTCTACTGTTTACGGGGACAGCTGAAAAGGGTCACCAAAGGTGCTGGCCAGAACAGACTTTGTCTATAGGTGCACTGCAGAACTTCACAGCTTGCCTGCTTTAAAAAGACACCAGCAATGAAAAAAAAAAAGAGGTCCCCCACAAGTCTGCCTTCTGTACCCTGTGTGATCAGCCCAACCTCAGCAGCTCCTGCACTAACAGTGAGGATGTACACTGAAGAACAACTAATGAGCGTGCAATTAGCATTCTGCAAGCAACCCCTGATGCTGGGGGTGACCCACCTCCATGGACTCCACTTTGCTCTGTTTCTTTTTCCAACAAAAAATTGCATTCCAGCCCCTCATACTCAGTTCTGCCACGGGTTAGACATATTTGTGATGCCTCTGAATGAACAACCTGAATTAAAAAGGATAAACCAATTTACCCAGATAGTCATACTCCAAACAAAAATTAGATGGAAAAGATGGGAAAAAACCCAACAACAATAATCAATAAACAGCAAAGTCTGTAATGTATAGAAAAGAACAAAATTTGCTGAGGAATGGACTGCTGTGGAAGGGAGTGGATGCTCCATGTGCACCTCGCATTTGTCACCAAACAGCTTGGTACAAAGGCATTTGCAAACCTTTTGCTTGAAGAAAAAACATAACTAATGGCATCTGCTACAGGAACTGAGCAGCATTCACTGAACTGCAAACCACAGCTTCAGACACCCTTAGCTCCCACACAATAGATCACCAGTGCCTCTGGGGCTCAGCTGGTCTCCAGCGTGCCACTAGACTTCAGAACAGGAAGGCTGTGAAGTGACAAGACAGCCAAGTGACAAAAGAACCAATCCTGATATACATAATGCAACAAAACCAAGTGAACCTGGGTCATCTTGCTTACAGCAGCATGGCTTTCCACCCTGGAGAATCTGGGATGCTCCCAGCCTAACAAGGCACTGATTCTTATCTCACTGAGTCTCCATGGGACATGACAGGAGCAATCTTTTGTCCCTTTAGGAGAAGGGGAGGAAGGACATGCTGCAATCCTGAAGAAGTCTAGTACAGATACTTACCAAAGGGAAAGGATATCAAGGAAAAGAGGAAGACATGTTTGAAATGGTGTCTGTGGACAACTGTGGGATTGAACCAACACATTTTTGCACAGTGAGTGGTGAGAAATTGTTTTCAAGACTCTGAGGATCTATTTCAAGGATTTGTGCTGCATGCTTTATAGCATTTGCCTTTCTCATGGTGTCTTTAACTGTACAATACGCAACCAGATGTATGCAGAAACAGCCCAACTCAAATTGCTCATCTTATCCAGAAAAGAATCTTAACCAGTCTTTAATTAAACAACTGGACATGCTAAATGTGACTGGCAGTGACTGGCTGGAGAGCAGCCCTGAGGAGAGAGACTTGGGGGTGCTGGGGGACAAGAAGCTCAACAGGAGCTCTCAATGTGCACTTGCAGCCCGGAAAGCCAATCAGAGCCTGGGCTGCAGCAAGAGAAGTGTGGCCAGCAGGTCAAGGGAGGGGATTCTCCCCCTCTACTCAGCTCTGGTGAGACCCCACCTGGAGTACTGCATCCTGTTCTGGAGCCCCTGTCACAAGAGGGATCTGGACATGCTGGAAGGTGTCCAGAGAAGGGCCATGAGGATGATCAGAGGGCTGGAGCACCTCTCCTGTGAGGACAGACTGAAGGAGTTGGGGCTGTTCAGTCTGGAGAAGAGAAAGCTCTGAGGTGACCTCATTATAGCCTTCCAGTATCTGAAGGGGCTACAAGAAGGCTGGGGAGGGACTTCTCAGGCTCTCAGGTAGTGATAGGACTAGGGGGAATGGAATGAAGCTGGAGGTGGGGAGATTCAGGCTAGATGTGAGGAGGAAGTTCTTCACCGTGAGAGTGGTGAAGCCCTGGAATGGGTTATCCAGGGAGGTGGTTGAGGCTCCGTCCCTGGAGGTGTTTAAGCCCAGGCTGGATGAGGCTCTGGCCAGCCTGATCTAGTGTGAGGTGTCCCTACCCATAGCAGGGGGGTTGGAACTAGATGATCCTTATGGTCCCTTCCAACCCTGACTGATTCTGTGATTCTATGATTCTAATGAGAAGGTTGGAAAAGACCTCAAGGCTCATCAAGTCCAGCCTGTCACCCAAGACCTCATGACTGCTAAATCATGGCACCAAGTGTCACGTCCAATCCCCTCTTGAACACCTAAATAACCAGGTCTATTTTTCATCATGTAAGAGAAGTTTTACAGTGAAATAATTGCCTTTTTTATTTTTTAATAATTTCTAAAACAGATTAGAATCACAGAATTGTCAGGGCTGGAAGGGACCTCAAGGATCATCCAGTTCCAACCCCCACTGCCATGGGCAGGGACACCTCACACTAGATCAGGTTGCTCACAGCCACATCCAGCCTGGCTGCAAAAACCTCCAGGGATGAGGCTTCCACCACCTCCCTGGGCAACCTGTGCCAGTGTCTCACCACCCTCATGGGGAAGAACTTCTTCCTAACACCCAATCTCAATCTACATCTACCCATTTCTAGTTTTGTTCCATTCCCCCTAGTCCTATCATTACCTGACACCCTAAGAAGTCCCTCCCCTGATTGCATGATTGCAAAATAAGTTACTAGTCCTTAAATGTACTTTAAATCAAGCAAAGAACTTAAAGCAGCTTGGTAATACTGTGATAGTTACTGACTCACATTAGCAATTTACTCAAAGGTAGAAAAAGAAACCTTTACTTTGCAGGTTGGTTACATTATGTGACCAATAAAAAGCAGGTTGATGTGTTCCAGGCTTTCTGGGACAAGGTTGTCTAGTCCACTTATTGATGGCATTTATGAATTACATAACCATAAAGAGAAACCTGGCAGTGCATTTCTTTTTAAGCAGCACAGTTCAATTATTGAACAAGTATCACGGTCAGAGGAAAACAGTTGCACTTCTCTAACAGGCAGCTTTAATGAGCCTATTTCCATAAAAATGCTTGATTTCCAGCTTCAAACCACACTGGTGCCCTCCCTCATCTCCCTTGTTAGGCATCTTATTAAGGAGAAGTTTTAGGAAAAATATTCACTGTTTTATTAATCTGAGTCTTATTCCAGGGCTGTTCTCTGATAGCAGCCTTACCTGCTTCCCAGCAAATACTCTAGGGCATCCCTTGTTGACAGACAGATACATACAGCCCCCAACCACCTCTATTTCAAAGCACATGGATTGATTTATGGATTGAGAAATGGTCCCATTTTGCTTACAAAAATCTCCTACCTTCAATTGCAGGGAAAGTAAACAAAGTCACCTTCACAACAGAGACTATTTTGTGCCACTTCCACAAGAGATGGAGGTTTCATTTTCCTACTCCCTTTCAATTTACCGGTTCCCAGCTGCACAAAGGTAAATATCAACCACCCTACCCTCTCACCAAAAAATGCTGCATCCCCACTGAGCATGAGCAGAGCAGTCAGCCCTGTTCACACCATCCCAAGCAGCAAGCACCTCCACCTCTCCTGCACGAAGGCTGCAGCATCAGGCTTTATTCCAAAGCCAAACAGAAGGAACACCAGGACTTGCTCCATTTCAAATCTCTTGGCTTTAAAGTTTTGCCCTTCAGTACCTTCATAAGAAGAGCTCCTTTGAGCCCAAGCTGCCCCATTTTAGTGAGGAGAGAGCAGAAGAATAGCCTTTTCTGGATCTGTGTGGTGGTCTAAAACCATATTAAAGTCACCAACTGGGAAATGAGGCCCTGGGATGGATCTGCAGTGTATACATGTCCCTCGACAACAGAGCAGCCATAGAACTCCTGTATGGTCCAAACCCAGTCATCTTCACTGTCTCAGTGGTGCTTCTGGAAGCAGTGGCTTAGAGCCAGCCCTCACTGTTGGCAGCATTTCAAACCCTTTAACATTAGGTTTGACCAAGCTGGAAGAGCACTGAGCCATGCAGTGGAGGTACAGCCCAAAATCTGAGCTTTTCCAGGAGAGCCCCCAGTGAACAGCCAACAAGGAATATAATGACATTTCAATGCTCCTTAAATTCCTCAAAGGAAAATAAAATACTTTTTCCTCAACCATCTCTACAGTCACTACCTGCACTACTATATATTAAGGTTTAACACTGCCCTGGTTCACAAGCAATACAGGAAAGACAGAAAAAAGCAAGAGCACTGCCAGGCCTGCTCTGCTCTGGCTGGGGCTCCTTTCTGGAGTGAACAGTTGCTTTCAGAGCTGCTGAAGATATTGCTTCAGGAAAATTCACAGTGGGTTTAGTCTTTTATCTCAGCAGAGGTCACCCTGAAAGCTGCGTTGAAGAACCAAAACAAAAGCACATCTGATGTAATAAGCCTGGCTACCGAGAAGGAAAAGCTCCACAAGCTTGAAACAAAACCTCCAACAAAACATTTCTGTGTGCCCTGTGGCACATGCAGCCATCAGCAATTTCTGACTTTAAGAAAAGAGCTAAGGGAAGGCTTCCATTATGGCACATTTTGCCATAAAGCAGTGGCATCCTTCACGTGGTAAAAAGCTGCTTTTCTCATTTATAAGTTGAGATATGGAGAGGTTACTGTCCTGCTCCTATGGTAGAGAACAGGTCTTGTGCATTCCATTTGATTCCCCAGCACTCAAATGAAGTTGTGCAAATGCTTAACCTCATGCACTGAGCTGAAGTCAAATGCCAATGGCACTTAATGCCAAACATGAACAGATTAAACTTCTGCTGAAGAACAACACAGAAACCAACCTGCAATTCATTCTTCAGGTTTGATGAAACTCACACCAATGCTGGCCACTGCAGGACGAAGGGACTGTTAAGAGACAACCACCTTGGAGACACAAAATGGCACAGGGGCAGAATAGGGAAAGGATCCCATGATTTGTAGCTCCTCTTGATTTCAGACTGAGCCTTTATACTCTCAGACCTACTTGCTAATGGAGTCCTGATCCAGCCATGTCAATGTGATCTTACTCCAGATCTTTGTTGAAGCTGCCTGAATTAAGTTAGAGGCCTAAACAACTGAAGCAATGAGGAGCAGAGTGAAAAAAAAGCCTGTATCATAGAATAGAATAGAATAGAATAGAATAGAATAGAATAGAATAGAATAGAATAGAATAGAATAGAATAGAATAGAATAGAATAGAATAGACCAGGTTGGAAGAGACCTTCAAGATCATCAAGTCCAACCTATCACCCAACACCATCTAATCAACTAAACCATGGCACTGAGCACCCCATCCAGTCTCTTCCTAAACAACTCCAGGGATGGTGACTCCACCACCTCCCTGGGCAGCACATTCCAATGGCCAATCTCTCTTTCTGGGAAGAACTTCTTCCTAACATCCAGCCTAAACCTCCCCTGGTGCAGTTTGAGACTGTGTTCACTTGTTCTGGTGCTGGTTGCCTGGGAGAAGAGACCAACCCCCACCTGGCTACAACCTCCCTTCAGGGAGTTTGAGACAGCAATAAGGTCTCCCCTGAGCCTCCTCTTCTCCAGGCTAAACACCCCAGCTCCCTCAGCCTTTCCTCACAGGGCTGTGCTCCAAACCCCTCCCCAGCTTTGTTGCCCTTCTCTGAACACCTTCCAGCAACTCAACATCTTTCCTAAACTAAGGGGCCCAAAACTGGACACAGGACTTAAGGTGTGGCCTAACCAGTGCTGAGTACAGGGGCAGAATGACCTCCCTGCTCCTGCTGGCCACAGTGTTCCTGATACAGGCCAGGATGCCATTGGCCTTCTTGGCCCCCTGGGCACACTGCAGGCTCATGTTCAGCCTACTGTCAACCAGCATCCCCAGGTCCCTTTCTTCTTGGCCATTCTCCAGCCACTCTGACCCCAGCCTGTAGCACTGCATGGGGCTGTTGTGGCCAATGTGTAGAACCCTGTTCTTTAAACCAAATTCTTATGAATTTAAAGGACACCTGCCAAGCTAAAATTCTAATTAAGACTACAGAGATGCTATGTAAGCAGTTACATGGATGCTATAGTAGCAGTAAATATTTAACAACAGCTCTCCTAAAAATTTGCATTAGCCTGATGTTACTGTATGAATGTAGGAAGAGGCATACAGCAGTCTGTCTACAGCCTGCACAAAGCTCCCTGACACGCAGATACAACTTTCTGAGTCAGTGAACAGCAAATTTACACCACAGATAAGCTTAATATTCCTAAATAAGCAAAGATCCTGAAAACTGAATTTATAGCCATTTCAGAATATTGCTTTCCAATAATGTTTTCGACCTTAGCACAAGCACAGAATTACTGCATTTTAGTACCAATACTTCCTCAGAACTAAACAAATACCTGCAGCTCTCCTCCCCTTCTTTTACTGAAAAATCTATTGTTTGCTAGGAAAACCCCTGCAAGCAAAACATTTGAATCTCTGTTAAGAGAAGAGCTGAGCATTTCACTGTCACAGACAAAAGTGACCAAGACGGACTATTCCCTGTAAAGATCACCCAGAGGATCACAGGATGTTAGGCATTGGAAGAGACCTCCAGAGATCATCAAGTCCAACCCCCCTGCCAGAGCAGGACCATAGAATCCAGCACAGGTTGCACAGAAATGCATCCAGATGAGTCTTGAAAGCCTCCTGAGAAGGAGACTTTGAACAGTGCTCTTTGAACACCCAAGCAAGAAGTTCCTCCTCGTGTTGAGACGGAACCTCTTGTGCTGTAGTTTATATCCTTACCAGGCTATCAGGCCTAAACAATTTGACCACACTCAGAGGCTCAGGAATGGTTTTGTTTGAGCACAGAACTTTCCTGAACACACTGCAGCTCTGCTAACAGCCAGCAGCCTTTGAGTGGAAGCCCTTGGAGAGGCGTTACTCTGAAAGCCATTTATCTTTGACTTCAATTTGCAAGCAAACACCAACACAGAGCCATTAGAGAACAAGTGCTCTCTGGATGCCAAAAATCAATGGAGGAAAATTAAAAATCAACAAAGCTCTCACATCCAGCCTCCTAAATGAAATGGCCTGTGATCCAGTCAATCCTTGTTAAGAGGAGAGTAAAATAAATTCTTAAGTAAGGATGAGCTCCAGTGACACTTCTTATCATATTTACATTGCATAGCATATATCTCTAACCGTACTCTGTGTCACAAGGATATGATCTGATAGTCAAGATACTCACAGTGCACAAAACAATTAAGAAACGGCTTTCAACACTCAAGTCCTAGTGGCAGACAAAAGGTTTGGACTCTGAGAAGAATAGAATAGAATGGAATAGAATAGAATAGAATAGAATAGAATAGAATAGAATAGAATAGAACAGAACAGAACAGACCAGACCAGGTTGGAGAGACCTTCAAGATCATCACGTCCAACCCATCACCCAACACCACCTAATCAACTAAACCATGGCACCAAGCACCCCATCAAGTCTCCTCCTAAACACCTCCAATGATGGTGACTCCACCACCTCCCCAGGCAGCACATTCCAATGGGCAATCACTGTCTCTGTGTAGAATTTCTTCCTAACATCCAGCCTGAACCTCCCCTGGTGCAGCTTGAGACTGTGTCCTCTTAATGACACAAGTAAACACAGCAGAAGCATAAACACAGCATGCTTGGATAAATGCCCCTTTGTTTACATAATGAAGAGGAAATCTATGATTTTAAAAAGTATTTAGCTAGTTATCATTCTCTTTAGGTCAGTTCATTAAGCAGTACTGGGAGAAACACACAGCGTGTGGACCTGGTGCTTAGGGTCATGGTACAGTGTTGACCCTTCAATGCTGGGTTGAAGGTTGGACTGGATGATCTTGAAGGTCTCTTCCCTCCAGATGTATTCTGTGTTTCTGTCACTACTCCAGAAGACCATAAGCCTGAGCTTCTGATATCAACATGGTCATGGATTTCATTAATTAATGCGTGATAGTCCCAGCTGTGGCTCTTCCAGTGAATCATCTATAATTAGGTGTTGTGGAACCAACTTCTGCTTCCATCTCAGCCAACCAAAACCGGGCAGAATAGATCATAGAATCACAGAATCACCAAGTTGGAAGAGACCTCAAAGATCATCAAGTCCAACCTGTCACCACAGACCTCATGACTAAACCATGGCACCGAGTGCCACGTCCAATCCCCTCTTGAACACCTCCAAGGAAGGGTGACTCCACCACCTCCCTGGGCAGCACATTCCAATGGCTAACAACTCTCTCAGTGAAGAACTTTCTCCTCACCTTGAGCCTAAACTTCCCCTGGCACAGCTTGAGACTGTGTCCTCTTGTTCTGGTGCTGGTTGTCTGGGAGAAGAGACCAACGCCCACATAACTACTGCACATGCTTGACTGGAGCCTCTTTTGACTGGGCTGTTTTCAGCAGCAGCAGGAAGTCCCTCATCCGTGCTTAGCACTGGTGACGAGATTGCTCAACCTCCTAGAAACATATGGACTTTGAAAACCATTTTATCTTTGTCCTATGTTCCAGAGTGTCTGCGGGCTGCTGGGCATAAAAGGTCTCTAATCATTACCATCTTTTCTCCTTCACTAAGGTGAGGGCGCTAAACACTGACACCTTCTACCACAAAACACAAACTCCAAACCTACCCTGAGGGCTACACGTGACAGGTGTCTTGTCATTCCGAAAGAGATGGCAGGGCACACTGAACACAAACAGGGGACAGGTTTGACTGCTCACATCTGCAGAACTGGCTCTTTGGGATATTTGTTCAGCATTCAAAGGGTTCTTCAAAAAAATGATGAAAAATCAAAATTGACAATTCCTTTTTTCCAGAAGAAAGGAGGTTCCACAGGCCTCCTCTTCGCTGACTACCCAGTAAATCCTAGATGACAAACTCAGTAATTTTTAATAGGGAAGAGAACAGAAGCTAAAGTACAAACTGCATTTGAACTTCTTGTTTTATTTTCACTTCTAAGGTTAAAATTTCAAGATGGTTGGGTGAGAGAGAGAGAGAGAGAGAGAGAGAGAGAGAAAAATAGCTCAGGGCATCTTTCTTTATTGCAAAGCTGAAGGAAACTTGTGAGAAATCACAGTAGATTTTTCTCTGATTAAAAACAGCAAAGTAAAATGGCAGTTGCCAAAAATCTTGAACGTGTTTCTGGCTCTTCCCTAGCAAGGGAATCATTTGATTGCAACTTGACTCATCAGATGCTGTTTTCACACCTCTTGAGATGCACAAAGTCGATGTCTATGCTCCCCTGAAGACAAGAAGACGTTTTTCAAGGCTCTAGGCTGTCAGCCACACTGCAGTGAAACATATGCTGTCCTGTTCCTTCAGATAACACAGATTGTCTCTTCAGCCACACAAACAACTCACATTGTCTCCTGAGACTCTTGAAATGAGTGAGGTCTCTTCAAATAGGCATCAACTGCTTTGTGGTCCTGGGTAATACGCTTCTAATGCAGGGCTAGGTGATTCCAAGCAAGGTATGGTAACCAAGCTGCCTTTCTGAAGCAGCAACTGAGGCAATTGACTGTGACTCTGCTATTCCCAGTGGTAATCCTTCTGGAAAGATGATAAATATTGCACACCCACCATTACATGTGATGAACAAATATTGACAGTGCACTGCATTCTGAAACAGTCAGCCAGTGACTCCAGTCGTCAGAGAGACTCATTTACAGAGAGCTTTTAGACTGAGTAAACATATCCAAGATTACAAAGGCATCTGGTGACACAGCTTCAGAAACCTGAGAGGAGGTTAGATCCAGGTAGTGATCAGACATTTCTCCCAGTAACAAGTGATAGGACAAGAGTAAACAACCTCAGGTTGCACCAGGAGAGCTTTACATTGCATATTAGGAACAATTTCTTCACCAAAAGGCTGCTGAGGCACCAGATGGTGACTCAAGTGGTGGAGTCACCATCCTTGGATGTATTTAAAAGATGTGTAGATGTGGTGCTTAGGGACATGATTCATTGTAGACTTGGCAATGTTAGGTTAACGCCTGGACTTGATGACCTTCAATATCTTTTCCAACCTAAACGATTCTCTGATGCTCTGGTACCCTGGTGTGAAGGGGATTCTTACCTTAGAGGCTCAGAAAGGAAGGAAGCAAACTGACAGAGATCTGAACAAGGCAACACCAGCATGTCTCTTTGTCCAGTGGGAAGAAACAATATATTATGAAAGCAGAGAACCACTTTGAGGTGATTCTTGACCAAAACTGCATGTAATATGCAACTTTGCATCTGATGTACAACTCCCTCAGCTTCAAATGCTGCAGCCACTAGCAGTGCTGCTGCAAGGCTGCCCAGCACCACAGGCTGAGCTGAACACTGCCTCTCCTAGAGTCAGGGGCTGGGAAAAGCGCCCTCCAGGCCAATCCGCAGCTGGAAGTGTAAGGGGGAGAAGAAGAGAAGAGGAATGGAAATAAGCTGATAAGGAAAGCTGGAAGAAGAGACCATTGCACCAGGGAAACACTTTTTCATGTCTTTCACACATGCAAAGTGGGGAGAGACATGTCTGCAGGAGCCCTCCATTCCTGGGACTGACTTCTTTGCCTAGAGCCATAAGGAATAAAAGCAAACCAAGTCAAAGTGATGCCAGACACCCCAAAGTTGTTACTGCAGTTCTCCCTGTATGGAAAATCAATACTCAAAACACATGAAAGCCCAGACTGCAGCACTGTGCACTGCTCAGCAGCTGCCCCAGATGAAAAATCATCAAACAGGAGTACCCCTGGTTACCACAAAATGCAGTACAGCAGAGCCAGGCAAGCCAGAACTGGAGGCTTCATCCTGATTTTTGTGGTTCTTTAACAAGTCAAAATAAGCTGAAAAATAATGCCTTCAAGGATGAAGCACAATGGCATGCTACTGTGCAGTCATCAACATACATTTACTGGGTTAAAAAGTGGAGTGCACATTTACTTTGAATTCTTACGTTGCTCTTCACCTGTCTCAGATCCACTAAAAATGGCTACAGCCTTGAGAACAGACCGTTTGTTTTGAGATTTCAGGTAAAACCCTGTAGCCCTAACCACAGCAGATGTCATTGCCAGCTTACAACCACAGTGTGGGATGATTCTGTTGGCTGAAATTCATAAACTGGCCTGCAGAAGGGGCAGAAAGGGGGACTCGGGTTCTGTTAGCACATCATTTCGTCAAGGGTCACGAGGATGAGCAGAGGGCTGAAGCACCTCTCCTGTGAGGACAGACTGAAGGAGTTGGGGCTGTTCAGTCTGGAGAAGAGAAGGCTCCAAGGTGACCTCATTGTGGCCTTCCAGTATCTGAAGGGGGCCTACAGGAAGGCTGGGGAGGGACTTCTCAGGATCTCAGGTATGATAGGACTAGGGGGAATGGAATGGAGCTGGAGGTGGGGAGATTCAGACGTGAGGAGGAAGTTCTTCCCCATGAGAGTGGTGAAGCCCTGGAATGGGTTGTCCTGGGAGGTGGTTGAGGTCCCATCCCTGGAGGTGTTTAAGACCAGGCTGGATGAGGCTGTGGCCAGCCTGATCTAGTGTGAGGTGTCCCTGCCCATGGCAGGGGGTTGGAACTAGCTGATCCTTGTGGTCCCTTCCAACCCTGACTGATTCTATTATTTTTAAACAAACTTCTTTGACAGCCTGAGCAGCTGGACTTTTAGTCCTGACTTTGACCTAGGTGATACTTAACTTACAATTTTGAACATAGCTTAAATGCAGGAGCAAGTGAGACAGAAGTGTTAAGTGAAGTACCCAAGCTCAACTGCTGACAAGCTGCCAGAGGTTGTCCAGTCAAGGAGAACAGAAAGAGAGGGGAAAATACTACCACAAGCAAAACCCACTGTGCTATCAAAATGCTCACAGAAGATAAGTAACTGGCAATTATCTAAATCATGGACCACTGAATACAAGAAAAAAGAGAAAATGCAGCAGACTGTGAGCATCAGCCTCATAAATTTGCCTCTTAACATCTTAGTTTAAAGAAAAGGGGGGAAGAGGATAATCCCCTTAATAACACATCCAAGAATCCCATGGAGAGCAAAATAAATAAGTAAAGCAGAATACATTAGAGCTTTGAGATAAACTCAGGAGTTATAAATATTATGTAGGTCAAAAATTTACCAGCTATCAGAGAACAAAATGTGTAAGATTCTGGCAGTTCACTGGGAACTTTCAGAAGAAGTAAATTTTGGTCAGAAAATGCTGAAGTGCCAATGTTTTCCAAGTGTCCTAATTCAAATGTTAATTTTAAGTAGGACTATTACTTTATAAGTGAACCTTGGACACAATGTTTAAGAGGGGTCACAATCTAAACACAATATTTCACTCAATCTCTTCATTTTTTGTTTTCTTTGTCTTTGCTCCATCAGCTCTTTGCCAAGTTGGGTTTTTTATTTGCATCTGCAAGTCAGGGTATATTTTTCTTCAGAAACTTTCAGAGAAGCACTTCTGACCTCACACTACCCCACCCATGTTAACTCGTTTGTATCGGAAAAATGACCTCATGAGGTTCAACAAGACCAAGTGCAAGGTCCTGCAGCTGGGTCAGGGCTATCCCAAGCACTGATATAGGCTGGGCAGGGACTGGCTTGAGAGCAGCCCTGAAGAAAAGGACTTGGGGGTGCTGGTGGATGGATGAGAAGCTCGACATGAGACAGCAGTGTGCACTTGCAGCACAGAAAGCCAACCAAATCCTGGGCTGCATCAAGAGAAGCATAGCCAGCAGGTCGAAGGAAGTGATTCTCCCCCTCTACTCTGCCCTGGTGAGACCCCACCTGAAGTACTGCGTCCAGTTCTGGAGCCTCTATCATAGGAAAGATCTGGAGGTGCTGGAACGTGTCGAGAGAAGGGCCACAAGGACGAGCAGAGAGTTGGAGCTCCTCTCCTATGAGGACAGACTGAGGGAGTGGGGTAGTTCATTCTGGAAGAGAGAAGGGTCTAAGGAGACCTTATTGTGGCCTTCTAGCATCTGAAGAGGGCTACAAGAAAGCTGGGGAGGGACTTTTTAGGGTGTCAGGTAGTGATAGGATTAGAGGGAATGGAACAAAAATAGAAATGGGTAGATTGAGATTGGATGTTAGGAAGAAGTTCTTCCCCATGAGGGTGGTGAGACACTGGCACAGGTTGCCCAAGGAAGTGGTAGAAACTTTATCCCTGGAGGTTTTGAAGGCTAGGCTGGATGTGGCTGTGAGCAACCTGATCTAGTGTGACGTGTCCCTGCCCGTGGCAGGGGGATTGGAACCAGATGATCCTTGAGGTCCCTTCCAGCCCTGACAATTCTGTGATTCTATGATGGTAGCAGAAAGTGAATTCTATGAATTATGCAGAACATGGCTGATGATTTCCAACAGAGCATCTAAATTTAAGGTCCTATATGTAAATTCATCTCCTTTCTTTGTTTCTAAGTGTAGTATATGGATAATTCTATCTATTCTATCTATTATATATTAAATATGACGTTCCAATTGCCTTTAACACTTATAAAGCCTTAAAACTTGTTCCATTATCATCACAGATGAGCTTGCTACAAAGTTCCTGAGAAATTTGGCTCAGAAGTATCAGAGTACATTAGAGGTTGGAAGGGACCTCCTGATATCCTCCAGTCCAACCCCCTGCCAGAGCAGGATCACCCAGGGTAGCCCACACAGGAATGCATCCAGGTGGGTTTGGAAATACTCCAGAGAAGGAGACTCCACAACCTCTCTGGGCAGCCTGCTCCAGTCACCTCTTCAGTATTAAAATAAGTATTGATGAATATTTTATCAAATTCTGTTTATTCATCTATTTCATCAGCCAAAATGATAATACAAAAATCTAGTGTTGGATGATAGGTTGGACTCAATGATCTCAAAGGTCTTTTCCAACCTGGTTAATTCTATTCTATTCTATTCTATTCTATTCTATTCTATTCTATTCTATTCTATTCTATTCTACTCTATTCTATTCTAATTCTATTTTATTCTATTTCTGTTTTATTCTATTCTATTCCTATTCTATTCTATTCTAATTCTATTTTATTCTATTTATGTTTTATTATATTTCTATTCTATTCTATTCTATTCTATTCTATTCTATTCTATTCTATTCTATTCTATTCATATTCTATTTTATTCTATTTCTGTTTTATTCTATTCTATTTCTATTTCATTTCTATTCTATCCTATTCTATTCTAAACTGATCCTTACTTAGTGCTAATTCTGATCTTACTACTGCAAACACTGCCCAGATTTCAGTCCTTCAGTCTGGAAATGCTAACCATGCTTCCATATATTTATTTGACTGTGGGTCAAATTATATGACATGGTATTTATGGTACTGACAGATCTTCCACAAGCCCATCCTCTTCCTTTGCCTGGTAAAAATGCTTTTCATTTAATTGATCTATAATTTTGTTGAGTGGCAAAAGGACAGTTTTGTGTTTCAAGCTGAGAAGGTGGTTTAGACATGTGGCCTGCTATTAAATCCCTCTCATTTCGTTCCTAGGCAAGTCATTCACATCTTTCTGCTTCCACATCTGTGCAAAGGATATCCTAAAACCTCTTCAGAATTCCCAGAGCTATTAACAGCAGACACTAAATCATCTGCAAGCACATAAAACGCTGAGATCTGGTGGCAGAGCACAACTCACAAGTGGTTTTAATACAGTCTTACAAGTTACCAAGCAGCATTGGAAGGGAACATTGCCACCTCCTGAAGGGCTTTTTCTTCCAGAAAGGACACTTTAGAGACTTCTGTCTGCTAAAGTGAAGTGAAACCTTATGGGCTGGACCTTGCAATAACATACAGTGTGGGAGAGTTTCAAAGGAGCCTTTGGGCTTTGCAATTCCAAAGCCTAGCAGCAATCCTCTGTCCCTGAGCTCTGCATAGCAAAGATACAAAACATGGAGGCCCACAGCTGCTGCTGCAGCACCTTGCAGAGGAGAAAAGCATTTCTGAAACCTTCAGCTGGAGCAAGTGACAGAACCTTGCCCGTGCTGAAAGAAGAAAGCCCACGGAAAGAAGAAAGTGCAAGACACTGTTATGTAATGGTCAGACTGGAACCTTTAG
>CM066583.1:13757500-13967500 GCA_033816785.1 Picus viridis
CATCCACTCTGAACCTCCCCTGGCACAGCTTGAGACTGTGTCCTCTTGTTCTGGTGCTGGTTGCCTGGGAGAAGAGACCAACCCCCACCTGGCTACAACCTCCCTTCAGGGAGTTGTAGAGAGCAATAAAGTCTCCCCTGAGCCTCCTCTTCTCTAGGCTAAGCAACCCCAGCTCCCTCAGTCTCTCCTCATAGGGCTTGTGCTCCAAACCCCTCACCAACTTTGTTGCCCTTCTCTGGACACATTCCAGCAAGTCAACATCCTTCCTGAACTGAGGGGCCCAGAACTGGACACAGGACTCAAGGTGTGGCCTAACCAGTGCAGAGTACAGGGGCAGAATGACCTCCCTGCTCCTGCTGGCCACACTGTTCCTGATACTAATTCTTTTTCAGAACCTTGTAATGTGACCTCCAGGTAGACTGTCAAATCATGTCACGACACAGCAGTTTGGCACAAGGCAAATGATGTTACAAGGTGTGAGGCAATGGCAAGTCAGGCTTCAGGGAGGCTCAGCCTTGCTCAAGGTCACAGAAACTGAAGTCAGGTCTCCTGGCTAACAGCTCCCTGATCAAATCATCCTACTGCCGCTGCTGGAGTGATTCATTTTATGAATTACACTGAGATATGTGTCAGCATTTTTATTGTCATCCCAAGAAAACAGTGATTTTTGTGAACAGAAATACAGATCATTAGCTACATTCTTCTAAATAATAATTTTCTTTAGCTATTGTAACCATGAAAGAAAAAGGGTTAATTTGGGCCAGAATCTAGCTGTGAGGTGTAAAAAGGAGTGATGGGTGGAAAGGAATGGAATGGAATGGAATGGAATGGAATGGAATGGAATGGAATGGAATGGAATAGAATAGAATAGAATAGAATAGAATAGAATAGAATAGAATAGAATAGAATAGAATAGAATAGAATAGACCAGGTTGGAAAAGACCTTTGAGATCATCGAGTCCAACCTATCACCCAACACCACCTAATCAACTAAACCATGGCACCCAGTGCCTCATCCAGTCTCCTCTTAAACACCTCCAGTGATGGTGACTCCACCACCTCCCTGGGCAGCACATTCCAATGGCCAATCTCTCTTTCTATGAAGAACTTCTTCCTAACATCCAGCCTAAACCTCCCAATGGAGGAAATGGAGGAAAAGAAGAAAAAACAAGCAAACAAACAACAAGCAGAAAAACAAGGCCAGGAGAAGGTGATGAGAAGTTGCAAAAATTCATTATGGAGGAAGATGGAAGAGAGAGATGTTGGGTAGACACAAAACCAAACAAGCTTGTAAAAGATCCCTCCCTGAAATCAAATCAGGAATTATGAAGAACCCCCTGCAAGGGTAACAGCAACCTAGTGCACTGCTCCCGCAGATAGGAAAAATGCCCCTAGCAATAGCCATCAAGAATGCTTCAGAAGTGCCTTAGTTAAACATTTCCAGGAGTAAGACTCCTCAGTTTCCAGGAGTAAGACTGTTTGTCTGCCTGACAAAACAGTGGTGGGAAAAGATATGAAGTCCTGGCTTATGTTTATATGGATTTTTGATGATTGTATCCAAATGAATGGGCACAGGCTGCATGAGAAGGACATGACTAAAACATATCTGTGATCGAGGTCCTGCCTCTGCAGCAGGAGTGTGCTGCTAAAGGGTGCTGGGGCTACTAGGAATCAGGGCTTATTTCAGAACCAGAAACAAGAAAGCAGTTCCAGTCACCCTTTCTAGGAAATGCCACATGGAGTGGAACAAAACCACTGTAATATTAACTTCTACAGTAGTTTAGCAGTCCTGTACAAACACTTGTGCTGTGACGGCAAGCCTGCAGCCACTGTCTGGCCTGAGCAGTAGGTTTTCTCCTGGCAGCACAAGGGCAGCAGCCATAGGAATTCTCAGTGGGGTGAGCACTCTGCCAGCCCTGCTCATTTCCAATATGCTTCTGTGCCAGCCCCAGGGGAGAAAATCCTGCTGCACCTCTGCCGCTGAGAGAGCCAGAGGAGCTTGTGTGGCGAGCACACGTGGAGGGAAGCTGAACAGCTGCAGTGAAGAGAAGCAGAATGTGACACATCAGTAGATTGGAAAACGCTAGTGGAGCGTGAAGTGTGGAAGCTGGGACTCATGCTGCTGCTCCATCAGTGGGGAAATGAGAAGGAAATGCACGGGTCTCCAGGAGCTGCAGAAGATCCATCAGCAAACATGATGAATGTGTTTCAAGCACACACCATTATTTGGGGGCTGTCTGGGCAGTATGCCTACCGTAGGCTGTCCTTGCAGAATCCTGAACAGTATCACTCATCTTCCTCCAAATACTGTTCAGAAGTTCTCACAGAACCTCCTTAACATTGCCCTACTGGTTAGATGTTGCTGCACTTAGACTCTGAGTTAAGATGAAAGGCTTCCAAATTTCCTCCCTCCTGTTACACAAGAACATTGGCACATTCCTCTAGGCACATTGTGATGTTCAGTAAATAATTAGATGAAAGTAAGCTCTGCACACAGGATAATTACAACAGACACAAATCATCTAAATTAATCACAGGAAAATCTCATCTGCTGTTTGCCACCTTAGCACAAACTTGACTCTCTTTTATGGACTTACCTGTACCCATTTCACCTTAGCACACTGGGCAACCAATTAAATACTTATTAAATACTCTAATATGCTTATTAATAATCTTTTACCACTTCTTCACAATCAGCTTCTCTGAAAGGGAAAGCTCCTCTTTCCCTTTCAAAGATTCAGCATCACTAATATAACCACTTCTTCCTTTCTGGAGTAGTTTTGATTGATCTGTCAAGATTGGTTTTCTCCCTTGCTGTTATCCCAAGCTGAGAAGTCTGGACAAGGGACACAACTTGCCTAATGTGATGCCCAGCACAATGTCCTGCCCATCTACCATCACCCTACCAGATTCTTCTTCATTTTAGGCTCGAGGTGAGGAGAATGGTGCCACATCCAGCTGGCAGCCAGTCACTAGTGGTGTGCCCCAAGGATCAGTACTGGGCCCCATGCTCTTCAACATCATTACTGATGATCTGGATGAGGGCATTGAGTCCACCAACAGTACATTTGCAGATTACACCAAGTTGGGGTAGGAGTTGATCTGCTGGAGGGCAGAGAGGCTTTGCAGAGGGACCTCGACAGGCTGGACAGATGGGCAGAGTCCAATGGCATGAGATTTAACACATCCAAGTGCCGGGTTCTGCACATTGGCCACAGCAACCCCAGGCAGTGCTACAGGCTGGGGTCCGAGTGGCTGGAGAGTGGCCAGGCAGAGAGGGACCTGGGGGTACTGGTTGATTGTAGGCTGAACATGAGCCTGCAGTGTGCCCAGGCAGCCAAGAAGGCCAATGGCATCCTGGCCTGCATCAGGAAGAGTGTGGCCAGCAGGAGCAGGGAGGTCATTCTGCCCCTGTACACTGCACTGGTTAGGCCACACCTTAAGTCCTGTGTCCAGTTCTGGGCCCCTCAGTTTAGGAAGGATGTTGACTTGCTGGAGTGTGTCCAGAAGAGGGCAACAAAGCTGGGGAGGGGTTTGGAACACAGCCCTGTGAGGAAAGGCTGAGGGAGCTGGGGTTGCTTAGCCTGGAGAAGAGGAGGCTCATGGGAGACCTTCTTGCTCTCTACAACTACCTGAAGAGAGGTTGTAGCCAGGCAGAGGTTGGCCTCTTCTCCCAGGCAGCCAGTACCAGAACAAGAGGACACAGTCTCAGGCTGCACCAGGGCAGGTTTAGGCTGGATGTTAGGAAGAAGTTCTACACGGAGGGAGTGATTGCCCATTGGAATCAGCTACCCGTGGAGGTGGTGGAGTCACCTTCATTGGAGTTTTCAGGAGACTTGATGGGGTGCTTGGCTGCATGGTTTAGTTGTTTAGGCGGGTTGGATTGGTTGATGGGTTGGATGCGATGATCTTGAAGGTCTCTTCCAACCTGGTGTATTGTATTGTATTGTAAAGTTCTTCACTGAGAGAGTCATTAGCCATTGGAATGTGCTGCCCAGGGAGGTGGTGGAGTCACCATCCCTGGAGGTGTTCAAGAGGGGATTGGATGTGGCACTTAGTGCCACGGTTTAGTCACGAGGTCTGTAGTGACAGGTAGGACTTGCTCTTTGAAGTCTCTTCCAGCCTTGGTGATTCTGTGATTCTCTTTGTCTATGGCTTGGATTTAGATTTGAGCCCAAGTATAAGAACCTACATTTTATAATCAATAGCCCAAGTATAAGAACCTACATTTTATAATCAAAAGCTCTGAAATGACAGACTGGTCTCTGTTTTGCAAAATTGCTCTTATTTTCAGACATACCAAATCAAAATCGCAGGTTTTATCCCCACCCCGGTGTGGAACACTATGCTTCCCTATTTCTGGCTCCTCTGAGCAGCCACTCAGCAGCAGACATTGCCACAGGTGCTAAGGGAGGCTTCACACCTGCTTCCTACTCTGTGCTCTTGATTGACTGCTCCTATTTCTCCAACCAATGACCCCTGCTCATCATAATAGGAAATAAAACCTTGCTGAAAATGCAAGGCTTGGATTCCTTCTCTCTACCCAGAATTACTGGGAGGGAAATGGATGCCTCTCCAGTGCAGGATCATATGCACAGTGGTCTCTTAACACTTGCTCACAGGTCCTTGCCATTATCATATAAATCTTCTTTTATGCTGCACTCCCACCAACCAGTCATTTTATTTTTGGCTTCACTACAGTAAACTTAATTTAACATTATGGCTTTTGGGTAGTTATTGGTCTACTTTTATGATTAATGAGTTTCAGACAGGAAATTCATAAAAACAGAACAAAAGAATCTATAATAAGCATGCAGTAAAGACAGGACTGTTTTTCCTTACAGTAATTGTATGCCTGAGCACAAAGGAATGCAAAGGTCTCACATTAGGCTACAAAATCACAGTGGAAGGTCAGTCTCAAAAACTTCCATTGAGATCCCTGCATTAAGCACCAAATGAACTACAGGACAGAATAATAACACAGAGGAGCTGTTGGAAGTGTGCATTTAGCCTACACACCCTCTAGCTTGATGAGTTATCCTACATACTATGGTGAACCCACACACCAGACAGGACAGGCTACTGTTCACTTGTGCTCTTATCCAGGTTTGCTGTTGTTCACTTGTTCCTTATCCAGGTTTGCTGGTTTGGGGCTTTCTGTGAGTTGTAGTTTGTTTGGTTTTTAAATGAGATGCAGTTGTTAACCAGAGTCTAGTCCAGGTGCTGCACTGTAACACATGTAGAGGTCAAAAGGAGCTGAACTGAAACAAAAAAGGTTTAGAGGCAGCCTCAGGCTGCATGGTTCAATGCTTTGGAAGGCAGGCATGCAAAATAATAGTGAATGTAGACTGACACACATCACAGAATCATAGAATTGTTAGGATTGGAAGGGAACTCGAGGATCATCTAGTTCAAACTCCCTGCCATGGGCAGGGACACCTCACACTAGATCAGGTGGCTCAGAGCCACATCCAGCCTGGCCTTAAAAAAACTCCAGGAATGGGTGGTTGCCCCTCCTCCCTGGGCAGCCTCCTAATCACCACTTCAAACCAGCTCATGTTGTATTTCCCACCCACGCTAAAGTTATTCCTGTCGGTCCTGATGAAATGTTTTATCTGATCGACAAGAGCTGAAGATTCCTTTCTAGCTCTGCACGTAGAAGACCAGGATGGAGACATGCACAGGCAGTGCCTGCAAAATTTTTAGGGAAACCAAACCAAACCTAACCTCTCTCCAGCACATTAAACAGAGAAATGCATTCTTAAGCCTGCTGTTTAAGAGAGTATACACTTCAATAGAGTAATGCTGCTATCACCTTTAACACACTGCAAGTGGTACAAGGACTTAGCATATAAAAACCATGCAGAAGAGAAGAGAAGAGAAGAGAAGAGAAGAGAAGAGAAGAGAAGAGAAGAGAAGAGAAGAGAAGAGAAGAGAAGAGAAGAGAAGAGAAGAGAAGAGAAGAGAAGAGAAGAGAAGAGAAGAGAAGAGAAGAGAAGAGAAGAGAAGAAGAAGAGAAGAGAAGAGAAGAGAAGAGAAGAGAAGAGAAGAGAAGAGAAGAGAAGAATAGAATAGAATAGAATAGAATAGAATAGAATAGAATAGAATAGAATAGAATAGAATAGAATAGAATAGAATAGAATAGAATTAACCAGTTTGGAAAAGACCTTTGAGATCATTGAGTCCAACCTATCATCCAACACCATCTAATCAACTAAACCATGGCACCAAGCACCCCATCCAGTCTCTTCCTAAACACCTCCAGTGATGGTGACTCCACCATCTCCCTGGGCAGCCCATTCCAATGGCCAATATCTCTTTCTATGAAGAACTCTTCCTAACATCCAGCCTAAACCTCCCCTGGTGTAACAGGTACCTACTTCTGATGCAGCCCTGTGAAAAAGCCAACACACAGGACTCAGACAGGGAAAGCTGAAGCTTGTAGCTGCTGTTTAGCCAGTCAGTAGCTCATATTTCTAACAGCCACATTCCTAGTGATTGTTCCAGGTATGCTTTTCATTTTCAGCAGCTCCTCACTCTGTTTCTCAAGGCTTTCTCTCACCTTTTCCACATACTCATACTCACACACCATCCAGATGCACCCATCAAATCTTTCCCTTGTGTGGCTTGCTTTTGGTGGAGCTACATGAACCTCTGCCACAGAATGTCAGCAGTTAGAAGGGACCTCCAGAGATCATCGAGTCCAACCCCCTGCCAAAAGCAGGATCACCCAGGGTAGTCCGCACCCATCTGCTTGACACCCACCCCTCAGATATTTGTAGATATTGATCAGATCCCCTCTCAGTCTCTCTTCATAGGGAGATGCTCATGTCCCCTAATCATCCTTGCAGCTCTCCATTGGACTCTCTCCAGCATGTCTCTGTCTCTCTTGAATTAGGGAGCCCAAAACTGGATACAATCCTCCAGGTGTGGTCTCACCATGGCAGAGCAGAGGGGGAGAAGACCCTCCCTAGACCTGCTGGACACACTTTTCTTGATGTACCCAAGGATACCACTGGTATGCTGAGATGGTGACTCCTAGCTCACAGCTCAGTGAATGCTCTGACTGCTTTAACCTATTGAGTTCCGCTTACACTTGATAGCTTCCTGGCTATCAACTAGGCAACTGCTCATCAGATGTGTGTGAATAAAACCTGGCATTTCTGCTTAGGGTAGCCTCTCACAGCAATCCACTTGCTAGCAAACTATGGATGGAAAAAAAGAACATGATTACTGGGTGTACTTCTGGAAGCATTTGGAAAAATCTGAAGATGAACTGAACAGTCCTGGACAGAAGTCTAGGACTAGGGGGAATGGAATGAAGCTGGAGGTGGGGAGATACAGACTGGACGTGAGGAGGAGGTTCTTCACCATGAGAGTGGTGAAGCCCTGGAATGGGTTGTCCAGGGAGGTGGTTGAGGCCCTGTCCCTGGAGGTGTTTAAGCCCAGGTTGGATGAGGCTCTGGCCAGCCTGATCTAGTGTGAGGTGTCCCTGCCCATGGCAGGGGGGTTGGAACCAGATGATCTTTGTGGTCCCTTCCAACCCTGACTGATACTATGATACTAAGTCCTAAGCAAAGTGACGCTGTCAGGTTACATCAGAGCTCTGGTGGTGCATCACTGGAATGAAAGTGCATGGTGACACTCTTTGCAGGCAGGGGATGCACCACTCCAGAGAGAGGACACATTCACAGTATACAGACTCATATCATGCAATTTCACAGCAAAACCTTCCTGAAGTAACTGCTCAGGTTACTGACAGGAATTTTCCATAGTTGACAACTTCTGCTGATAGAAGTAAAAGATAATTCTGCTCTCTATGTTTCCAGACATTCTAGTATGGTCTCTAAGGAAAATGATAGCTGAGAAGAATTATTCTTGATAAGCAAATGCAGTCATACTGAGTTTTGACAGCTTTTGACAACAATTGTTTTGCTCTGAAAGACAAATGTCAAAATACTGCATTTCCCTGGAAGTGCCTGCAAACATTTCTCAAGCCAGCTGCAGCTTGGGAAATGCTTTCACAGCTGCAGCCAACACCCTTCTGTGAGCCTGTGTAATTTATACTACTTTTAAGTATCAGGAGGCAAAATATTGCACAGATAGCCCATATCCTTATTACTCTCTTAAGTGTTCTGCATGGTTTGTCAAGCAAGAATACATTTGTCACCTTGCCTTTTAGCTTGGACAAGACAGACAGCTATTGGTTGTTGTGACAGCTGGGAAATGTAATGTTCAACCCATTTAACTAATAAGTCAGTGTATGTAGAATCAATAGTTATTTACTCTTAATATGAGAAGCCTGAATAATGTGCTGCTTAGCTGCCCCCTTTCCAGAAGCAGACAAACAGAAGGATGGATGCACCAGTTGCATTAGCACCAATGAAAATTAAAAGATGTGCTGAATGAGGGGGAAAACATCAGTGTTCATTCATCTCCTCCCTAGCAGCATTATACAAACAGAATTAGAGCAAATACCAATTCCTATGTCCAGCAGCACAATATGCCCTGTACAAATGTTAAACATTTTGTTGATAATTTAGCTCAGTGAAGATGAATTTCTACTGCATTTGTCTCCTACAGAAAGAATTTACTTTGTTCAGCTGACTCCATATTGGCACTGTGGAACTCACAGTGTCAACTCATATCCCATACTCCTCAAGAATCATGTCCATTGCCTCCAAATCACAATTACAATGAGGTATTGGGAAACACAGGATAACAACTGAAATTATTTCCCCCAGGTGGTACCTTAGGGGATATCTGCATTATTTGACACTAGTATTTATTCAAAATTATTTAGAGACCCTAGAAATCCTTTCTGCTCTCTCTGCTGGCATGGTTGTTTGCCTACTATTGCAGCATCTTCATGGAAGCAAATCATAGAATCATAGAATCAGTCAGGGTTGGAAGGGACCAGAAGGATCAGCTAGTTCCAACCCCCTGCCATGGCCAGGGACTAGATCAGGCTGGCCAGAGCCTCATCCAGCCTGGTCTTAAACATCTCCAGGGAGGGGGCCTCAACCACCTCCCTGGACAACCCATTCCAGGGCTTGACCACTCTCATGGTGAAGAAATTCCTCCTCATGTCCAGCCTGAATCTCTCCACCTCCAGCTTCATTCCAAATCTTAGCATAAGCCCAGCCCATTAAATAACTTAAAGGGGATTTCTGTAACAGGGATTCCAATATATCAGTTTACAAAGCAGGGTTTGTATCTCTAAGAACTTCAACTTGCCTTAAGCAAATACAGACTTTTCTAAGACAGGGTTAACATGAGACTGTTTGTGAACATTGGTGTGGCCTTCAGTTTTCAAACCCAGCACGGATCTCAGCACTGTTTGTTCTCCCAAACAACTGGCACAACCAGAATCACAGAATCACCAAGGTTGGAAGAGACCTCAAAGATCATCAAGTCCAACCTGTCACCAGATTGTCACTGAGCTCCTTGTGCTTCTGCAGACTTTCATATTGTAGCTGTGTGGCCTTGGAAAAGTCCTCCACAGGACTCTCTTCCATCTCGTGCTTTCAGGATTTCACAGTATCACAGTATCACCAAGGCTGGAAAAGACCTCGAAGATCATCAAGTCGAACCTGTAACCACAGACCTCACGACTAGACCATGGCACCAAGTGCCACGTCCAGTCGCCTCTTCAACACCTCCAGGGACGGTGACTCCACCACCTCCCCGGACAGCACATTCCAATGACAAATGACTCTCTCGGTGAAGAACTTTCTCCTCACCTTGAGCCTAAACCTCCCCTGGTGCAGCTTGAGACTGTGTCCCCTTGTTCTGGTGCTGGTCACCTGGGAGAAGAGTCCAATCCCTTCCTGGCTACAGCCACCTTTCAGGTAGTTGTAGAGAGCAATGAGGTCTCCCCTGAGCCTTCTCTTCTCCAGGCTAAACAACCCCAGCTCTCTCAGCCTCTCCTCATAGGGCTGTGCTCAAGACCTCTCCCCAGCCTTGTTGCCCTTCTCTGGACACGTTCAAGTGTCTCAATGTCCTTCCTAAACTGAGGGGTCCAGAACTGGACACAGTACTCAACCTGTGGCCTAACCAATGCAGAGTACAGGGGCACAATGAGATAGTTAGAAGATTTTTGGGTTTGATCTTCTGGGCTTGAAATCATCAGCAGCTCACATGTCCAAGACACACAACCTGCAGAACCTTTGTGCTTGAAGTGGTTGTTCCACTTCAAGAAACAAAAAGAAAGAAACAAAATCGTTCCTGACTTTGCAGCAGATTAAAAATATATTACCAAGCTCAGGCATAGCATAGATTGGGCACAAAAACTCCAGTGGCAATTGCAAGAGAAATAAAATATGCCCTTAATCACCCAGGCACCCTTGCTGAGTCCCACTGATTTTTGATTAAGCAGCACAGATCAACACGACCAACGCTGTCCTCCCAATCAGGGGCTCTGCGGAAAGCTGCGCCGCTGTACTGCGCTGCAGCTCAAGGCCCTCATCAAGAGACAATTCTGACGCCACGAAAGGCCTCCTGTGCTTGTGTTATCCACAATGTATTCCACAAATCCTGCCACTTCAGTTACAAGCGTTCTGCAGTCACAGAAGGGTTGTTATTGTGTTTCATTTCTTTCCTTGATAATCGCTCCTCCTGGTGCTTCTCGTAGGACACCCATTGTAAACACACTCCATGGGTCCATTTCCCTCTCACTTACATAAGTCCACTTAATCTTCCCAGGCTCCATGAAAGACTTTTGGTTCAGTAACGATGCAGGAATGTTTTTAAAGAAGAATTTCAAAGAGAGGATTAATTAATTAATTAATTAATTAATTCTTAAGTAAGGTTTTCCACAGGGCAGGCATTATTCTCGATGCCAGCCTGCCCAGTTCCTGTGCTTTCTACTAAAGGACATGCAGAGACTCTGAAATTGTGCACAAGGGATGAAGAAGTCGAACGTTAGTCCCAGGATTTGTGTGGATCTGTGAAAACCTATAGGAGTTCCTCTTCCATTTCTGTGGAGAACTCCATGGAAGCTCAATTGCCAGGAATCAATAGCCTCTAAAGTTTACAGAGTCCATTGAGACACTTCTTTCCATTATATATATATATATATATATATATATATATATATATATATATATTCATGCACAGGTTGGACTCAATGATCTTTGAGGTCTCTTCCAACCTTGGTGATACTGTGATATATAATTCTACATATATATAGACTATATATTCTATACATATATATATATTGGTGCCATGGTTTAGTAGTCATCAGGTCTGTGGTGAGAGGTTGGACTTGATGATCTTTGAGGTCTCTTCCAACCCTACTGACTGGATGATTCTATATATAATCATAGAATCAAGGTTGGAAAAAAAGACCTCAGAGATCATCAAGTCCAACCTATTCCCTAATACCTAACGCCTCCTGACTAATTAAACCATGGCTTCAAGTGCCATGTCCAATCCGCTTATAGAATCATAGAATCAACAAGGTTGGAAAAGACCTCAGAGATCATCTCATATATATATATATACACATATATCATATGTTCCAATATTTTCTCCTTTCTGAAGAATAAATACCCTGTGAGGAGAGGCTGAGGGAGCTGGGGTTGCTTAGCTTGGAGAAGAGAAGGCTCAGGGGAGACCTCATTGCTGTCTACAACTACCTGAAGGGAGGTGTGGGTTGGTCTCTTCTCCCAGGCAACCAGCACCAGAGCAAGAGGACAGAGTCTCAAGCTGTGCCAGGGGAAGTTTAGGCTGGATGTTAGGAAGAAATTCTTCCCAGAAAGAGAGATTGGCCATTGGAATGTGCTGCCCAGGTGGACTCACCATCCCTGGAGGTGTTTAGGAAGAGATTGGATAGGGTGCTTGGTGCCATGGTTTAGTTGATTAGATGGTGTTGGGTGATAGGTTGGATTCGATGATCTCAAAGGTGTTTCCCAGCCTGGTTAATTCTATTCTATTCAATTCCCACGAATACACCTCAGACTTGCAACTTCATAAAAACCACTCCCCTGTGTTCAGAAGACCTGCAAACCAGACTTTGCACAGTTGCAGAATCTCAGCTGCACTGCACAAATCAATACTGGCTTTGCCACATACCTTTTTTTTGTTGGTGGGACAGATGTAGAAGTTGTCAATCACAACCCCAGCCTGTAGATTCAACTTTGTGTACAGTGTCCCAAAATCTGAGGACCTGAAAGAGATCAAATATCTGTTAAGTGCTCTCTTCAAAAGACTTAAGCATCAACACTCTGCAGAGCCCTCCCACTTTGCAGCAGTGTCTATCCATGTGCAATGCTTCTCTGCCATCCTGTTGTTCTTTTCACTATTCTCTAGCTACTAAAAGAAACCTGAACTTCATATTTAATACAGAATAGATAGAATAGATAGAATTAACCATATACTGCGCTTAGAAACAAAGAAAGGAGATGAATTTACATATAGGACCTTAAATTTAGATACTATGTTGGAAATCATCAGCCATGTTCTGCATAATTCATAGAATTCACTTTTTGTTAACATCACAGAATCACAGAATTGTCAGGGCTGGAAGGGACCTCAAGGATCACCTAGTTCCAACCCCTGCCATGGGCAGAGACACCTCACACTAGATCAGGTTGCTCACAGCCTGGCCTTAAAAGCCTCCAGGGGTGAGAGATTCTACCACCTCCCTGGGCAACCAGTTCCAGTGTCTCACCATCCTCATGGGGAAGAACTTCTTCCTAACATCCAATCTCAATCCATCCATTTCTAGTTTTTTTCCTTCTCCCTAGTCCTATCACTCCCTGACACCCTAAAAAGTCCCTCCCTAGCTTTCCTCTAGGCCCCCTTCAGATACTGGAAGGCCACAATAAGGTCTCCTCAGAGCCTTTTCTTCTCCAGACTGAACAGCCCCAACTCCCTCAGTCTGTCCTCTCTAAGTGGGGAAAAAAGGGCTAAGTAGAGCAAAGGCTCAGCATCAGCTACTAACATCACCTCTTTGGCTACAGAGAAAGAGCTCACCCCAGAGCCTGGTGGCACCTGCATTAGCAATGTCTGGTATAAGCAGGACACACAAGTGGAATGTTGCTAAAGGAAAAGGTTAGTGAAACACTCCCAAAATTAAATCCCTTTGGATAAAGCGTCATTTGCTCCACACAGGATCAAACTGCACCATATGATTTCTCTGTATTTACAGATTATCCCTTTGCATTTGGAGGTGACTCAGACACATTTAAGGCACCTGTCCTTTCTTCACCGAGAAGCCCTCCCTAGGACAGACGGTTGGTGGAAGGACTTCCACTCTACACTCCCTTTTCCCTTTTTCTCCTCTAACAAACAGGGCTGAAAATGTCCTGCCCAGTACCTCTGAATTATTCAAACAATTGGGAACACACAACAGCTCTCACATGCAAAAGAACCAGGATGAGACCTCTGTCCTTCTCAGTATGACACTGAGGACTACCTAGCAGTGATTTCTGTCTTGTAGCCCCACTCTACCACATTAATTTCTCCCTGGTGGTCTCTGTTGTCTCATGCTCCTCATACAGGCAAGCCACTGCTGAGAGTCATGGGAATGCGACTGAGTTCAGCAAGAGAGAGAAAAGTGAGAAATCAAACTCCTGGCCAAGCATGTACACCTTGGTATGTGGCCCACAGCCTGAAGCTTTCCTCAAAACCATGCGAGGCAGAAGTGCCCCCAAGAGCTTTGTTGCCATGAGCACTGTGTGCCCACTCTCTGCCCATCTGTGTCCCAGTGTGGCCAGGGGTGTGACAGAACGTGTGGTACAAAGCCAGAGGAGGCCACTTTGCATTCACACATCCAGTTTGGCATATAAGAACCTTCACTGTGGCCCTGCAGCAGCTGTCAAAGTCTTTGGTATCACCAAATCTATTTGGGTGATAATGATCAGGACCTGGATGAGGTCCTAAAGGACACCAAATAAAGAAAGGTTTATATTTACCTTGCTTTTCTTCCCTCTCTACAAGCCAGAAAATGACTGGGCACAGCCTATGACACACAGACCATGCTGACAGCCTGACTTTGGTGTTCAGCTGTTTTCCAGTTACATCTGAATGGATTTGATCTGGGCTTTTCCCTCCTTAATGCTGCTTCACCTGCAGATATGCAGCAATGCATTACAGAAGTTAACAGAATCAGAGCGATTCAGTTTTGACAAATAATGATGTAGAAATCAAATACATCCAATTGCACTGTGCTGGGTATTCAGCACCAAGCTGCTTAAAATTCCAAGGGGAAGAGGATGGACAGCCCTAAACCTAATTTGCTGGAGGTGTTTGACAGAAAAGAAATTAAAGCAGAGAGTAAAATACTGACTTCAGCCAGATGTGCTGAAATCCTGCAGAACAAGCGTGTGTGATGGAAACAGAACCTAGTCTATTCTCTTTGAGCAAAGAATAGCAGGGCAGTGGCTTGCCCAGTAATATTATCCTGAAATAATTCTCTGAACCTTAAAGATGATCCAATTCCCTTTGAAGAGGCAGTTTCAGGATTAATACAATGGGACCACTGGAGAGTGACACTGCAGGAGGGACGGTGACGACGACTATATCAAGGTATGAAAAGAGTACAGGCAGGAAGCCTGAAGAGGAAAAGCTATTTCAAAGATAAAACATGCCAGTCTGAAACTTCCTCTTGTAATTCTCATGACTTACAGAAAGGACAAGAAAAGGCTAAAGTTGTAACAAAAAGAGCACAGGAAGGCAACCAATGTGTTTTCAGACAACGGCAGGAAACCTACATCGTCAAAAATCTTTTATTTTCTGGTACAAATTAGCCATTCTCAAGGGACAAAGGAATAAAGAAAACCCAGTTCCAACCTGAGACAACAGGCTGATGCACAGCCATAAAGGCATTCATGTGCAGGGGTGTTCCAGAGCAGCAGGCTCATGGGATGCTGGAACAACTCGATCGGTCTGATCACCTACTGATCACACAACCCGTTTCTGACAGGGCTTGTGCCTGGGTAATATCTTCTTGGAGTAACACCTTTGAAAGTGTGTACATCTGCTGAAACATGTGCCAGTTTGTTTGCTTTGAAGGGAAAACCACTTGTCCTGTGACAATGGCATGTTCAAAATGATGCAATTACAGCAGAGGCAGAATTATGTCTTTTTACCTTGTTTTAATACCGTGAGCACAAACCAGAGTTGGGAAAGCCTCCAAGTGGTACTGAAATGGACCCTGATGAAACAAAACTTTCAAAGCCCCTAAACTCTGAGGAAATCTGGGTCTTGTCTGTAAAAATGTACCTTTTTGATATAAATCTATGCCTAACATAATTTGGAACTGCACCTAAATGCTGAGTCTGGACATCATCCAACAGCAACACTGAGGGGGGAAAAAAATATAGGAGAAATTTAACAGCTACCAAAAGAGACATGAACCAAATGTCTGCCTGTCTAAACTTCACTCTCATTAAACAGCTCTCCACTGATGACTCACACCTATGATGCAGGATTTCTCTCTGCTAGTTTTGGGTTTCCAGATTACATTTTACAAGTGTATTTGGAACCATATACAGGAAACACTAAAATGTATATAGGGGGATGTCAATGGAGGTTTTTTTTAGAGTGATGAAAATATCCTTCCCAAGGAAAATTTAATCCTCAAAGAAAATGTAGACTGCAAATGCTTCCTTTCCTGGTTTCTTTGTTAAGGAGTTGAAGAGTTGCACTGGAAAGAAAGTGGTTGGAACACTTAACACAGATGTTCATCTTCCTGGAGATTAACTCCAGTTCTGTTCCAACCAAATGAGCCATACTGTTCAAGCCCCAATAAATGAAAATGCTAGAAGACAACAGCAAAGAGGTTTCCAATGGCTTGTGGATTACTCACCTAGTGAAACAAAAAGAAAGCCTCTGGGGGGAAAAAAAGCCATGTGAAAGATCTGGTTTAGATTAATCTGGTTTAGATTACTGATAAATCATTTAAAAACTCACAGACTCAACTGAGATGCACGTTACAGCATCAAGGAGGAGTGCATTACGCTCCCTGGACCTCTTCCCACTTAATTTTCTCCAGACTGTCATCTTCACAGAATCACAGAATTTCAGGGGCTGGAAGGGACCTCAAAGGATCATCTAGACCAACCCTCCTGCCAGAGCAGGATCACCTACACCAGCTCACACCTCCTCCTTTTGGTCAGAACAATCCCATACTTATACCATGAACTTCAAAGTGCAAGAGAAATTAATTCAGGTTCTTGCTCTGTCACAGACATATCTAGCACCAAGACTTCCTTTGTGTTCTGGTCACTCACCTGAAAAATAGAGACAACTCCATCTCCTATACCTCAAAAAGTCTGTAAGGAAAAGAGATATCTATAGGACCGTAATGGACGATTGGCTGCTGCAGTATCTAAAAGAGATACATCAGAAGTTCCAGCAACAGATTCCAGGACGAAACTAGTGAAAGCTGGGGCTGTTCAGTCTGGAGAAGAGAAGGCTCCGAGGTGACCTCATTGTGGCCTTCCAGCATCTGAAGGGGGCCTACAAGAGAGGGGGAGGGAATTCTCAGGCTATCAGGTAGTGATAGGACTAGGGGGAATGGAATGAAGCTGGAGGTGGGGAGATTCAGGCTAGATGTGAGGAAGTTCTTCCCCATGAGAGTGGTGAAGCCCTGGAATGGGTTATCCAGGGAGGTGGTTGAGGCCCCATCCCTGGAGGTGTTTAAGCCCAGGCTGGATGAGGCTGTGGCCAGCCTGATCTAGTGTGTGGTGTCCCTGCCTATGGCAGGGGGTTGGAACTAGCTGATCCTTGTGGTCCCTTCCAACCCTGACTGATACTATGATACTACTATGATACTATGAAAGGGAAGTATTCAGGGGATTATCACTGAAGATGTGGGACACTATGTATCTCCTTTACATAAAGAGCCCAGAAGAGTTCACAAGCTCTTACGCATACGTGGAAATCGCAGAGGTTTTGCTAAGCCTCATAAAATCTTTTAAACAGCAACAACAAACCCAACCCTACAATATTCCAAAGCCTTTCTTCAGAGAAGAAGCACATTGTAATGTTGGGTTCCAATACCTGACTCATGTGTTGAGGAATTTGTGCAGATGAAAGTTTCCTCAAAGGCTCTAGAAGAACAAGAGCCCTAACAATCCCGCTGCAGGTTACTCCATCAGCTGTCAGCTCTGCTGGAATACTTGCTATAATCTCTCTGCTTTCCAGAAAAGCTGAGCCTTTTTGAAGTTAAATATTTTCCCTCTCAAACCCAGAAATATATAACTGTTTCTACCTTAATCCAGTTTTACACTAAAGAACCAATGGCACAGGCAAGAGCTGACAGAAAGCTTAGCAACTTCACACTTAGGCGGCACAGAGTTCACTTTGTTTCTTCCTAAAGCATTAAAAAGTGAAGTGTCCTGGCTTCACTTACCCATCCAACACTGATAACAAATATTGATCACATATGCTGATAACCTAGGTCCTTTTAGCTGAAGGGTCCTGCTCTGTAATGCTCTGATGAGGACAGGCCGTGGTGCAATTCTGCACTTAACAGTTACAGAGAGAGCCCTTCCCATTTTTGCAGGCATTAGGAGCACAGGAACAGCCCACAGGGGAAAAAGAAAAAGCAACTGAAACCAAACCACCGAACAGCCACATTCCTACTGAGAATTCAAGGAAGATCAAAACATGAGCTGGACTTCTAGTCAATGCTATATATATATACCCAATTCAGCTGGCTGCTCTGAGAGGGAAAACCAGTGCTCTTTAGCAGACAGTAAAAGCAAAGATTCCCCTGCTAGGTGACTCCAGAAGTCAGGTGTGTTCCTGGGAGCTATGGTTACTAACTTCATAAGGAGGGACAGGGCACAGCCTTGTTTTGCAATGTACTTAAACACAACAGAAGGCAAATGTCAAACTCTGCCACACATTGGCTTCTCTCCTGAGGGTTTGACAGCTGGCTCCCCTGACACTACATGGTACCTGTGCCCCACAAATACTGGCATGCCAGGCTACAACTTTCTGCTCTGATGATGCAATTAGCTGCAATTACCTTACAAAGCCCAGGTTTTCCAGGAATTATCCCATCTTAAAGTCATCTGGACACAAAGCTTTGCATACTACAGGAACCATGAGGGTGGTAGAACACTGGAACAGGTGGTTGAGGCCCCATCCCCAGAGACATTCAAGGTCAGGCTCAACAAGGTTCTGAAGCAGCCTGATCTAGTGGATGATGTCCCTGCAAGGGAGTTGGACTAGACAACCTATGGAGGTCCCTTCCAACCCAAACCATTCTATGTTTTCTTATGAGGGACCTAGGAAGGTGATAAACTGAGCTCTGTGTACAAATAGAGGTGTTACTTAGAATCATAGAATTGTCAGGGCTGGAAGGGACCTCAAGGATTGTCCAGTTCCAGCCTCCCTGACATGGGCAGAGACACCTCACATTAGATCAGGTTGCTCAGAGCCACATCCAGCCTGGCCTTAAAAGCCTCCAGGGATGAAGCTTCTACCACCTCCCTGGGCAACCTGTGCCAGTCTCTCACCACCCTCATGGGGAAGAACTTCCTAACATCCAATCTGAATCTACCCATTTATATTTTTGTTCCATTTCCCCTAGTCCTATCACTCCCTGACACCCTAAAAAGTCCCTCCCCAGCTTTCTTGTAGCCCCCTTCAGATACTGGAAGGTGACAGTAAGGTCTCCTTGGAGCCTTCTCTCCCGACTGAACAGCGCCAAAGCTCAGTCTGTCCTCATAGGAGAGGAGCTCCAGCCCTCTGATCATCCTTGTGGCCCTCCTCTGGACACGTTCCAGCACATCCAGATCCTTTCTGTAATAGGCATAGGAGCTCAAGCTACATAAAATATACTTAAGTTTTCCCTTACTGAAATCTTGTCACACACTTATTGTGTACTGGTGATGGATAATTAGAGTGTACAATATGCATGCACACATTTAAACTCTGATAGTTGGCTCTTTGTGCCTTTAGTATGTACTACACATCTTTCAGTGCTATACTGAAACATTCCCACTCCATAGTCTCACTGCAGATCACTACAGCTATCTTCTGCAGCCCTTCATTAGCCCTTCACTATACCACAAACATCCTGCTCATTAGCCTATAATCACGTTGCTTATCAGCTACATTTTCAAGCTCCTTGTTACTTCCCTGCACAGCTCCAATAATGAGGCCTTATATTTTACATCACATTAGCTTCTATTAGCTGCAGCCATCACCTTTCCTCCCAGAAACTGTTAGTTTAGGTAAGACACCTATTCTGCAACTACTGCCTTGGTGCATTAATTTCATCATCAATAAGCAGCGCTCGCTGACAGCACGTCTGGGAAGGTACAGCCTGCAGCCAGGCTTGCAGTACACAGAGATTTGTGATGAATCCATTCAGCCATGAAACAAGCAGTGTCACAGTGACAAAGCAGACAAGACACTGTCAGGCAGACAGGGTTATGTCTTACTTTCATAAAAAGCAAAAGCTCTGTGCTGTTTCTTCCTTCTCAGCTTTGCAGCCCAGGTGGGGCTGGGGCAGGCAGCGGGGCACGCAGCCCTCCAGGCACAGCAGCACCTTAAAAATTCACCACCACCCTCCTGCCCCAGCCATCTCCTCCTGTTAAAAACAAACCAGCTGGAATGATCCACGTTCAGATCAAGGTTTTGAAGGTTTGCTTTTAACCGAGAATCATTTCAGTAATCCTGCTTGCGACTCAGTCTCACAAACTGTTGTAGTGACCTAAATAAGGGAGCAGAAAATGAGAATGAAATGGTGAGAAATCAGGAAAGATCAATTTCTTCCCACAGTTTCTTCACTGAATTCAACTGAGCATGTAAGTTGCCATTAGAGTGAAAGCATTTATCCTACGAAACAGTCCTGCACGGATTCGGTTTCCAGTTAAAACTGCAAATCAGCTGCAAATCCAGCGCGGCCTTAGCAGGTCTCAGTAAGGAATGGAGTAAATCATGCAGAGTTTGAGGGGTCTGCTAGTGAGAGACAGCTCTGGCACACTTGAAATATAAATAAAACCCTGGAGCAGACATCTCAGACAGTGCTAAAAAAAGGATCAATATTAATTGGCAGGGGGAGTTCGTCCCATCAAGCTGCTACCTGCCTCAGAGCACAGGAAGAATTCCACCATTAGGTGTGCATTTTTAGTAAGAAGGCTTTCACTCACCAACTCAATCTGTTATTTCTGAAAGTACTGTGCTGTGGGGGAAAAAAAAACCACCAACAAACACCCAGGGGCTTCACTTAACTATTTAATTACTACCTAAAAGAGAAATTAACACTTGACTTGCTATATAGTGCTAGCATTCTTGCACCAACTGGAACAAACAAGAACCTCTGAAAAGAAAGGTGTGCTTGTTGAAAAATCAGGGGAAACAAAAGAAAAAAGGGGGGAAAAGAATAAATAGGATAGGATAGGATAGGATAGGATAGGATAGAATAGAATAGAATAGAATAGAATAGAATAGAATAGAATAGAATAGAATAGAATAGAATAGAATAGAATAGAATAGAATTAACCAGGTTGGAAAAGACCTTTGAGATCATCGAGTCCAACCTATCGCCCAACACCATCTAATCCACTAAACCATGGCACACAAGTGCCCCATCCAGTCTCTTCCTAAACACCTCCAGTGATGGTGTCTCCACCACCTCCCTGGGCAGCACATTCCAATGGGCAATCTCTCTTTCTGGGAAGAACTTTCTCCTCACCTCCAGCCTAAAGCTCCCCTGGCACAGCTTGAGACTGTGTCCTCTTGTTCTGGTGCTGGTTGCCTGGGAGAAGAGACCAACCCCCACTTGGCTACAACCTCCCTTCAGGGAGTTGTAGACAGCAAGAAGGTCTCCCCTGAGCCTCCTCTTCTCCAGGCTAAGCAACCCCAGCTCCCTCAGCCTCTCCTCACAGGGCCGTGCCCCAAACCCCTCCCCAGCTTTGTTGCCCTTCTCTGGACACCTTCCAGCAACTCAACATCTTTCCTAAACTGAGGGGCCCAGAACTGGACACAGGACTCAAGGTGTGGCCTAACCAGTGCAGAGCACAGGGGCAGAATGACTTCTCTGCTCCTGCTGGCCACACTGTTCCTGTTATAGAAAAGCCTTTAGTGCTATAAGCAGTTTCCCAAAACTGTGTGTACTAATTGTATTGCCAGAATTGGAAACACCCTTACATCACTTCCAGTACAATTCCTCTTCTTCCAGTACAGTTCCTCTTTTATGAGTGCTGTGATTGGAAAGGAGTAATTACAAAGGAAAAATTTCCATCTCACATACTTGCGCTCTTAGGGGAAAGGGGGATGGTTTAAAAACATTTTCTTGAGGTTTGCAAGGAACATTACAATTCTCCACCATGGAAAAATGTTAGGTATTTCCCACAGCCCAGGCTTTTTACTTAAGCCACTGCACACAGCTGAAACATTTCTGAGACAGCTTCATTCTCAGGCAGGCAGCTTCTTGGAAGGCAAGGAGGATGCTGGGATGTACGAGAAGAGAGAATCTGGCCTTGTGCTTTCTGACCAGAACAGGAGGTTTTCTTGTAACCACTGGATAGATCTGGCTGCCACGAGAACATTTATAAGATTTTAAATAGAAGTGCTAATAATTTGACAGTTTGAATGTGCAGATCACGTGCCATCATGTATTTCTCAAGTAATGGGCTCTACCAACTATAAGTCTGCTGCTTCAGTAAGTGGAACTCTTCTTTGATTCCACCTGTAGAAAAGTTTTGCCTTTGCTATATAAGATCTGCCCTCAAATTTATGGTTCCTCTGGAGGGTGTGGGAGGGACAGTGAATTATGTGACCAGGCTGTAGCACTTTATGAAAAGGTAAATGAAGTCAATGGCTTGGCAGAACCAGGGGAGTAATGGACATTTTTATGAAGAACAAAAACATCCTAGCCAGTAAGTAAATAGAGACAGACTCTGGAAGGTATCAAACCTCATGCTGAGTGCATTAGAGATCCATCAACTGCCCCACAGTTGTCTGCTGTGGATTTTCTAGCATTCTTCTCCAAAACTGCAAAGGCACATCATGGATGGAGGGCTGGGCAGTGCTCAGATGAAGCACAAGTTCAGCTCCCACGTCTGCAGGGTCAAAGGAGTGATTATTCCAAGTTATGACAATTGCATCATGAACAATTACAGTTGTATAATTCCTTCACAAGGAATTTTAAGGCATCATTTTGAACTCCTCTCCTGCAACACAAGTTCGCTGTCCATGTCACAAACTTCACCTTCCTGTGAATGAGGTTGCCATGATGTGCCTGCAGTTGTGAAAATGTTCAGACAGTTAAACAAGAGAGAGGCCTTGAGCACCAGCCCTAAGAGGAGAGGCTGAGGGAGCTGGGATTGTTTAGCCTGGAGAAGAGGAGGCTCAGGGGAGACCTCATTGCTCTCTACAACTACCTGAAGGGAGGTTGTAGCCAGGAGGGGGCTGGTCTCTTCTCCCAGGCAACCAGCACCAGAACAAGAGGTCACAGTCTCAAGCTGCACCAGGGGAAGTTTAGGCTGGAGGTGAGGAGAAAGTTCCTCCCAGAGAGAGTTGTTAGCCATTGGAATGGGCTGTCCAGGGAGGTGGTGGAGTTGCTGTCCCTGGAGGTGTTCAAGAGGGGAATGGACGTTGCACTTGGTGCCAAGTCATAAGGTGTTGGGTGACAGGTTGGACTTGATGATCTTTGAGGTATTTTCCAACCTTATTGATTCTATTATTATATGATTCTATGAGCAGATTTTCCTAGCAGCCTTTACAGTGAAGGTGTGTCTGTGCCACCTGAGCTGGCATTTTCACAGAGCACAGAGGGAAAGCTGCAGTCACCCACAGGAGGAGGCAAACCTGAGGGAGCTGCAGTCACCAGGGTCACTGAGGGAATGCAGCAGCTCACAGCCACAGCAGCCGCATTTGTTGGTCACTTGCTAATGGCCCCATTCCTAGCCTCCTCACAGCCTTCTACAATTGCTGAAGCTTGCTCTTTAAATTTATTTTGCTTAGAGCTATTAGCAGCCACATTTCCCTTGCCATCCTTCTCCTGTAACTGCAGTGACACCTGGGGAGGGCTGAGCCCATCAGCTGTAGCTTAGCCTACTGTTGAACTTGGCAAGCTACCGGCACTTATAGCCCCAGCAGATGTTTCTGCTTTTATAGCAGCTCTTCCAAACCCTTGGCCAGACATAAATCCAAAATAGATCCAGGAAAGAGACAAACAGTGCCACCATCATGGCTCTTAAAATTAGGAAGCAGAACCAGTCCTTCCTGCAGGACTCTGACAGACCATTAGCAACAGAAGGTGCCGTGAAGTGCTCCCATAAATTACCCTGACAGATGAGGAGGCCCAGCCACAGCCAATGCAGCACCTTGTGCACTGCCTCACAGCTTGCTAGGAAACAGAACACTAAGACAGACACATTCACAGGGGAGCTTCCAAACCAAGACCACCCTCCACAGCAACAAATACAGGAGGCGTTATGGCCGACCATACAGACCTACGCTGCTTCCACACCATGGCAATGGATGTTCTAACTATAACAGAGTCAGGAGTGATCCTTGTCAGAACACCAGCAATGCTGGATCTGTGCTGCAGAAATTATGTTTCACCAAGAACATGCTGACATTAGGATTTACAGCAAAGGGACTTGATGATGTCTGGAGGTCCCTTCCAACCCCTAACATCCTATGACACATACCAGGGTGATGTGCTAATACATTTGTTCATTTGATGATGGCTAACTGCTCAAATAGGAAGCTTGGTCCACTATAAATTGTTGCCATGGAAGTTCAAATGCAAGTGAAAACAACTCCCACAGAATAAGAATAGTTCTCTACATTCAAAATAACACAAAGCACTCAAGGAGCAAAAAACTTCAACCACATCCCAGACAGACACTAAAAGAGATTAGAAAGAGAAAGGGGGAAAGAAATGACCCAACATCTAAAAAGGAGTAAAAACTCCCCCCCCCCCACTTCTACTGTTGTTGATTCCACTCAAAAGCCACCACTTTGGGAATTTAAGGCTTTGGCAAACCTTATGGTACATGCAGTCAAGCCTCAGGTTCCCAGTGAAAGTTCAGCACAATACCACTACTCTGCAAACACACATAGAGATTCCCAAATGCTAGCCACTAGTCCCACCAGGTGTATTTTGTTAAGTACCCTCTAGACGTGACTCGGAAACCAGCCTGATCTTACACCAATAAAACGAAAACCAACGTGCCAGTGCTCAGGGAGAGCCTAAGATACGTTTGCTGTTCTTACTTCTAACTACACAAACTTCAAGGCAGCCTTTTCCAAAGAAATCAAGGCTCCTACAACTGGAGAATGCAAAAGGAAGGTGGTTAGGAGTCACTCATTGCACTGCCCATTGCCCTTGGCTTTGGGCAATCCCACGGAATAAAGCAGGCTTCATACAGTAAAGTACATTTACATGTGAACTTGTCTTGCGTTTAGACTGGATCAGACTGGATCTCCAGATGTAAACTGACTTTTGTTTTCTTTTTATTGAGACAAACTTTCATTATCATCATGAAATAATGACCCTCTGAAAAGCCTTACAATATAGCTTCAAGACAGGTAATACTTTGACTGTTGAATGCCTCAGAAGTCCTTTCATGTGCAGGCATTTTGTATTTTCTCTGATTTGCAATATCCCATGCTAATAAAACTGAGAGATCTGAGTCATAATGTTGTTGTTCAACCTTTACTTCATAGACAAAGGGAATTCCTTCTTCCAGAGCCATCTAACTTTAGACTGTGTCCTATTTTTAAACCAGCAGACCAGCTGTGATTAACCTTACCACGGATTAACCTGTCTGTGACATCTAACCCTGCAGAATGAATGCCACAGAACTTTTCAGGAGATGAAACCCAGTGGCATGACAGGCAAAGATTAAAATATTCCAAAGACTTCATCAGAAAGTCAAAAGAAAGTGACCTAGCTCCTGAGCTGGGTATTTGTCGAACATCCTGACAGTGAAGCTTGCACACTCCCAGAAAAGAGAGCATCACAAACAAAACAGGATTCTTTTTAATGGCTGTAAATCACCATCCTTGAGTTAACCACACTAAAACCTGATCATTCTTAGATGGAACTTAACCACCTAGCTTGATGCAGGGAGCTGGGGGTGTTTAGCCTGGAGAAGAGGAGGCTCAGGGGAGACCTTATTGCTCTCTACAACTCCCTGAAGGGAGGTTGTAGCCAGGTGGGGGTTGGTCTCTTCTCCCAGGCAAGCAGCGCCAGAACAAGAGGACACAGTCTCAAGCTGCAGCAAGGGAGGTTTAAGCTGGATGTTAGGAAGTTCTTCCTAGAAAGAGTGATTGGCCATTGGAATGGGCTACCCGGGGAGGTGGTGGAGTCACCATCCCTGGAGGTGTTTAAGAAGAGACTGGATGGGCTTGGTGCCATGGTTTAGTTGATTAGATGTTGTTGGGTGATGGGTTGGATGAGATGATCTTGAAGGTCTCTTCCAATCTGGTCCATTCCATTCTATTCTATTCTATTCTATTCTATTCTATTCTATTCTATTCTATTCTATTCTATTCTATTCTATTCTACTCTACTCTACTCTACTCTACTCTACTCTACTCTACTCTACTCTACTCTACTCCTTTCTGTTCTATTCTATTCAGTGTATCTTGCTCAAAAATGTTTTGGCATAAGATATACTTTCAGTACCTGAATTTCAGACATTTTAAACTGCAGGAGAGGTTCTTCTACAGGAGAGTGCCACATTCCCAGACTATACATAACAGTTGCTCATCATTATCCACAAGGATACCAAAAGGGATGTCAGCACGTACGTCTTCCAAGGTACTCTTTTGTCATGTTCTGATCTGTTTTCTCTGGTATTAAGAAGTTGCTAGTAAAACTGATTGATGGGTCGCCTCATTGTACCAGGAGGACTTGTCATTCAACACTTTGACCTTGTCTCCACACTGACAGTCGAGTGTCTTTGAAATCTGTTTACTTCAGAATTTACAAGAGTATTAATGACAGGATGTCAGCACTTCTCAGGTTTGAAAAGATCTAATAATAGTAAATAAGTTTGGACAGTAGGGTCATCTGTAATGTACTTTAAGAAAGAGAGACAAGTTTCATTATTACACCTTATGATTAAAGACCAAACAATTCTTCTTTGGTAGTTGACTTTTTTGGAGGGGCTTTGGGTTTTTTGGTTTTGTTTTTTTTTGAAGAACACTCTTTATTTTGTGAGGCCACATTACATGAAACAAAACAAAGAGCTATCCTGTCAAGTAAAAACAACCAGCTGGCAGCCAGTCACTAGTGCTGTCCCCCAGGGATCAGTTCTGGGCCCCATCCTCTTTAATATCTTCATTGATGATCTGGATGAGGGGATTGAGTTAGTCATCAGCAAATTTGCACCAAGACGGGAGCAGATGTTGATCTGTTAGAGGGTAAGGGCACTCCAGAGGGACCTCGACTGACTGGACAGATGGCCAGAGTCCAACATGATGGCATTCAGCAAATCCAAGTGCCAGGTGCTGCACTTTGGCCACAACAACCCCAGGAAGTGCTACAGGCTGGGGTCAGAGTGGCTGGAGAGCTGCCAGGTAGAAAGGGACCTGGGGGTACTGGTTGACAGCAGCTGAACATGAGGCAGCAGTGTGCCCAGGTGGCCAAGAAGGCCAATGGCATGCTGGCCTGCATCAAGAATAGTGTGGCCAGCAGGAGCAGGGAAGTCTTTCTGCCCCTGTACTCAGCACTCGATAGGCCATACCTTGAGTCCTGTGTCCAGTTCTGGGCCCCTCAATTTACAAAGGACATTGAGACTCTGGAACATGTCCAGAGAAGGGCAACGAGGCTGGGGAGAGGCATTGAGCACAAGCCCTACAAGGAGAGGCTGAGGGAGCTGGGGTTGTTTAGCCTGGAGAAGAGGAAGCTCAGGAGGGGGTTGGTCTCTTCTCCCAGGCAACCAGCACCAGAACAAGAGGACACAGTCTCAAACTGTGCCAGAGGAAGTTTAGGCTGGAGGTGAGGAGAAAGTTCTTCCAAGAAAGAGAGATTGGTCATTGGAATGTGCTGCCCAGGGAGGTGGTGGAGTCACCATCCCTGGAGGTGTTCAAGAGGGGATTGTACACGGCACTTGGTGCCATGGTTTAGTCATGAGGTCTGTGGTGACAGGTTAGACTTGATCTTTGAGGTCTCTTCCAACCTTGGTGATTCTGTGACTTATCTTGACAGATGCAACACCCTTCCCAGAAACAGCTACAGAACCTCAGAAGCTTGGTGATCTCCTATGGGCAAGCTTTGTGCAGGTCTGAGAAGCAGCCAAGATGACAAAAAGTTGGTTTATTCCTTCATCATTACGTACAACATATAAAAATGAGCTATTCGCCCCTCTGTCACGAGCATGGGGCCTGCATTCCTGCATTTCAGGTTCATGGAAATGAGATATCTAGAAAGGAGAGAGACAGAGGAAGGACACCTTTTTTTGGTGGTAGCACTTTCCTTCTTTCATTAGCAGTACTACCTACAAAATGACACATGGCAATAACTTCTTGTTTGCTAAAGAGCCTTTGCTTTGCTGCATAACCGTCTCAGGAGGAAAAGTGATCTTCTGTTCCAACTCCTGCCAGCGTAGCTGCACTCTCCATAGTTACCTGCTCACAAATTCATCTATTCTACAGCAGGAGATTAGTAAGAATAACAAAACTATGATAATCAGATGACCCCTCAGATCCCAGAGAAGGTGTCCTCCAGCATTAGTGCTGTGTCTTCAGGCACTGACTAATCTAGCAGAACAATGAACAGTCACGTCAGACCGCTATTTGCATTGGCCACACGTGGCCTGCTCAACAGTTGGATTTCAGCTTTTTCTTTGTAGCTTTTGGATCTGTCTTGGGTTCTGCTAACATTTTGCATACTCTATGCCAATAAATAAACGTGCATTCAACACAGCTGAGCTTCAGAGTCCTCCAATTTCCTCACATATCACAAAAGGTGAAGAAAACTTGTAGTTTTGCCTCAGTAACGCACAAAACCGGAAGAAAATTGATACCTGTGGCCTGTAAGACACTGAAGAAGGATGTAGAAGAGAAGGGTATTATCATATGATCAAAGGAAGCTCTAAATGATTATAAAAAGAAGAACACCAAGAAGTAGCTTTGAGTCACTTACTCTGTTATGAATGCAAATTATCAGTAACGAATATTAGTTGATGGATTGATAAGAAATTTCAAGTGATTCCAAGCCATTAAGTTATTCACACTGATATTCAAAATGCAATTACTCTCAAACCACACAACAGAGTTGGATTAATGGAATAAATACTTCATGAGCAGCCCATGAGTCATGTCTGCTTCTTATGCTGAGGTTATGGTTACTAATCATTTCTGCTCTGTAGCTTTACTAACTAACAACAATAACAATAACAAATAACACCACATCCAAGCTCCCCCACAATTATGCTCTCAGGAAAGAAAAGAAGAAAAAAGAAGTATTTTAAAGGGAATATCTTAAAGAAAAATACAGCTTGGGTTATGCATAGTGTAGGGAGATTCTCAGGCTTCAAATTTATGCTTTGCAGACATCTCTTCAAATCATGGAATTGTTAGGGTTGGAAGGGACCTCAAGGATCATGAGAGGTCTATTCTATTCTATTCTATTCTATTCTATTCTATTCTGTTCTGTTCTGTTCTGTTCTGTTCTGTTCTGTTCTGTTCCGTTCCGTTCCGTTCCATTCCATTCTACTCACTCCCCCTGCCATGGGCAGAGACACCTCACACTAGATCAGGTTCCCCAGAGCCACATCCAGCCTGGCCTTAAAAAACTCCAGGGATGAGGCTTCCACCACTGCCCTGGGCAACCTGTTCCAGTGTCTCATCACCCTCATGGGGAAGAATTTCTTTCTAACATCCAATCTAAATCTCCCCATTTCTATTTTTGTTCCATTCCCCCTAGTCCTATCATTCCCTGACAGCCTAAAAAGTCTCTCCCCAGCAATCTTGTAGTCCCCTTCAGATACTGGAAGGCCACAATAAGGTCTCCTAGGATAGATTCTTTTTGGGGAAAAAAATAAGTTGTCTTTGCTAGTAAATGTGTCAAATGGCATAGAAGAATTACTTCTGCCGTTCTCCCATCCCTTGAGCAGCAGATACACAAAGGCAGAGGCATAATGAAGCAGGAAGGGAGCAGGGTCATCCATGCCTGGAAGATGTAGTGAATAAACAATACTGTCAGGTATATGACATCTAGAGCTGTGTGTGATTTCATCACTTGGAGATCGAAAGTCTTTAGGAGGAAAAGATGGTCTGCTATCCTCTGCTGCTCGCCCCATCCCTACTTGTTACTTCTTGTAAGCCTCTCCCCCTCAGCTTGCAAGTCCAGGAGCAGCAGAGCAAAACCTGCCTTTAGAGATGGCTGACCTTTAGTAATTGCATTTCAAATTATTATCAGAGCACCAACTGCACACACAATCTTTCTTTATACCTGTCCTCTCTTTGCCTTCCCCATCACAACAGCATTGGGGGTTTGTTGCTTTTTCTTCCTCCTTCATTCCTATCTTTTGGCAGCGGTAACACAGGACTCTGTGTGTCACATCAGCAAGGAGAGAGAAATGCATTAAGCCTGATTTTGAAAGCTGGACATGCTAGGCACAGATTTCATCCACACTGCAAGGAAAGCACCACTAGCAGCACTGACAGCAATGCCAGGCATCCTTGACACACAGACAAGGACTGTTGCTATTTGCTTTGAAATTCTCTATTACGTTGTCTTTTAGCATACAGGTGTCAATTTACTGTCCCATCTCAGAGAAAACAAATGTTAGGAAGAAATTCTTTCCCATGAGGGTGGTGAGACACTGGAACAGGTTGCCCAGGGAGGTGATAGAAGCCACATCCCTGGAGGTTTTTAAGGCCAGGCTGGATGTGGCTCTGAGTGTAAGGTATCCCTGCCCATGGTAGCGGGGTTGGAACTGGATGGTCCTTGAGGTCCCTTCCAACCTATGACTTAAATATTCTGTCTGCAGGAAACTGGCTCCAAAATTTTTGGGTAAGGGGACACTATTGAAACATTTCAAAAATCATTCTAAGCTTTCACTTGGCAGCAACACACCTGTAATGAAGATCAGGCTGTGAAGCACTGGCCCATGAACTTGCAGACCACCAGTGGTCCATACCCACTATTTCTGAACCACTATATAGAGAGCATACAGACACCTCTAACAGCTATCACTAACTGTCCCACAGTTTTGATACTCTGCCATCAATTATGGAGAGAAAAATAGGACAGATGGCTGGAAAAATCGTTCACCTGACCCTAAAGTAGTCTGCTTAGTTAACTGCTTCATCTCCATGTCCTTACTCTGGATGTAGCCTATTCTCTCTGAATTCACTTGCCACCCTCACCACCTCAGGCTCCATCATAACAGAACAAAAAGGGGGTAAAAAAAAAAAAATAGAGAGAGGTGAAGTTCTGGGAATGGTGAAACAAACTGCTTTCCCCCAAATGGTTAATATTCTGCATAGATATATATGGGAAAGGCAAGGCTGTGGATTGAATTGAACCTGCTGCTGTTATTCATACCGTGCTGGTTCAGTTTGACCCATTTTGTTCTGATTCAAACCATTACAGGAAGAGATGCTGAGGGGCAGAGAGGAGGCAGAGCGGAGTCCATTCTCTAAGTCCTAATTAAAAAGGCACTTAAGTAAATCACCTGGAATCAAGCCCTACACTTTCCATGCATATGAGCATTAAATGCATCTCAATACACAGGAATGTCACAGAGCACTGCATTACATTATTTATTCTTCTGCTTGTAAATTACTTGAGGAAATCAACAACAGCTGCCTGAGATTATTTGTAAATTCTTGACTTGTAGCTTGTTAGCTATAAAACACTGAGCTCTGATAGGGAATAAGGTCACACACTATGGTTGTCTTTTCCTGCTCATCTGGTGACTTACACAATCAGACTGCTGTCCTCAGCATTTGTGATTACGAATTCCAGTTGCCATCCTCAAGTATTCCGTAATGTACAGTTAAAATGTGTTGATTTGGCAAATCCTGCCCTTTGCTGAAGTCTCTCTACAGAAAATGAATACAGGACAGGTCTAGACAGGATTGAAATACATTACATCTCAAATATGAGCTAATAGTCACCAAAAACTTGCAATATTCTGTTGCTCAGCTCAAGATGAACAAGATTCCATTGATCATGTGGCTTCTTTGTGTGTCCTGTGTACCAGCAAAGTCTCAGCTCCCCAGCACACTACCAGGTGGTCTCTGTCTCAAACCAAATTCAGTTGCCTCCTCAAACACACTCAAATAGAGGGAAGACTTCCAAGGGCAAATGAATGGCCTCTGGGTTTCACCACACCGATTCCACAGCAGTTTGGCTTGTCAGTTAACCCTCAGTGTGAGGAATGCTACCATTCTTACCACTGGTTTTGCTAACAGGCTCTGTGTTCCAGGCAGTATTATCCATCAAATCACCCCAGCCACGAAGCACAATGATGCCAGCTCCTAACTGCAGAGCAACCACATGCAGACAGCAGCAAGGTCCCAGTTCTTGCTCTGGCTGCTCCTAGGAAACACTTCATGTGGTAACAACTACTGTCAGGACTGATTCTGTTTAAATGCCATACTGTGGATCCTAAATACACACAGGAGCCTGGTGGACCTTGCAAGAGACAAGTTCTACTGACACCAGCCCTTCTTAGTCACTGATGTATACAGAACCATAGAATTGTTAGGGTTGGAAGAGACCTCAAGGATCATCTAGTTCCAACCCCGCCTGCCATGGGCAGGAACACCTCACACTAGATCAGGTTGCTCAGAGCCACATCCAGCCTGGCCTTAAAAACCTCCAGGGATGAGGCTTCCACCTCCTACCTGTCATCTTATCGCAGCAGCCAGAGCTTCTGGTCACTTTGTCCTCCAAAGAAAAGCTACTTGCTTGCCCAGAGCCAATCCAGTGTCATCCTTTCACTTCTCTACCAGCTACCAATGCTTTTAAACAATACTTTTTAGCTTAACAATTCATTCTCTCAAGTGGGCTTTAAAAAGTCAGTGCTGAACATGAGCCTGCAGTGTGCTCAGGTGGCCAAGAAGGCCAATGGCATCCCGGCCTGGATCAGGAACAGTGTGGCCAGCAGGAGCAGAGAAGTCATTCTGCCATGTACTCAGCACTGGTTAGGCCACAACTTGAGTCCTGTGTCCAGTTCTGGGCCCCTCAGTTTAGGAAAGATGCTGAGTTGCTGGAACATGTCCAGAGAAGGGCAACAAAGCTGGGGAGGGGTTTGGAGCACAGCCCTGTGAGGAGAGGCTGAGGGAGCTGGAGTTGCTTAGCCTGGAGAAGAGGAGGCTCAGGGGAGACCTTCTTGCTGTCTACAACTACCTGAAGGGAGGTTGTAGCCAAGTGGGGGTTGGTCTCATCTCCCAGGCAAGCAGCACCAGAACAAGGACACAGTCTGAAGCTGTGCCAGAGGAGGTTTAGGCTGGATGTTAGGAAGAAGTTCTTCCCAGAGAGATTGGTCACTGGAATGGGTTGCCCAGGGAGGTGGTGGAGTCACCATCACTGGAAGTGTTTAGGAAGAGACTGGATGAGGCACTTGGTGCCATGGTTTAGTTGATTAGATGGTGTTGGATGATAGATTGGACTTGATGATCTCGAAGGTCTTTTCCAACCTGGTTAATTCTATTCTATTTTCCTGATGTCATTCAATGTATAGAGACATTTAGAAGTGTAAGATTTCCTCCTGAAATCTGCTTACCCAAGTGGCTAGCAATCAATACAATACAATACAATACAATACACCAGGTTGGAAGAGACCTTCAAGATCATCGTGTCCAACCCATCAAACAGTCCAACCCACCCAACAACTAGACCATACAGCCAAGCACCCCATCAAGTCTTCTCCTGAACACTCCAATGAAGGTGACACCACCACCTCCACGGGTAGCCGATTCCAATGGGCAATCACTCTCTCCGTGTAGAACTTCTTCCTAACATCCAGCCTAAACCTGCCCTGGCGCAGCCTGAGACTGTGTCCTCTTGTTCTGGTGCTGGATGCCTGGGAGAAGAGGCCAACCTCTGCCTGGCTACAACCTCCCTTCAGGTAGTTGTAGAGAGCAAGAAGGTCACCCCTCAGTCTCCTCTTCTCCAGGCTAAGCAACCCCAGCTCCCTCAGCCTTTCCTCATAGGGCTTGTGTTCCAAACCCCTCACCAGCTTTGTTGCCCTTCTCTGGACACGTTCCAGCAAGTCAACATCCTTCCTAAACTGAGGGGCCCAGAACTGGACACAGTACTCAAGGTGCGGCCTAACCAGTGCAGTGTACAGGGGCACAATGACCTCCCTGCTCCTGCTGGCCACACTGTTCCTGATGCAAGCCAGGATGCCATTGGCCTTCTTGGCTGCCTGGGCACACTGCAGGCTCATGTTCAGCCTACAATCAACCAGTACCCCCAGGTCCCTCTCTGCCTGGCCACTCTCCAGCCACTCTGTCCCCAGCCTGTAGCACTGCCTGGGGTTGTTGTGGCCAATGTGCAGAATCCGGCACTTGGATGTGTTAAATCTCATGCCATTGGACTCTGCCCATCTGTCCAGCCTGTCGAGGTCCCTCTGCAAAGCCTCTCTGCCCTCCAGCAAATCAACTGCTGCCCCCAGCTTGGTGTCATCTGCAAATTTACTGATGATGGACTCAATGCCCTCATCCAGATCATCAATAAAGATGTTGAAGAGCATGGGGCCCAGTACTGATCCCTGGGGCACACCACTAGTGACAGGCCGCCAGCTGGATGTGGTGCCATTCACCATTACTCTCTGGGCTCGGCCCTCCAGCCAGTTCCTAACCCAACGCAGTGTGCTCCTGTCCAAGCCACGGGCTGCCAGCTTGGCCAGGAGTTTGCTGTGGGGAACGGTGTCAAAGGCCTTGCTGAGGTCCAGGTAGACCACATCCACAGGCCTCCCCACATCCACCAGGCGGGTCACCTGATCATAGAAGGAGATCAGGTTGGTCAGGCAGGACCTGCCCCTCCTAAATCCATGCTGGCTAGGCCTGAGCCCCTGGTCATCCTGTAAGTGCTGTGTGATCGCACTCGAGATGACCCGCTCCATAATCTTGCCTGGCACTGAGGTCAGGCTGACAGGCCTATAATTCCCTGGCTCATCCAACCGGCCCTTCTTGTGGATGGGCACCACGTTAGCCAGCTTCCAGTCTTCTGGGACCTCTCCAGTGAGCCAGGACTGCTGAAAAATGATGGAAAGTGGCTTGGACAGCTCATCTGTCAGCAATCTCAGCACCCTAGGATGGATCCCATCCGGTCCCATGGCCTTGTGGGGGTCCAAGCGGCTCAGTAGATCTCTAACTTCCTCTTGGAGCAGTGGGAAACTATGCAGCTCTCTGGCTCCTTCTGCCAGCTCTGCAGGCCAGCTGTCTGGAAGACGTTCTGCCCTGCTAGTGAAGACTGAGGCAAAGAAGGTGTTAAGTACCTCTGCCTTTTCCTCATTCTTTGTTACAACGTTCCCCTCCGTGTCAACCAAGGAGTGGAGGTTGTCCTTGCCCTTCTTCTTGCTATTGATGTATTTATAGAAGGACTTTTTGTTGTCCTTCACAGCAGAGGCCAGTCTAAGTTCTAAATGGGCTTTTGCCTCCCTAATTTTCTTCCTGCACAACCTAGCAACATCCCTAAACATTCTGTAGGTTGCCTCCCCTTTCTTCCAAAGATGATACACCCTCTTTTTTTCCCTAAGTTCTATTAAAAGTTCATTGCCCATCCAGGCTGGCCGTCTGCCCCGGCGGCTCATCTTCCGGCACACCGGCACAGCCTGTTCTTGCACCTTCAATAGTTCTTCCTTGAAGTAGGTCCAGTTCTCCTGGACCCCTTTGTTTTTGAGGACTGATTCCCAAGGAACCTTCTGAATTAGTTCCTTGAGTAGCCTGAAGTCTGCCCTCCTGAAGTCCAGAGTGGAGGTCTTCTTGCTCCCCCTCTTGGCTTGGCTGCATACTGAAAACTCTATTATGTCATGGTCACTGGTGCCTAAACACCCTCCGACCACCACATCACCCACCAGCCCTTCCCTGTTGGTGAAGAGGAGGTCAAGCATAGCCTTACCCCTGGTAGGCTCACGCAGCACCTGGGATAAGAAGCTGTCCTCCATGCACTCTAAGAACCTCCTAGACTGCCTCCTCTCTGCTGTGTTGAGATCCCAACAGATATCAGGCAGGTTGAAGTCACCCATGAGAACGAGGTCAGGTGATCTTGAGACAGCCTTAAGCTGCCTATAGAATGCCTCATCGACATCCTCCTCCTGGTTGGGTGGTCTATAACAGACGCCAACCAGGATGTCTGCCCTGTTGGTCTTCCCTCTAATTCTCACCCACAAGCACTCAACCCTATCATCCCTGATCTCCATCTCAACAGCATCCAGTGCCTCCCTGACGTACAGGGCCACCCCTCCACCCCTTCTTCCTTGCCTGTCTCTCCTGAAGAGCCTGTAGCCATCAATTGCAGCGCTCCAGTCATGCGAGTCGTCCCACCACGTCTCTGTGATGGCAACTACATCATAACTTTCTTGCTGCAACAAGGCTTCCAGCTCCTCTTGTTTGTTACCCATGCTTCGTGCATTAGTGTACATGCACTGCAGCTGGGCTGCTGGTTTCACCTCTAGCTCTAGCTTATCACCTCCAGACTCCTGCCTAAGGGCACTGGTTTCCGACCCTCCCCCTTCGAATCATTTCAATTGAGAACATAATCCCATTCAAATTAAAAAAAAAAAATAGTTATTTCCATAATCAGAAATCATTGTTTTTTCTCCTGAACAGCCTGGGTCCATCTCAACAGAAGCATGCTGGGGGAGCAGTTCAAAAGGTTTCTTAGTTCAGCTGATGAACCACTAGCCACAGAGCTTTCTATGCTCTAATGAGGTCTCTCAATTAATCTTCATGCACTGCATCTACACTGAATAATGCATGTCCTTTTGCCTAAGCTCTCCCCAAACACACTGCTCCTCTCTTTGACACAGACTGAAGCAAACAGTGAGATACACAAGTGATCTGTGCTGCACTGATCAGAGACGATGGAAAACTGTCACTGTACCTGTCCCAACAAACCTAACCACACCAGGGGAGGTTCAGACTGGATGTTAGGAAGAAATTCTACACAGAGAGAGTGATTGCCCATTGGAATGGGCTGCCCAGGGAGGTGGTGGAGTCACCATCATTGGAGGTGTTTAGGAGGAGACTTGATAGGGGGCTTGGTTGCATGGCTTAGTTGATCAGGTGGTGTTGGATGATGGCTTGGACGCCGATGATCTCGAAGGTCTCTTCCAGCCTGGTCTATTCTATTCTATTCTATTCTATTCTATTCTATTCTATTCTATTCTATTCTATTCTATTCTAGTCCAGTCCAGTCCAGTCCAGTCCAGTCCAGTCTAAAGGCTGCTTTCTCATGTGGTCCACACCTGGGCCTTTTTAGCAATGTTTTGCCTCCTGGAACCAACCTGAATCCAATCTTAGCCTTGGAATGACTTCTTCTACTGTATTTAGGAACACTCCAACTTTCATAAAAATTTCCTTTCACTACAGAAAATGACAACTGTCATCAGTCAGTGCCACAAATAATCTTGGCTCCTCTTTTTCACATGCATTTGGGAGTGTTCCTCCTTGCCTGGAAACATCTTTCACCTGGTAATGGTTGGGCAACCTAACAGTCAGATAAACCAGGCTCCAGCTCTGACCCTGTGAGCAACGCCCTGCATTGTGCTCTCAACCTCCAGTGGGCCATTTGTTAATATTAAAGCTTCTGACAGCTTTTCTTTTTATTAAAGGAAAGTAAGTGCTAAGCTCAGTGATAACAGGACCTGATTTCAGTGTTCTCCCTTTATAATGGAGCTGATATCTGCATACAATATCTCCCTGCAGCCATCACTAAGGAATGTGAAGCTGTATATAAGCACGCAACCAGGTTTAGCAGTCAGTGCCCTGATTTAAGAAGAGGAAAAAAGTCTAGATGCTTTGTAGTGCTAGAGGTCCCCTTGATTCACTTCTGAAAAGAGGGGAGTTGTGAGTGGCTGGTTTCCTTCTGGTTTACAATACCAAATTCATTTACAACTTTGTGTGGGGATCCAGCAGAGCTAACAGAGCTAAGTTCTTAGTATACTTGATGGGATAAAACCACGAGCTAATGCTGCAACTCACAACAAAGGAGCCTGGTGGAAACTGTCCATTCTCCCAACTCTGAAAGATGTAGGATACTTAAAGTAAAAAAATAAAACTAATTGAAAATGCATTAGGGCAGAAATGTGAATGTATGCAAAGCATGAAAAACCTAAAAGAAGCTTCTTGATTTGGGCATAAATCACAATTAGCAGTCAGGATTCCAATTTCCTGTCACAGTGCCTATAAATATTTATCTCTTGTATCCAACTACTGTAAAAATATCTTTCTTCTCAGGAGGAGTGTTTCAGTCTTTGATCCTGCCATTACTGAACTGCAGATCTAAACACACACTTCCAGCATACCTCTAATCCACAACGACAGAAGCACCTCTTGAGATCTAAGGAAAATGAGAGGTCTTGGGGGCAAGCAGAACAGCTGCTGACCACTGGATTACTGGTGAACTGCTCAGCACTGCAGAAGATTAACTCAGGTGCCCCATTCACCTGAAACACCTCCAGGCACCCTGCCTGCTCTGCCATGCCCACCTCTGCCATGGATAAGGCACAAACCCCCTGAATCCTCCCGAATTCCCATGAAATCCTGCTGTAAGTCATTCCTCACATTACTTGACAATCAGGGTTTATACTCTTTTACATAAAATTATTACGCCATAGAGAACTTCAGTAGGAATGAGACTTCATAGAATCATAGAATCAATAAGGTAGGAAGAGACCTCAAAGATCATCAAGTCCAACCTGTCACCCAACACCTCATGCCTACTAAACCATGGCACCAAGTGCCACATCCAATCCCCTCTTGAACACCTCCAGGGACGGTCACTCCACCACCTCCTTGGGCAGCACATTCCAATGGCTAACAACTCCGGGAAGAACTTTCTCTTCACCTCGAGCCTAAACTTCCCCTGGCACAGCTTGAGACTGTGTCCTCTTGTTCTGGTGCTTAAAGCAGAGAGGCAAATTCTGCTTTGCTGCACAAACCTCTCCTGAAGTTAGCAATCAGCTCTAAGGCAGCAGCACCCAGTGTGCCTGTGGAGCCCATTAACATTCTTGCTGTGTTTTCCAGATCACCACTTTCAGGAGGTCAGAACAGTAATCAGAATAAACCTGACACTAAAAAAGAGCCATAAGACTAACAAGATATTTTATTTAGCATTAAGATGTCAGAACAGATAAAAGTATTTATTTTAGGCACGGTCATAAAAGGAAGTTCTCCAGAAGGAAGATCCAATTTGCCACATCCTGAATGGCTAACAGCATCTGATAATGCTGCAGATACATAAAATAATTATCAATTAGCATACCATTAGTGGTCTGCCTTATTGGAGGAAACCTCTTCTCACTTAAGGACAAGCCACATTACCTGTAAGTGCACATTTTTTCCAGCTTTAAGTACATAAAGCAGTAAGTTGTTCTAGCCCCCAAAACCTATTTCCTGATAGCATCAATTTCCCATTAGAATCATGACAAACAAACAAACAGAACCACACAGAAAGCAAGAAAACAGAGCTGCAAAGGTTTGTCACGAGAAGCCTATCTCATTTCCACTGCAGCCAAGGCAGGTGAATTACACCTCTGTCACCCCTAATAGATGAATTGTTTTAGTGTATCTACTAACCTCCAGAAATTAAGACTTTATAATCTCCTCAGATGACTATTGCAAAGGAAAAATCACTTCATTACGTTTTCCCCAATTCCTAACTTGTGGGGGCTTTGCTAACTTGCAAGCCTGTTGTCCGACACCTAGCACTGTCATTTGAAGATTGCATCCTCACTCACTGCTGACATTTTTTCATGCATTTGAGGTTTGTTACCACCTTGGCAACTGACTTCGTTACCATAAATCATAGAATCATAGAATCAATAAGGTTGGAAAAGACTTCAAAGATCATCAAGTCCAACCTGTCACCCAACACCTCATGACTAACTAAACCATGGCACCAAGTGCCACATCCAATCCCCTCTTGAACACCTCCAGGGACGGTGACTCCACCACCTCCCTGGGCAGCACAATCCAATGGCTAACAACTCTGGGAAGAACTTTCTCCTCACCTCCAGCCTAAACCTCCCCTGGCACAGCTTGAGACTGTGTCCTCTTGTTCTGGTGCTGGCTGCCTGGGAGAAGAGGCCAACCTCTGCCTGGCTACAACCTCCCTTCAGGGAGTTGTAGACAGCAAGAAGGTCTCCCCCGAGCCTCCTCTTCTCCAGGCTAAACAACCCCAGCTCCCTCAGCCTCTCCTCACAGGGCTGTGCTCCAGACCTCTCCCCAAGCCTCGTTGCCCTTCTCTGGACACATTCAAGTGTCTCAATGTCCTTTGTAAATTGAGGGGCCCAGAACTGGACACAGGACTCAAGGTGTGGCCTAACCAGTGCTGAGTACAGGGGCACAATGACTTCCCTGCTCCTGCTGGCCACACTATTCTTGATGCAGGCCAGCATGCCATTAGCCTTCTTGGCCACCTGGGCACACTGCTGGCTCATGTTCAGCTGCTGTGAATCAGTACCCCCAGGTCCCTTTCTGCCTGGCTGCTCTCCAGCCACTCTGACCCCACCCTGTAGCACTTCCTGGGGATGTTGTGGCCAAAGTGCAGCACCTGGCACTTGGACTTGTTGAATGCCATCATGTTGGACTCTGCCCATTTGTCCAGCCTGTCAAGGTCCCTCTGCAGAGCCCTTCTATCCTCTAACACATCAACACCTGCTCCCTGACGTTCTTCTGGTCTTTGGCATAGGTCACATTTCAGACCATCCTTCAAGCCTGATGCTCTTCTCTAGGCTCGCTCCCACCTGACCCCCTTCAAAGTTGAATTAAGTAGAAGGATTCATTTGTATATGTTGCATGTAAGCTCAGACATACTCCAGTGTGAGGTTCAACTTTTCTGCATCACCAACAGAGGGCTCAAGTTCAGTTTGGGGCCCTTTTTAATAGTCAGATTTTATTTCTAGGCAACTTCCATTTAATCAGTGCTGGGAAGTTGCCAGTTCCTGCTGAAGCACACTACTTTCACTTAAAGACACTAATCAATCTCCTCTCATTTTCCCATAATTTCTTCAGTTTGCCAAAGTTGTTTTGAATTCCAGTTTTGCCTTCCAACATGCTTACAACCCCTTCAGACACTGACATCTACAAATGTAAGACATTGCCTATGCCACCAACCAGATCACTAACAGAAAACTGACCAACCCAAAACAAAAGGTCTCTGAACTTGAAGGGAGGCTGTAACCAGGTGGGGATGGGCTCTTCTCCCAGGCAAACAGTACCAGAACAAGAGGACACAGTCTTAAGCTGTGCCAGGGGAGGTTTAGGCTGGATGTTAGGAAGAAGTTCTTCATAGAAAGAGAGATTGGCCATTGGAATGTGCTGCCCAGGGAGGTGGTGGAGTCACCATCACTGGAGGTGTTTAGGAAGAGACTGGGTGGGGCACTTGGTGCCATGGTTTAGTTGATTAGATGGTGTTGGGCGATAGGTTGGACTTGATGATCTCAAAGGTCTTTTCCAACCTGGTTAATTCTATTCTATTCTATTCTATTCTATTCTATTCTATTCTATTCTATTCTATTCTATTCTATTCTACTCTACTCTACTCTACTCTACTCTACTCTATTATTCTAATGGCTCTGAAAGCCTTCAGACTAGCTCTTCACCTCCCCTGCAGTAGCTTTATTTGGATATCATCCCCTAGATGTTGAGGGAGGAGGGGGTATCTCAGGAGATCATCAAACTCTTTGGACAAAAATAAAGAACTGGATACTCCCGAAATGCTTCACAGAAAACAGCTGAGTAAAGCAGTAAACGGATATTGATAATCCCATCACCCTACAGGGCAAGTTTCCACTGACTTCAGTGCTTAGGGTTGGAATATTAACAATTCACATTATAATTCTGGATGGTATTTAGAGATGTGGTACACAGCAGCAAAGGAGATGATTTACTGTAGTCTTTGCATGCACACCATAGTATCATAGTATCATAGTATCAGTCAAGGTTGGAAGGGACCACAAGGATCATCTAGTTCCAACCCCCTGCCATGGGCAGGGACACCCCACACTAGATCAGGCTGGCCACAGCCTCATCCAGCCTGGGCTTAAACACCTCCAGGGATGGGGCCTCAACCACCTCCCTGCACAACCCATTCCAGGGCTTCACCACTCTCACGGGGAAGAACTTCCTCCTCACCTCCAGCCTGAATCTCCCCACCTCCAGCTCCATTCAATTCCCCCTAGTCCTATCTCTACCTGACAGCCTGAGAAGACCCTCCCCAGCCTTCTTGTAGGCCCCCTTCAGATACTGGAAGGCCACAATGAGGTCACCTCGGAGCCTTCTCTTCTCCAGACTGAAAACCCCAACTCCCTCAGGCTATCCTCATAGGAGAGGTGCTCCAGCCCTCTGATCATCCTCATGGCCCTTCTCTGGACACGTTCCAGTATGCCCATATCCCTCTTGTAATAGGAGCTCCAGAACTGGACGCAGTACTCCAGGTGGGGTCTCACCACAAAAAGAGAAATTAAAACCTGCAGCATCTGTGGAGAAAATACTTTTTCTAGATGCTAACAGAAGTGAGCCTTGTGACAAGAACTATTTTTGGTGGAGAAATCTGATAAGGGATTATAGAGTTGTCACTTGTAACAAGCATAATCCCCTGTTGTGTGAGCTCAGGAGATACCTGATTTGGGACTGCAGAGAAATCCAGCTCCATACGCATGAGAACTTTGTCCCCCCAGCCAAAAGTACTTCAGTCATGGACACTCAAAGCAACCAGGCTGCACCAGGGTATCTACAGGAGATAAACTCCCACAGTTCACATTTCAAATGCATCTTCCTTGTGCTGGGTTTATTAAAGTAATTATTCACATTAGTCTATATTGACACTTACAGGATATCTAACAGAAGCACAGCGAAACATTTGGGGAAAACACAAAGAGCAACCCCACAAAACAACAACCAACCAACCAACCAAAAAACCACACAAGAAGAGAGTAGATGTCTTCATCCTAAAACTAAAGACAGCATCCTAATATGAAGGCAGAGCTGAATCCAGCTATCTTGGGAAGCAGTGAGTTGCAGAGGATTTTGACAGAGCAAACACAACAATGCCAGCCAGGATGGTGTGCCAGCTATTTAACAAAAGCAAACAGCCTCCAATGTTGACATATTTAGGCCTCATTAAATCCAAAATACCAAAGTTTCTCCATATTTAAAGCAGAGGTGGTTTGTTCAGCACTGAAAAGGCATCTTCTCTCACTTTATTTTTCCTGGGAGAGTTTCCACAGTGCCACCAGGATGTGCTCAAACTGGAAAGCTTAAGCAATCCTAACTGCTTTTCCAGCTCACATCTTCCTGGCTCACAACCAAAGGGAAAGGGAGGAATTTTTCACACAGTAAGTTGGAAATACAGAAGTGTTTTCTAAGAAGGTGCTTCATGATGAGAATTCACCCAAGGGCAGCATTCTTCGTTTTCCTTCCTGTCTAACTCCTTAAGGGGGTGTCTCTGATGAGACAAATCTAAAACCTGTCTGAAGAACAAAACACAAGAAACAAGCAGCCCACCTGTGTTCAGCTTCATCTACTGAAGGTAATACAGTAGTACAGTACAGTACAGTACAGTACTACCAAGGTTGGAAGAGACCTCAAAGATCATCGAGTCCAACCTGTAACCACAAACCTCACAACTAGCCCATGGCACCAAGTGCCACATCCAGTCCCCTCTTGAATGCCTCCAGGGACGGCGACTCCACCACCTCCCCAGGCAGCCCATTCCAATGACGAATCACTCTCTCGGTGAAGAACTTTCTCCTCACCTCCAGCCTAAACTTCCCCTGTTGCAGCTTGAGACTGTGTCCCCTTGTTCTAGTGCTGGTTGCTAGGGAGATGAGGCCAACTCCTTCCTGGCTACAACCACCCTTCAGGTAGTTGTAGAGAGCAATGAGGTCGCCCCTGAGCCTCCTCTTCTCCAGGCTAAACAACCCCAGCTCCCTCAGCCTCTCCTCACAGGGCTGTGCTCAAGGCCTCTCCCCAGCCTCGTTGCCCTTCTCTGGACACATTCAAGTGTCTCAATGTCCTTCTTAAACTGAGGGGCCCAGAACTGGACACAGGACTCAAGGTGTGGCCTAACCAAAGCAGAGTACAGGGGCACAATGACTTCCCTGCTCCTGCTGGCCATACTATTCCTAATGCAGGCCAGGGTGCGGTTGGCCCTCTTGGCTGCCTGGGCACACTGCAGGCTCATGTTCAGCCTATCATCAACCAGCACCCCCAGGTCCCTCTCTGCCTGGCTGCTCTCCAGCCACTCTGACCCCAGCCTGTAGTGCTGCATGGGGTTGCTGTGGCCAGTGTGCAGAACCCGGCACTTGGATGTGTTCAATCTCCTGCCATTGGACTCTGCCCATCTGTCCAGCCTGTCGAGGTCCCTCTGCAAAGCCTCTCTGCCCTCCAGCAGATCAACTCCTGCCCCCAGCTTGGTGTCATCTGCAAATTTACTGATGATGGACTCAATGCCCTCATCCAGATCATTAATAAAGATGTTGAAGAGCATGGGGCCCAGCACTGATCCCTGGGGCACACCACTAGTGACAGGCCGCCAGCTGGATGTGGCACCATTCACCACCACTCTCTGGGCTCGGCCCTCCAGCCAGTTCCTAACCCAACGCAGTGTGCTCCTGTCCAAGCCATGGGCTGCCAGCTTGGCCAGGAGTTTGCTGTGGGGGACGGTGTCAAAGGCCTTGCTGAGGTCCAGGTAGACCACATCCACATCTTTCTTTCACAAAGAATCCTTTTCTCCTAATATTTCAAATGCTCTCTTAAAACCAAACATTCTGATGAAGCACCACGTGCAATCTCACAAGACAACCACAACCACAAACAGCAAAAGCAAAACAAAGGACACAATCCTTACTTCTGTAACACCTGCTAAGAGATCAAGGGATCACAGGATGTTAGGGGTTGGAAGGGACCCAAAGAGATCATCGAGTCCAGTGCCCCTGCCAGAGCAGGACCCTAGAATCTAGCACAGGTGGCAAGGAATGCATTAATGCATCCAGATGGGTCTTGAATGTCTCCAGAGAAGGAGGCTCCACAACTTCTCTGGGGAGCATATGTAGGGGGTTGAGGCAGCCCCCTCCCCACCACGGGCAAAAATAACAACTCAGACAAGCGGATTACAAAAGTGATGGAAAGTTTAAATGAAAAAGGAAAAGCAGTGAATGTTTACAGAGAGCCAGAAGCAGAGTGACGAAAGAAATCCCAGAACAGTCCCAGGAAGATCCCATCCCCACCTGGGGGTACATCCTAGACCCCCAGGGCTCCGTCTTCCCCCTCCCCACTGCTAGGCTAGTCTCAGCTGGCCAGACCTGAGACTGCCCATCCCCCCGTGGCCTTGGGCCTAGCCAGGCCCGGGGCCGGAGACAACATCTCCCCCAGTTACCGGGTGATGGCAAGGAAGAAAGAGAGGCGCTTAGACCTCGCACTGGATCTTATAGTGGTGCAGAGAATTATGGTAGAAATACCCAGTTTCCTGTGTCCACCCACTGGGCTGGACCTCTGGACACAGGAAGCACCTCATGTAGCAGAGGGCACCCAGCCCAAACTGCAACAGCATGTAATTAGCTACTTTTATCTCCTTTCCTTAATCTAGTCCAGAGTGCCAGAGCATGAGGGGTCTTCTGTACACTGAAGATACTAAGCTCCTCTAAGCCAATTTAAGTTATGTTCTGCACCCAGGTATTTCTTCTGGATCAGATCTCACAGCAAAGTGGGCTCCACTTTTATTACTAATTTGGGAACTGGGTCAACCTGCCCATACAGGATTAGATTATTGAGACTCTAATCATTTCCTTTACTAACATTCCACAGCCTTTCTCGCCTTAGAGTGGCACCTCTCACAGCCAGGCAGGAAACCATTTTCTTGGCATAAAAAAGGTTTGAGACTCTGTAAATTGCCATGGTTTGAATTAGGATGAAAATAATGACAAAGTAAGGACTTGCCAAGGTTTTTCTTAAAAGCAAACCAAAACAAAACCAAAACAAAACACAAAACAACAAAAGCCAGAGAAGGATCAGCACTCCAGAAGAGACCAAAGCCTTATGGTGAAGATACTAATTAGTCCTGTGGGAACCTCTGTTTCAACTTCTTGATCCTACACTGCCTAAAGGACCACCTTGCTTTTTCTTAGGCGTTTTGCGTGGCTCCCTCTCCTTTCAGGAAGGAATTTCCAGTCACAAATGGTTGTAAAAGCATTCTTGGTGAAACCAGAACATTCCTGGAAAAAGCTTTCATTTCAGTAAATGGAAATGCACAGTAAAAAAAAAAAAAAAAGGGGGGGGGGAGGGGGAGGATGTGCAAAAGACTGTCAGCCACTTTCAGACTAACCCTCCTTTGATGTTCCTCCTGAAAGCTGGCGAAGGCACAGAACCAAGAAGGAAGGACAGACGCATTTCCCAGAGTAACTGCTGGCATGGTACTGGTGAATTCAAATGGAAAAACCTCCCTGTTGAAGTCTGCAACTCAGTATTTTGTTTTAAACCTAATCTCAGCAACTGGCTGATAATAAGGACTCAAACACAGTGCTAGGCTGATTACTAACTATGTGAGATTTCATACAGGGCTTTTTAACCCATTTATTGATTGCCCCCTTCCAAACCTGTAAAGTCTTAATTTGTGAACCTTTCTTTTTATTATTATTGTTTTCATCCCAGCCATCTGCAGCACATCTGTTCCTTGCTAGTGCACAGTCATTAACTTCAGTGTGGACTGGGTACTATTCTGCATCAACAGACATCAAAGCACCTGCTTGGACAAGAGACCAACACATCTTTATGAGCTATAATAGTTGAGCAGGTAAGAGATTATCTATCCATCACCTAAGCTTCTGTGGTAGGGTAGAATAGAATAGAATAGAATAGAATAGAATAGAATAGAATAGAATAGAATAGAATAGAATAGAATAGAATAGAATAGAATAGAATAGAATAGAATAGAATAGAATAGAATTAACTAGGTTGGAAGAGACTTTCGAGATCATCGCGTCCAACCCATCATCCAACACCACCTAATCAACTAAACCATGCAACCAAGCACCCTATCAAGTCTCCTCCTAAACACCTCCAATGATGGTGACTCCACCACCTCCCCGGGCAGCACATTCCAATGGACAATCACTCTCTCTGTGTAGAATTTCTTCCTAACATCCAGTCTGAACCTCCCCTGGTGCAGCTTGAGACTGTGTCCTCTTGTTCTGGTGCTGGTTGCCTGGGAGAAGAGACCAGCCCCTGCCTGTCTACAACCTCCCTTCAGGTACATCTCTACATGACAACTGAAAGCTTTTATTCAGTGAGAGAGTTTTCTAATGTTTAACTGAAAGAAGTTTCTAACTCTTTTTAACTCAATTCCAGTGGCAAAAGAGAGATCTCGCATTAAAAGATAGATACTCTGACACTAGTGTTTATTTGGCTTTAAATACACAAAACAGTGTTTGTGCTTCACATTCACTCCATTAGAAATCTTGTGTCACTGCAGTTTTTCTGCTGAATGTGAAGAAAAGGACACATCTCTCTCTGTGATCTCTGCTGGAGAGGGAACATTTAATGAATCCATTACAAAGGTTCTCAGAATTGTAACTAATTCACTAGGTTTGGAAAAAACTTCTCAGGATCATGTTCAATCTACATAACTACCACCACTTGGGGACTTTGTAGGCTGCCTTGAATGGACCACATAACCACAGCCATTAGACTTGCAGGCCAACTGGATCTGTCTTTTAATTGCATACTTAGTACAAGTCCGTTTTGACAATCCTGTTACATTTTAAACAAGACATAACTGAATCCATCGTGAATCCCTGGATAATTGCATTTTTTCTGCCTCAAAGGTCTGTGGCTCCTATAATTAATTGCATTCTTTTTAAAGTCAGCCCAGAACTGAGTGGCTTCCTGCCAGGGAAGTTTTTCTAATGTTCAAAGAGTCTCTCTGAGGGACAGCAGGTGCTCTTTGTTTTCATTTCTCCGTGTGCTAATGCCAGGGAAGCAGGGCATTCAATCACCATGTGTCCACAAGCTGATGCTCTCTCCATCTCCATAAAGGACAGACACTACTCCAACATTTGGAGCAATACCCTAGGAAACACAGCAAGGATCAGACTATGAGGCAGGCTGCTTGGGGAAGTTGTTCTCTTGGGGAGATGCGGTTCATAGGTGCATGTGAAGAAAGTCTGCTGCACTGTTTGTGCATCAAACCTTTCAGTGCATGTGTTACATCCTCAGTGAGGGTGCTCAGCCTGTTAGTTCCCAGAACACAAAGCACTTCAGTCTGCCTTCTCTGGGCAGCAGGGAGCTCATTAGTATCACCAGCTCGCCATCTGTCTCAGAAGAAGGAAGAGATGGAATTAATATATGATGGAGGGGGGGGAAGAAAAAGAAACACCCACAAACAAAAACCCACAAACAAACACGACCCAAAGAACAAACTGATGGGGGGAAAACCCCACCACCAAACAAACAAAAAGGCAAACAAAACCAAAACCAGCTTGGGAAGCAGCAGGATGTCATCCAGAAAGGCACAGAATGTTTCCTTTGCAATCATCTCTCCTTGTCTGCACAAAACATGGAGGATAGTTTGAGCATGGCTATGAAATGTTCACAAGAGTAAACACTGCAAAGACTGAACCATGATAATGTTAACTACAGGAGCTTCCAAAATCCACAGGACTGCATCTTTAAATGCAGCTTTCCACACAGGAGTCCTGTCAAACATTCCTGCTTCTGCACCACCTGAACCCCACGAGCAGACAGCAGCTGAAATGCTGCCTTTCTGGCTTTAAGAGAACAGGTAATGGAAGAGAGCAGCTCCTGGGACAGAGCAAGCAGCCATCCTGCAGCTCAGACCATGTGTGGGTGAGTGACAGAGGAGAAAATGATCCACAACCAGGAAGCATCATGACTGGTCTGTGAAAGCTGTAATCACCTAAATGCAGCAGTTTCCTTCCCTACTCAAGCCTTTACAAGTGATTGGGAGAGCAAGAAGAGGCCACTACAGAAAGCCAGGATTGGACAGAGTCACTGAGGACAATGGCAGGAAGGAAAGGACTGTAGAGTAAGAGGACTCCACAGGGCAAACACAAGGCAGAGCACGCACCTGAGAGAAAGGATGAACCCTCTGAACACCACATCAATCTCCAAATGCCCCAAACATCTCTTTCTTCAGATGTTAGCCATCTTAATGCTACAATTAGCTTTAAGTGATAATGCAAGCCCCAGAATACCCAGCTAGCAAGAGGACATCTCTCTGAGAGCCTGAGATTAAAACAATTTCTTTGTAAAGAAAGACAATGACTCAGCTTTGGAGAAGTTTTTCAGGTACAATTATGTTTGCAACTATGTTCACTGTTCTTCTGTGTCTTAAAACACCAAGGACCAATGCAGAACTCAAATCTCAAGTATACTTCAAGTAACCTGCTTTGTTAGCATGGTCAAAAATGGTGACGGCTAAACCAGAACTGAAGTCACAAAGTCCAGGCAGTCCAAAAGCCACTGAGTGAATCCTCTACCACCTGGTCCTTCAGGAGTCACAGTATCAATATTCAGACAGAGAATACCCCTTACATACAATCACAAATGGTTGTACAAAGCATTCAGGGCTTTTTTTAGTACTGTGACATAAATATCATAGAATCATAGAATTGTTAGGGTTGGAAAGGACCTCAAGGATCATCCAGTTCCAACCCCCTTGCCATGGGTGGGGACACCTCACACTAGATCAGGTTGCTCAGAGATATATCAGCCTTTCAGTTGATCCCACAGAACTTTGGGTCGATGCAGCAACCCCACAGATGGACAAAGATGAATAGCTCAGATACTGAATGACCAAAATCTGAGACTGCTTCACTTTATGGGTGGTTTATACTTAGATACTTGGAATGCTTTCTGTGGTTGTTACCTCTGGTGTCAGGGAAAAGACCCTTAAAGCTGTAAAGAAATTCTGTGTGTGAGGAGGGGGAAACAAACAAAAAGCAAAGTACTTCACCCCTGCCAAAAAAGAACAAGCAAGGGAGCAAACAAACAAAATGCTAACAAACAATGAAAACCCCAACAAATAATAAAGAATCCTTAAGTCAGATGGTGGCATTACCCCCATGTTCCTGAGCTCTGGTTTTCAGAATGGCTGCACAGGTGCCATTGGCTGCTGTCAGTCACCACCGCATTTTGGAGAACAAAGTCTGATCCAGTGTGAGGTGTCCCTGCCCATGGTAGGGGTGTTGGAACCAGATAATCCTTGAGGTCCCTTCCAACCCTAACAATTCTATGATTCTAAGTCACTGACCTACTATGCACTATGACTGGCTTTAGAGAGTTTATGTATATCAGAATCAGGTTCTTTTAAAAGGGGAAAAAATATGTTTCTAGCTATGAATGCCAAAAAATGTTAATGGTATGACCTCAGTTTTCTGCTGATCATGAACTATGTGGAACTCTTCCAATAAACGTAAGAGAGTGGGAAAATGGGTAACAGAGTTCTTGAAAATAGAGTGAGAGCCACAGAGGAAATGCACTTCTGTGCTGCATCCCAGGCCATGGACATGCTCACAGCCCACAGAATCCTTCTCTTGACTGTCTCATGCACCTCTCTCGGGCTGAGCAGCCCTGACATGACACCGCTGTTGCAAGTGTAGCTTCCAAGAAACTAATGCACTTAAAAAAGCAGCACATTGCAGCAGCACACCAGCAAAATACAATACAATACAATACAATACAATACAATACAATACAGGTTGAAAGAGACCTTCAAGATCATCACGTCCAACCCATCAACCAATCCAACCCACCTAAACAACTAAACCATGGCACCAAGCACCCCATCAAGCCTCTTCCTGAACACCTCCAATGAAGGTGACTCCACCACCTCCACGGGTAGCCCATTCCAAATCCAACCTCAGAGCTGAAGAAAAACACATTAATGAGTCAAATTCAGCTTGGTACAGCTGGGGCAGCTCCCTGAATTTCATTGCAAGTGCCCCAGAAAATGCAGACAAAGAGCCCTCTTTAACATCAGTGTAACAAAGAGCTGAGTCCAGTTCACAACTCGATGCAAAGCTTGAGAAGGAAGCAACACCAAGCACCTGGGGAGTAAGGAGATACACACAGATTTCCTGCTCTCATTGTAGTGAATAGAATAGAATAGAATAGAATAGAATAGAATAGAATAGAATAGAATAGAATAGAATAGACCAGGTTGGAAGAGACCTTCAAGATCATCGAGTCCAACCTATCATCCAACACCACCTAAACAACTAAACCATGGCACCAAGCACCCCATCAAGTCTCCTCCTAACACCTCCAATGATGGTGACTCCACCACCTCCCCAGGCAGCACATTCCAATGGGCAATCACTCTTTCTGTGAAGAATTTCTTCCTAACCTCCAGCCTAAACTTCCCCTGGTGCAGCTTGAGACTGTGTCCTCTTGTTCTGGTGCTGGTTGCTAGAGAGAAGAGGCCAACCCCTTCCTGGCTACAACCACCTTTCAGGTAGTTGTAGAGAGCAATGAGGTCTCCCCTGAGCCTCCTCTTCTCCAGGCTAAGCAACCCCAGCTCCCTCAGCCTCTCCTCATAGGGTTTGTGTTCCAAACCCCTCACCAACTTTGTTGCCCTTCTCTGGACACGTTCCAGCAAGTCAACATCCTTCCTAAACTGAGGGGCCCAGAACTGGTCACAGCCTCACTTCTAGAGTGAAGAATAAGGAAAACAAAAGGGAAAAGGAAATAAAACATGAAAACCTGACCCTCCATATCCTATGTGAAAAATCCCAAGTGCTAAAAGCCCAACACCACCATTCCTGGCTGTTCAACTTGTTCAGATTTCACCAATCCCAGTGCAGTAAGGAGTCATCAACAAATACCCAGGCTGAACAGCTAGGATTCTAAAATCTGAGGACAGCATACATGCATTAAATGCTAAATTATCCATTATTAATAGATTATTTAAATGGACAATAACTTATTACACTCACTTGACGCACTTTAGACTGGGGTTCCAGTGGTAATTGTATTTGTCAGGGCAAAGAACAATACGCTTCAATATAATACTCCTCAGAGGGTATTGATCCAGTCTAACCATGGGTATCTAATTGTGGCTATGGGAGTGATGATGCTGTCCAGTATAGCCTGTAAGTAAGTGAGGAACATGCCTGGGATAACAAAATAAAGCAAATAATGCTCTTAGGTTACATGTGCTGCTTTAGGAGCGTGACTGCAGAATTCCCTGAAGTGAAGTTGCAGATAATACTGAAACCAGTGAAACCTAACAGCTGCCATGGGGGAATTCCCTGGTACACTACCCTGTTCTGGTAACCATGTACCCCTGGACAGCCAGATACATGAATCACCCTCTGGGCAGAAGCACTCTTTATCTCTCTTCTGTGCTGCACTGTAAAAGCCTGAGGTGACAATTTACTATTTGCTATTCTGCCTTTTTCCCCCCATATTTAACCACTAAGCCTCTCCTGATTTCACTTGTCATCAATGATGCTTAGCTCCGGGCCACAGAAATGAAATTCCTGAAGGACTCCTTTCACCTGGAATTTCCATAATTAAAGGCATGCCTTTGCTGGGAAAATCAGTGCAAGCTTCTTACTGCCTAGCCATGCTGCTACATACATACTATTTGCATCTCCTGGAGCTCCACAACAATACCTTGAGTCAAAAGAGAATATTGGGTCTGTGCTTAGATTTCAGTGTAAGTATTGTATTGCTTGGCTCTACAGGGAAGGTATAAGGTGCCCAGCTCCAAAGGATCTCCATTTTTGAGATGGGAGAGGGTGGAGTAATCATAGAAGCATAGAATTGTTATGGTTGGAAGGGACCTCAAGGATCATCTAGTTCCATGGGCAGGGATCCCTCACACTAGATCAGGTTGCTCAGAGACACATCCAGCCTGGCCTTAAAAACCTCCATGCCACATCTTCATGGACCCCAGACTACTGGTGTTAAGCAGCCAGGTTACTCTGTACTTCTAGCAGTGGCATTCAGTACAGTCTATCCTTGCTAAGAATAACTCCCTGCTCCAGTAACCCAGAAAGTGGAGCAACACACTCTGCTTTAGCCCTACAGCTAGATGTCCCATATGGCATTCGCACAGGCTTGTGCTTAATCTCTTTGCTCATATTCTATATTCACAAATGAACAGGGTGCTGAAAGCAGGGCAGATGTGACAGGAGACTGCAAAGAATGGAAAGAAAGAGATTAGAATCTTCCCCATAAAAGCAAGAAGGATATATAGCAACTACATGTGAAAAAGGGACACAAACTCAAGGAAGAAGTCCTCCCCTGCACAGAAGTTGTAAAGGCTGCTGCAAGCTGGTGAGAATCCCCTTTGAAATTCCTTCTTTCATTAACTTTCTCATCAGCCTTAAACATTTTTTCCAGTATAATTTTATTGCTAATACATTATCATTATTTTGAATTGCCTGAAAATCATAAATCAATTTAGTCACAAGGCAGCTCTGTTTGATTTCATGTTCTTGTTACTTACCGCCTCGGTGTTGCACTTCTCCCTTTGCTTCCTCTCTTTCTCTGCCTCTCCTCACATCAACCTTTAATAGAAAAGCTGCCCTGCATTCTCATGTACTATTTAAATTCATCATGTCTGACCTCTTCAAATGCAATGAATGCATAATTAATTTTCATTATAAATTTAGAATACTTCTTCTCCTCTTGCCACTTCGAGCTTCCTTTAGCTTTCAATAGCTACCCTGTTTTATTTCATATTCCTCAAGAAATTCTTTCTTGCACTCCTCCCTTCAAACTTCACAACACAAATTATTTGACTCTTTGGTACGCACACACAGAGCGGGAACCCGCCCAGGACCCAGCAAAGGATTCACCGGTTAAAGAAGGGACATTTGGGCCATCACTGGACACAGACTGTCCTGGAAAACCAGATGGCACTACAACCCCTGAGTGCAGCATCCTCCCAGGAAAGAGAAGTCTGGCAATTACCATGAAGAGTGCTCACTGCTCAGGCCAAGTATTTTGGAAACAGACCCAACACAGAGCTAGAAGACTATATTCCTTTCTCTCTTTCAATGGTGTCATTACTTCAGCATTAATTTCTGTTCCACAGTCATTAGGAAACTCTCATTGCAGGCACAAACAGCTTCCAAAATCCTCGTAGCCAGGCTTTACTTGGGTATTGGTTCACTTGGTAAAATAAGGCAGCAAGTCTCTCTAAAATGCTGCCAAATGCATCTTCAGCACGACACTGGGGGAGTAACACAAATTCATAGAATCACAGAACCATTAGAGTTGGAAGGGACCTCAAGGCTCAGCCAGTTCCAACCACCCTGCCACGGCCAGGGACACCTCGCACTACAGCAGGTTGCTCACAGCCACAGACAGCCTGGCTGCAAAAACCTCCAGGGATGAGGCTTCCACTACCTCCTTAGGCAACCTGTGCCAGTCTCTCACCACCCTCACGGGGAAAAACTTCTTCCTAACATCTAATCTGAATCTACCCATTTCTAGTTTTGCTCCATTCCCCTTAGTCCGATCACTACCTGACATCCTCAAATTCCCTCCCCAGCTTTCTTGTAGCCTCCTTCAGATACTGGAAGGCCACAAGAAGGTCTCCTCAGAGCCTTCCCTTCTCCAGACTGAACAGCCCCAGCTCCCTCAGTCTGTCCTCATAGGAGAGCAGCTCCAGCCCTCTGCTTGTGGCCCTTCTCTGGACATGTTCCAGAACATGATGACAGAGTTAGCAGACTACAGGAAAAGAAAGCAGTTGGCTCAGTTTTGGTTTCAGCATCCTCCACGTCACGGGGACTGCTGTTTAAAGGAGCTACCTTACAACTTCATGGCACAAAAAAAATCAGGAACTTTACTGAGCAACATCAGGCTTATCTAATTGACCAGAACAGTCTTGAAATGCATTCCAAGCGGAACAAACAGACTTGTGGCATGGCAACACTCAGAATGTTTTCCCATGAAGGACACAGAGGTGGAAGGCTTGGTTAGGTCACATTTCTTTCTGCTCAGTATTTCAGTCTGTAGGATAAGCATAACAGTAACACAAAAAAGTTTAATGATTGGACTAAACCAACTTCTTGCTTTTATGACAACTGCCTTAACTTTAGTTGCTGTCTATAACTACCTGAAAGGAAGTTGTAGCCAGGTGGGGTTGGTTTCTTCTCCCAGGCAACCAGCACCAGAACAAGAGGACACAGTCTCAAGCTGTGCCAGGGGAAGTTTAGGCTGGATGTTAGGAAGAAATTCTTCACAGAGAGATTGGCCATTGGAATGGGCTGCCCAGGAAGGTAGTGGAGTCACCATCACTGCAGTTGTTTAGGAAGAGACGGGATGGGGTGCTTGGTGCCATGGTTTAGTTGATTAGATAGTGTTGGATGATAGGTTGGTCTCTTCCAACCTGGTTAATTCTATTCTATTCTATTCTATTCTATTCTATTCTATTCTATTCTATTCTATTCTATTCTAAACACCTTAAAAAGCTGGTAACCAGCTATCACTAAAAGATCAGGAGACCTCCAACAATGCTGGTCAGGTTAGCTGCCTTCCACTCTGTCAAACAAACCACTTTAAGACTGGTGCTTTAGAACTCCTGTAACCTCACAGGACAGCTTTCCCTATGCAAATCAATCCACACTTTAATTACTCTGCAGTTTAGTTGTATTGCTTTCTCAAGACACCTCTCCATCACACCCCTCCATCTCTGCTAGGTGAGTGACTCAAAAGAGCCCTCCCTCACACTAATAAACTGTGAGTTGTCCTTGAGGTCTTTCCAGGCTTGTTTTGCTAAACCACTTCTAGTGGAAAATATGCAATTTTGCTGGCATTTCCATCCTACTGTCCAAGCACGGCAAATTGTAATTTATAGGCAAATTCTTGCCAAACAAGGTCTCAATGACATGACATCAAGGCAGAAAGGTCACACACTGAGAATGTAATAACAGCTGCATTGTAATTGTTGTTTTGATGGACTGCCTGTGGTGTTGTTAAAGCATGGAGTGCTGAATTTTCCTCTTTATTCATTAAAAACAACAAAAAAAAAGGCAAAGAGACTGCACAAATAATGTGAACTTTACCTTCTGAGTCCAACTCAGATAAACTGATCATTTGCTAATGGAAAGCCATCTGCTTGTGCACTCTATTGCTGTTCCTATCTACTTTGCTTGGATTTAAAAACCGAGCTGTAATACGGAACTGAACCACGTAAAAAGCAAGCAAATGGTACAAAGTCCAGAGATTTAACTAATGCAGTGGAGATTACTGGGAACATGGAAAGATGGTTATTTTGTCCATGGTGTCTGATATAATGAACAGGCATCATCCCCCTAAAAACCACTCTATACAACAGAGCCCTTAGAAAAGTTGTCCCAGTCTCTTAAAGAGGCTCTTGACAATGCTGTAATGTACTTTGCAGGACACAAGCCTGAAGGCTGTGCCTATGTGCCAGGAACACACTTACATCATTTTTCCTGGTCCTATGGGGAGATGGTGAAGTGCTTCACACGGAAAATGGCACTCCTGTATGAGCAGATACTGCCACAACTACCCTTGAAAACATCCTCATGAGGAGGAGGAGAAGGAAGGGAAATCCTTGACTGGAAAGAAGATTTATTGGATAATTTAATAGGATTTTCTCATCACTAAATTCTATTTTTCTTCTGTCCCTAATCACCTTTCTTCTACCTCATTAAATCCAATTTTGCTTCATCATATCTTCCTTTCCTCTGTAATTTCATAGATCGTCATGTAATTTCTCTCTCATCAAGCAGCACACCTTCTTTTTGCATCATTCTTTCTGCATCTTCTCTTTCCCACCTTATCATTTTGCTGCCTCATTTCCTGCTCATTATCTCTCTTGCCTTAAGCTGGTCACTCCCATGATGCTGCCCACCCTGTCCCTCCGGAGCACTGTGAAAACACTGAGCACCTCAGCTTTGCTCACTGTCTTCCTTTCCTTTAGTCCATTTCCTTACTGAGGCATTTTTTAGTTTCTTCATCCTCCTTCTTTCTAGAAACATACACACAGAGCAATTACAAAACCAAGCTAGACAATCAGTAAATCATATCCTAGGGAGCTATAGCCACGCTCCTGCACACCTTGTTAACCGCATTGTGGGTTCACTGCACAAAATTAAGAGCAAACTTAGTACTTCAAAGTAGTTTGCACTAATCTGCATTTTATTCATGCCCCTGAATGACACTTTATGTTTCAGCAAAGAACATTTTGGTTGTTCTGCACAGTTTCTGATTTTACACAAAGAATAAAGACTGGCTGAGTATTATGTCATCCTGGGGTGATGCAATGACATACTTGGAGCAGCACTCAATCTTGTTCTGCGTTGCAAAGACTGGATCTTATCAAATAATGTTCCCACACCATATTTTGTCATAGGTGCCCTCACATATTCTTAATGAAAGTGAAAATCTCTCTGTACACACACCAAAACAAAAGCCCTTCTTAGGTCCCATTCCACATCTCTCAAGGCTATAAAGGAAAATAGAGAGAAATTTTTAAAGGTACCTGTTTCAAAACACACACTGCATGCCTTTTGCAAGAAGCCCCCTCCCAAACCCCTCATTCCTTTCAGCTGTTTCTTCTGAATCTGCTTTGTGTACAGAGACCTGCCTGGACAAAGCTGCAGAAGGCTGCATGTCCAGAATGGTTTCAAGAACATAATAGGTGCAGGTAAAATAAATTGTAGTCAAATTCCTAGGTACAAAATACAGTATGTGAACAAATGGGGCTATGGGGTAGGCACATCATTCCCCATTATTCTTTCTGGAGGGCCATGCCCAGAGAGTGGTGGTGAATGGTGCCACATCCAGCTGGAGGTCAGTCACTAGTGCTTTCCCCCAGGGATCAGTGGTGGGCCCCATCCTGTTTAATAACTTCATTGATGATCTGGACGAGGGGACTGAGCCAGTCATCAGTAAATTTGCAGATGACACCAACTTGGGAGCAGGTGTTGATCAGTTAGGGGGTAGAATGGCTCTCCGGAAGGACCTTGCCAGGCTGGACAGATGGGCAGAGTCCAACATGATGTGATTTAACAAGTCCAAGTGCCGGGTCGTGCACTTTGGCCACAACAACCCCATGCAGAGCTACAGGCTGGGGTCAGAGTGGCTGGAGAGCTGCCAGGCAGAAAGGCACCTGGAGTTACTGGTTGACAGCCGACTGAACATGAGCCAGCAGTGAGCCCAGGTGGCCAAGAAGGCCAATGGCATCCTGGCCTGCATCAGGAATAGTGTGGCCAGCAGCTGTACTCAGCACTGGTTAGGCCACACCCTGAGTACTGTGCCCAGTTCTGGGCCCCTCAGTTTAAGAAGGACATTGAGACTCTGGAACATGTCTGGAGAAGGGCAATGAGGCTGGGGAGAGGCCTTGAGCACAAGCCCTACGAGGAGAGGCTGAAGGAGCTGGGGTTGTTTGGCATAGAGAAGAGGAGGCTCAGGGGAAACCTCATTGCTCTCTACAACTACCTGAAAGGAGGTTGTAGCCAGGAAGGGGTTGGTCTCTTCTCCCAGGCAACCAGCACCAGAACAAGAGGACACAGTCTCAAGCTGCACCAGGGGAAGTTTAGGCTGGAGGTGAGGAGAAAGTTCTTCCCAGAGAGAGTTGTTAGCCATTGGAATGTGCTGCCCATGGAGGTGGTGGAGTCCCCATCCCTGGAGGTGTTCAAGAGGGGACTGGATGTGGCACTTGGTGCCATGGTTTAGTAATCATGAGGTGTTGGGTGACAGGTTGGACTTGATGATCTTTGATGTCTTTTCCAACCTTATTGTTTCTATGATTCTATGATTCTTCCTGCTGAAAGTGCTCCATATCTTGACTGTCAGACAAAGTTTTCCCATTACTCCCACCCTTTTCAACACAGTCTCCCTATAATCAGTGCTCAAATTCCCAGGTTCTCAGGAACAGCGTTACACCCTGAAGAGACAACCAACGGCCACGAGCAGGGCACAGTGCAGACATTTACTTGACCTTTTGCTTCCCCTTGAGGGTTTTTTTTGCAGGGCCATTTTAAAGACTGACACTCCAGCATCCCTTGTTCCTTTTATGTTGCCAGTTGTTTCTGAACAGGGTCCATTCAACCAGTATCAAATCTGATAACCTGACACTGCAGAAAGGCAAGTTAGCCAGCTGTCTGGCAAAGGCTGTGTCTGCATGAAGCTGATTGTTTTATTTATTGCTACATATGCTGTTGGTACTGATTAAAATCAATAATGACCTGGAAAGTAAACCGCCACTGTGATGCTGCACTGGGAACCCTCAACATCTAAAATTACCAAGTAGGGTTTCTCAAAACCAGGATTTGATGCAACTCTATTTAATAATGAATGCAAGGCCTAGTTTGTTTAATTCTTTAGTTTATTTTTAGTGCATTTAAAGTGGTTTACCTTTTCAAGCTTTCACCACCAAGACACCTATAGATTCCTTAAGACTCCAGGACAAATAGCACAGTGTACAAGTGGATAACATTGGGGTATGTTTGACAGAAAACAAACTTCAGAACCAAACCCACACAGTAAGAACCACCAATGAACCAAAGAAGGCAGGCTCCTGGAAGCAGAAGAGGATGCCACATGACAAAATAGTTAGAGACCCCTAAATCTTTAAGAATAGAATAGAATAGAATAGAATAGAATAGAATAGAATAGAATAGAATAGAATAGAATAGAATAGAATTAACCAGGTTGGAAGAGACCTTTGAGATCATCCAGTCCAACCTATCACCCAAAACCATCTAATCAACTAAACCATGGCACCAAGTGCCCCATCCAGTCTCTTCCTAAACACCTCCAGGGATGGTGACTCCACCACCTCCCTGAGCAGCACATTCCAATAGCCAATCACTCTCTCTGTGAAGAATTTCTTCCTAACATCCAGCTTAAACCTCTCCTGGCACACCTTGAGACTGTGTCCTCTTGTTCTGGTGCTGGTTGCCTGGGAGAAGACACCAACCCCCACCTGGCTACAATCTCCCTTCAGGTAGTTGTAGACAGCAATAAGGTCTCCCCTGAGCCTCCTCTTCTCCAGGCTAAGCAACCCCAGCCCCCTCATAAAGATCTTAGTGTTGTGTACTTGATGCCTGTCCGCTGGCCATGCAATGAGCTTGTAGCAGGCAAGGCTGACACTGCCTAATGGGTGATTTATCTCCTAGCTGTATTTGCACCTAAAAACTGGGGCAAGGTTCATATTTTTTTGTAATATTTCTGTAAGTTCTTAAGTCAATTCACACCAAGCCATGCTGACCATTTGCAAAATGTGGGTGCAGAAAAATACAACACAACACAAAGCCACAAACACAATTCAAGTTTGTCCCCTACTACGTTTTCCAGTCGCAGATCTAATGTGATGCTTTACAGGATTTAATGTGTACAACTCTATTGGAATCAACTAATGAGATGTCAGAAATACACCTTGCTGCATTTATCTGTGTTAGTAAGAAATTCTGAAGTCCTTTATTGACAATCTAATATATTTTCATTTTGCTGCCAAAGAGTCTTTGAGCTTCTGCTATGAGTGATTGCATCTGTTGCATTAAAATGTGTGTGTAAAGCTACATTCATCACTTGCTTTAGGGAAGGGAAAAATACAATACAATACAATAAACCAGGTTGGAAGAGACCTTCAAGATCATCGCATCCAACCTATCAACCAATCCAACCCACCCAAACAACTAGATCATGTCACCAAGCACCCTATCAAGTCTCCTCCTGAACACCTCCAATGATGGTGACTCCACCACCTCCCCAGGCAGCCCATTCCAATGGGCAATCACTCTCTCTGTATAGAACTTCCTCCTAACATCCAGTTTAAACCTCCCCTGGCGTAGCTTGAGACTGTGTCCTCTTGTTCTGGTGCTGGCTGCCTGGGAGAAGAGACCAACCTCTGCCTGGCTACAGCCTCCCTTCAGGTAGTTGTAGAGAGCAAGAAGGTCACCCCTGAGCCTCCTCTTCTCCAGGCTAAGCAACCCCAGCTCCCTCAGCCTCTCTTCCTAGGGCTTGTGTTCCAAACCCCTCACCAACTTTGTTGCCCTTCTCTGGACACGTTCCAACAAGTCAACATCCTTCCTAAACTGAGGGGCCCAGAACTGGACACAGGACTCAAGGTGTGGCCTAACCAGTGCAGTGGACAGGGGCAGAATGACCTCCCTGCTCCTGCTGGCCACACTGTTCCTGATGCAGGCCAGGATGCCATTGGCCCTCTTGGCTGCCTGGGCACACTGCAGGCTCATGTTCAGCCTCCCATCAACCAGAACCCCCAGGTCCCTCTCTGCCTGGCCACTCTCCAGCCTCTCTGACCCGAGCCTGTAGCACTGCCTGGGGTTGCTGTCGCCAATGTGCAGAACCCGGCACTTGGATGTGTTCAATCTCATGCCTTTGGACTCTGCCCATCTGTCCAGCCTGTCAAGGTCCCTCTGCAAAGCCTCTCAACCATAAAATGCCTTCAACTGGACCAAAAAAAAATGTAGAACACCAATGGCAAAAACAGGAAGGGGAAATCATTTACATACAGAGATACTCTAGGAAAGCTTCCTACAGTAGAACATATTGGTGCTCAAGTTCTCTTTTGAGTTTGCCACTCCAGCAGCTAATGATTAAAAGCCAACAAATATTCATAACACTCAGTACTATACCCCCAGAAAAGCAATATAATTCCACGTATCTCTGCTCCTGATTTTATCTCCGCAACAAAGAAAACTTTCATATTTCACGGCATAAGGACGTAGAGCACGTGGAAACCAACATACAGATGGCATCAGCCAGTTCAGAGGCAGCATACAGACAGCGCTTCTCAAGAAGGGGTTTTGTCTGGAAACAGAGCTGAGATCGAACAGCCTGAGAGAAATGGTGATGGAAACCCACCCCTCGGGACTGTGAATTGCATCTGCACAAAGGAAAGCAAAACTCAGCTAAACAAATGCAACAGCTGTGCTTCTGCCTTGGAAAACAGTCCACAGCCAAACATCACACAAAAGCCTTGTAGCCTCCCAGGTATGGGAGCTGACAGTCAATATTGTGGCAACCACTGAATAAAATCAGTGAAAACATAGAGGGAAATGGGTTCTCAGCTGTCACAAGCACAGAATTTAAACAACACAGCTTTAATATTTAACCATGCAATTCAGATTGCCTCAAAAATGCAGAAACTTTGAAGCCTAGCACAGAGAAAATGTTAATTGGTGCAAAGCATTAACTTGTCAGTGCTGTTTTCTACAAGCATGCGAGGGTGCATCAGTGGGAAGAAGGGGGAGATGTGATTTTCATTCTGCAAGATGTGTGCTAAACCTACTCTCACTGCATCTTCTTCGTGCTTTACAAAGCCATTCACAGTTGTCTGTATTCTGCCTATTTTCAGCCACAGCTTCAAATGCCTCTGGTGCATCAACATTTTAGTAACAACACAGGGCTGGCATTTGCTATCTTCATGCATCTTGTGCAAGATCTTATTATTCAAACACGGTCATGCATCCCTTTGGGCTTGCTCGCTGTCTTAACTGAGAGTAGTGCTCCAAGTACTTAAATCTCTGAACTTGTCAATTTATTTGGAGAAGACTGATGATGAAACATGCCATTTATGCCATTTGAGGCTCCTTATTTTCCATAAAGAATTTACATGAGCACTGGAACAACAAGCCAATCTTCCCCAAGCCAAGGGTAATTACAAACACAAAATCCTCAAGGAATGCCAATCCTGTAGTAAAGTTTAGATTAATCAAGTCATTGAAGAGTTGGGAGGCAAAATGATGAGACTGAGGATGTGATGTTGTTTCCCAAAAGCTGAAGTGTTTTGTGAGAGGAATTGTAATAGCCTTGTAGCACATCTCATGGAAAAGATTTCAAGGCTTCTAACTCTACAAGTGGCAAGCTGGAGAACAGCAATTACACTCCTGCTAGAGAAGGAAGTTCTGGGCTTGGAAGGTCCTAATTCTGTCATCACAGATTAATTCTATGGCCTCAAAATGCTCAATTTTTCTGTTCTTCAGCTTTGAAACTCTAAGTGGGGATAAAATTTGGTGGGTTTTTTTTTCCCTCAGTTCATTATGAGAATACACAGTCAGAGTTGCAGAGGCACACAGAATACCTGCACACACCTACACTCTGGCACAGAGAACTCACTGCCCTGTATGCTCTGTGAATCAGAGCATTTGGAAGTGAGAGGATGCTACTGGTGTATGTGTCTTATTTTACACAATTTCTTATTTGTAACTTACAGTTTTTTGTTGGGCATGTTCACATGGGGTTTTTTAGAGGTAGACTGAAACCCTCAGAGAAGAGATTTAGATTGGATGTTAGGAACAAGTTCTGCACCATGAGGGTGGTGGGAGACTGCAACATATTGCCCATTTGAGGTCCCCTCCCTGGAGATAATCAAGGTCAGGCTCAACAAGGCCCTGAGCAACCTGATCTAGTGAAGGATGTCCCTGCTGACTGCAGGGGGTTGGACTGGATGACCTTTGGAGGTCCCTTCCAACCCAAACCATTCTATGATTCTATCTCCCATGAAGATGCTTCATGTCAATGTGTACTAAGAATAATTAATGAACAGCCATTGGCTTGTTCATACATCCCATGGGAATCAACATTGCTTTCACAGCCAACAAAGCTCTTTTTTCTCAGAGTATAGTTCTACTGCACAGTATAAAAACAAAAGAATATGAGATGAATTCATTGCATGCAGCCACGTTTCTGCCTCTTGAGACGAGTGTCTAGTTCTGGTGATCTTCTCTGCCTTCCCACCAACCCTGCTCTTCTCCATCTTTGAAAATAAGCTGATTTGGATGACTACAGAATAATGATTGCCAGACTGATGTGCCTTGGGAATAAGAGAGGCTCTATTTTAAAAAGAATACTGCTAGAATACTTAAGAGAATATTTCAGGGAAGGACCACGTAGAGGCTGTACCACTGAGGAGGTTTCTCATTTCCTACTATTATCACTCTCACTAGAAAAAGGGATTTATAAAGCTGACAGATATTGAAGGGCTCAGTTCCACCATTGCTCTTGTTGCACACTCTACTTTCACCTACCCTTACACATTACTCTCCTGCTTAAAGCTTCCTTCTTTTCCCCCGTTTCACCTCTACAGTTGAAGGAACATCACCTCTTGGATCAGAGTGTGTGTTAACCAACACTTTGGATGCACTACTGCTGTCTCCCTCTGACACTGCATTGTTTTACTTTATCTGGACAGCAGATTGTGTGTCTGCTTGCAAATGGACAAGATTTTGTTCTACCACACTAGCCAAACACCGTGAAAACATCACATATTGTACACAAGAAGAAAATGCCATGGTAAAAAGGCCCATGAGCTCCCTGCATATGCATACTGCAGAGGTAATTTCTTTGGGAACAATTCCAGTTGGTGGGTTTCAAACAGAGTGGCATTGCTGCTGCTTCTTGTGCCAATTCTATGCTCTTTTCCTTTCTTTGCAGCCAATTAGTTTATGTAACAAAGTTCTTTGCCCCCGCAGGGATTAAGATTTCAGCGTAAAGTCCTAGGGAATGGAGACCTGCAAAAATACTGTGATGACAAATCTCAGTTCAGGCTGTACCATTAACAACCATGCCAATGTTTCCAAGAGACCAGACTTCATAACTCACCAGCAATAACTGGAACACATCTCCAGCTTCCGAGGAAAATGTTGTCTTTATCAACATTTAACTTGCTGTAATGTCACAAGGTGTATTACCTCATTAATCAAATTGATAGTGGTGGCTTGCATTTCAAGTTAAAATCAAAAGTAATAACTATACACAACTGTGAAGAAATTCTAGATGGCATGTCAGTCACCCTCTGAAGCAACACACAGCTTAGCATTCACTGCAGTGCATTTGTAAATGATCCAAAATGTCTGTTCTAAAATCTTCTACTCTGAGAGCCAGGAGACATGCCAACAGCACATTTTAGCTAAGAGGCTTCTGCTGACTAAATATCCTATTTGCTTCCATTGGGCTGAGAATAAAGTAGCTGTAAGGTGATTTTTAAATAGTTCCAAAAGAGAATGGGTGGTGTCAAGTGGAGGGGGCCAAGCTCTTTTTGTGGTGTGCGATAGTAAGGCAAGGAACAACAGGTACAAGCTTGAACAGAGAAGACTTCACCTCAACATGAGGAGAAACTTCTTTATGGTGAGGGTGACAGAGCACTGGGGCAGGCTGCCCAGAGAGGTTGTAGAGTCTCCTTCTCTGGAGACATTCAAAACCCACCTGGATGCATTCCTGTGTGGCCTGACCTAGGTGACCCTGCTTTGGCAGGGGTGGTTGGGCTCGATGATCTCTGGAGGTCCCTTCCAACCTCTAATATTCTGTGATTCTGTGATCCCTTTTCACATAGGTTCAAGCTGAGAAGGGGAATGTCCCATCTATTAGTCAGGAATAACAACTTGTTGAGTGATGGCAACATGCTCAGAGATGCACCCGGGAATGAAGACAGGAACCCTGCCCCAAGGCAGCTGTAATCACATACAAGAAAGACACAACGCATCAGAGAACTGAAGATGACTTTATCTCAAACTGTAAACCATTTTAAGAATACCTACAATAATTTGCACAGCTTATCAGTACCAATCATGTGCAGGAGATGAGTTCTCAGAAAGGGTATAAACCAGCCAGCTTATTTCCCCACTGGATGGGGGAAATCTTCCACATGTAAGGAAGAGATCAAAGTTCAGAGTGGAAAAATAAAGCAGAGAAAAATGATTTAATGCAAAGAGTACTCTAAAAAGTGAGAAAATCAGCAATGCAAACAGAATATAAATGGATGGCATTAGATTTGCAGGCAAACAATAAAGGCAAATAAAAATAAATGGAGCAGTGATGAGGGCAGGAGGAGGGATGAAGAACAGAGAGGTGCCAAGGGCACATCAACAGAAATGAAGTTAAGGAAAACAAGTTCTGGTTTGGGGGACTGGTTAGGCCACACCTTGAGCACTGTGTCCAGTTGTGGGCCCCTCAGTTTAGGAAAGATGTTGAGTTGCTGGAAGGTGTCCAGAGAAGGGCAACAGATTTGGTGAAGGGCTTGGAACACAAGCCCTATAAGGAGAGGCTGAGGGAGCTGGGGTTGCTCAGGGGAGACATTATTGCTGTCTACAACTACCTGAAGGGAGGTTGTAGACAGGTGGGGTTTGGTCTCTTCTCCCAGGCAAGCAGCACCAGAACAAGAGGACACAGTCTCAAGTTGCACCAGGGGAGGTTCAGACTGGATGTTAGGAAGAAATTCTTCATAGAGAGAGTGATTGCCCATTGGAATGTGCTGTCCAGGGAGGTGGTGGAGTCGCTGTCATTGGAGGTGTTTAGGAGGAGACTTGATAGGATGCTTGGTGCCATGGTTTAGTTGATTAGATGGTGTTGGATGATAGGTTGGACGCAATGATCTCGAAGGTCTCTTCCAACCTGGTCTGGTCTATTCTATTCTATTCTATTCTATTCTATTCTATTCTATTCTATTCTATTTCTATTTCTATTTCTATTTCTATTTCTATTTCTATTTCTATTCTATTTCTATTCTAAGCAGAACTCCCTGCAAGAAATTACAGTCAAAACTAAAAGGAGGCAAACCCAGAGGCTGAAGAAAGAGAACTTTAAAAGAAACTCCACCTGTATACAGGACTCTTCCCCTAGTATTTATTGCCACAACAGGAGACATCTGTAGATATTGATCCGTAGGTATGTTGGGTAATTGAATCTTTAATTTACATTTATTGTTCCTTATATTAGAAAGGTCACTTAATCTATGTCAGCCTCAGCTTTCTCCAACATTATTTACACTTGTTTGCAACAGCTGGAGAATATTTTCTGCACACAGCAAACAGAGTAGATTAAGATTTATTGTACATGGGCCTAATAAGTTAAAAACTTTCTGCTATGAATAGAGGGCTCTGTAGGTGCTACATTTGCATTTTTATCAGCATTTGCTATTTCATACAATAATTTATGTGAATCTAGAGAGAAAATTATGAAGTACCTATTAGGCTTTAGCACAAAGAAGAGCTACTGACTGTGTAAGGCTGCTAAAACCATGAAAAAGAGTGGCTCACATGAGAGTGCTATTTGCTAAGGGAGAATTATATTGTTTGGATCAATGGCTAGAATAAATTCAACAAATTAATGCATTTTAAAGCCTCTTTGCAATGCTTCAATTTTTTCCCATTCCTCCATAAGGTACTGATCTTCCCTGGAGAAAAGAAACTGGGCTGGGAAGATCCCTGACCTGACCAGAGCAGCAGTTCTCATGTTCCTTCCTAAGCAAAATGAGGATATCCTTAGCAAAACCAACATGACATTCTGGAAAGATAGGCTGCTCAGAGGCTGTTGAACTTCAGATTTACCAGAAGGGGAAGGAGGAACTGCCCAATGCCCTTGCTAGTGATCTTGCAGTTTTACTGAAACGGGTCAGGAGAGTTATGAATATTTAAAAAGCAGAAGCGATCCAAAGAAAAGCAAACCTGAGGCCAGGAGAAACAGACACCAAGTCCTATTCCAGTTTACTGCTAACATGTGCACACAAGTTCATAGTATAGTATCAGTCAGGGTTGGAAGGGACCACAAGGATCATCTAGTTTCAACCCCCTGCCATGGCCAGGGACACCTCACACTAGATCAGGCTGGCCAGAGCCTCATCCAGCCTGGGCTTAAACACCTCCAGGGACGGAGCCTCAACCACCTCCCTGGACAACCCATTCCAGGGCTTCACCACTCTCATGGGGAAGAACTTCCTCCTCACCTCCAGCCTGAATCTCCCCACCTCCAGCTTCATTCCATTCCCCCTAGTCCTATCACTACTGATAGCCTGAGAAGTCCCTCCCCAGCCTTCTTGTAGCCCCCTTCAGACACTGGAAGGCCACAATTAGGTCACCTCGGAGCCTTCTCTTCTCCAGACTGAACAGCCCCAACTCCTTGAGCCTGTCCTCATAGGAGAGGTGCTCCAGCCATAAAAGAGAGCTCAAGAAAACAAACTCTATATGCCACAGAATCATCCAAGCTAGAAGTTGAAGAAAGAAAAAAAAAAGTAGTAAAAAAAGCCCAACAACAAAACACAATAAAGCTTTCTACAACACGTTTTCTGGTTTTTCTGTGCTCTATCAAGTTCAGACTTTTAAAATGCCCTATATCCAGGTCCATCCCTTCCCTTTTTGGGTCATTGGTAAACCTTTAGCCCAGAGAAAGTGCTGAAGTGCCTAAGAGTTGAGCAGTGGCGCTTTAAATACTTTTCCTCTTCCCAAAGGAAAGGGATTACAGAAGTTATGGATTGGTTTTGACAGTTACCCAGGGGCTGCATGTAACTCTCGGCCCAAAGCCTCATTTTCCTAATTACAGCAAAGAGATACCCTGTGTCTTACAGAATGAGTGGTATCCTAAAATGAAAACACAGCCTTCTGAGTCAAATCCTAAGGGCAGAAAAAGACACTGAACAGCCAGCTTAGATTAGAAAAACTGGACCTTCCCAAAACAAAAACAAAGCAAAACAAAACAAAAGCAAAGTTCACTGCTAAAGGTGGAAAGAGTTTCATGCAGCTGACAGGACAGTAGCTTCAAATATTTACTGTTGGCTGACTCCAGGTGCCTCAGGTTAGGACTTTATTGATTTCAAGAAAAAGTAAGTTGGAGTCTAGGTATAAAACACAGCAACTGATATGGCTTGGCTGACTGGTTGGAGTAAAGCAAGGAAAAGCTGCTGGCAATTTAATTGATAGAGGCCAGCCAGAACATCCTCTGTTTCTGGGTTTTACCCACATTGTTCCTCACTTTAGAAATTCCAGCTGCAATCAAATCCCATTTCTGTTATGAATGGGTATGTCCAGAATTTCCTAAAGGAGACTCTAACTGTTCAAGCCTTCCTGTTAGAGTTTTGACAGCTTCCCTTGATTTGCTGCAGGTAATGGTCCTTGTGGATTTGGGTCTAAGAAGCTCTTAGTGCAGTCAGTGGCTCATCACCATCGCTGCTTTGATGACTTTAGGAATAGTGTGGCCAGCAGGAGCAGGGAGGTCATTGCGCCCCTGTACTCTGCTTTGGTTAGGCCGCACCTTGAGTCCTGTGTCCAGTTCTGGGCCCCTCAGTTTAAGAAGGACATCGAGACACTTGAACGTGTCCAGAGAAGGGCAACAAGGCTGGGCAGAGGCCTTGAGCACAAGCCCTATAAGGAGAGGCTGAGGGAGCTGGGGTGTTTAGCCTGGAGAAGAGGAGGCTCAGGGGAGACCTCATTGCTCTCTACAACTACCTGAAAGGTGGTTGTAGCCAGGAAGGGGTTGGCCTCTTCTCCCTAGCAACCAGCACCAGAACAAGGGGACACAGTCTCAAGCTGCACCAGGGGAAGTTTAGGCTGGAGGTGAGGAGAAAGTTCTTCACCAAGAGAGTGATTCGTCATTGGAATGTGCTGCCCGGGGAGGTGGTGGAGTCGCCGTCCCTGGAGGCGTTCAAGAGGGGACTGGATGTGGCACTTGGTGCCATGGTCTAGTCGTGAGGTTTGTGGTTACAGGTTGGACTCGATGATCTTCGAGGTCTCTTCCAACCTTGGTAATACTGTGATACTGTGATACTGTGACTTCTTGAGCAGATGTGATTCCCCACTAGGTTAGAGTCTTAATAACTGAACTCAAAGTTACTCTTCAGTAAAACATGTTATGAGATGCAAACCAATTCAGCACAAGCACCGAGTGTCACTGGAATAAATTGCTTGGCAATTTACATTCTATTTGGCCTTTCTAGAGCCTGCTCAGCTGAGAAGTGAGCTTGCACGTGACAATCAGCACCCAAGTAAGGTTTGGGGGTTCTGATTTTGCCATGTCTACTGTGGGACTCACCAAACATTATAAATGTCAGAGCCTGAGATAGTCAACTGGGATTTTTTATCACCAAGTGAAACAGGCATGCAAAAGCTCTGGGTCAAGATTTTGTTCGTGGCACGCAGCCAATTTTTATACAGGCCCATGCAAAACAGAAATGCAGGCACTGAACACAGACATCTCCATCACTGACATTTTGATTAGACTGTGCAGTATCTGATGGCAATACCCTTACACCAAAAAAATCTAGGTTTGGCCAATATTGCCAACTTCTTACTTATTTAAATTACTCACTTGGATTAAAAATGCCAAAGCATGGCCTTCAGTAACTCTGACCATTTTCTGTTCAGGCACTTCCCATGGCTGCAAGGCTTTCCTATACCACTACAACCCAGGGGATGTTTTCCCATTCTGAAAACACTGTGGGAGCTGTTGCCAGGGTGTTGACAATGAGCCCCAGGAACCTGGTACACAATCACAAGCTTTCCAGAGTCAATCCACAGGCACTATTTCCTCCGAAGCACTTGCAAAGAAGATGCATTCTGAAGGACTGGATAATTTTACAAGGACAATTGTGAGCCATCTGTGATCTGCCTGCTTTGGTTACACTGAGAGCATTTTGCTTATTAAAGTAACTCTATGGAGAGCAGTGTAAGAAGCTTAACTCTCATTTCATTTCCATCACAGTGTACTGTATGAAATCTGTGGACATTGCAGTGAATCATGGTCAGATCTTCAAAGGGATGCAGTTCAAAAACCTGGACATTAGATGTTTTAGCAAAAGGCAGATTACTTAAAATGCTGTTAATGAACCCAGAAATGTGTGATATGTGTGATGCACAGCTAAAATCATGTAACAAAAAGACAGGACAAACGTCCCAATATTGGTGTGGACCTTTCAGGAAGTGAAAATGATAAAAGAAAGCTGCCAAATAACCAAGGTACTGATCTCTGAAACAGGTGAAAAAGTAAAACTATGCCTCAAAAGACTCCATGAGAGGGCTTTAAAAAATGAAGTAAAGGTAGTCTTGAAAAGGAGAGATGTGTAATTAGAAGTTTTAATGTGAGGAAGACTTACATCACCAGATGGCTTAAAACTTCAATCCTTTTATCATTTCATGGCATCTATTACAGACACCTGGAAGAACCAATAGAGGTGGGCAAACGGGGGAGGAGAGTTCACAGAAGGATTAATGCCTTTCTCCACCATAGGAAGCCACGGCAGACAGAAGGCCCTGCATTATTGCTGGTGCATGTAGGCATCTTTAATTGAATTACAACTGAAGGTATGCCTAGAGAAAGGTAATTTCTTCTCTGAGGGCAATCCTGTGACTGTAAAATTCTTTTCAAAGACCTTTTCCCATCTGGGATTCTAAACATTTATCCCTTAAAATCACGAGCCCTGGATACGTTAGAACTCTTGTCTGCTGCACAGACTTTTGACCACCCACATTTCATGGCCTTTTCCCTTCCCTCCAAGACAGAACACATGTAATTTATACTTTCATTGTTTAAAGGATAGGCATGATTTTAGCCAAATTTATGGATTCATTTGAAACTTGAGTGTTGTGACTCTAAGACTGTGTGTAGATTAGATTAGGGCAAGCAGGCTCCTGCAGAGCAGAATTGTTTTTCCACTCAGACACTAGGAAGGCAGAAGCCAGTAATCTGTTTACAGACTTTCAAAAGGACCCAGAACACTAAATGCCCACCCTGATGCTCCCCTAACACTCTCCATCTGTCTTCTCAGTTCTATAATGGAATTGTAGGAATCCCATGGCTATCTTCCCTTCCTTGAAACAAAATCAAAATTAAATAGAACGAACAATCCAACCGCAACTGTTGACCGTGACCGAGTTGAAATGTCTTTATAGGTGACAAAAGTCTCCTCTGAAAGAAATGAATTCTTCTTACTAAAAGCTGAAAGGCAGAATTCCTGTCTCCCCATCACCCAATGCTTAGAGCTTCTCTCTCTCTAAATAATGGATTTTCCTAATGAGAAAAAAGTATGGAAAGAAATACTTGACCCACAACATGTGCTGGTAAAAAGAAAGCAGAAGTTAAGCCTTAAAGTCAACAACTTATTGCAGCAACCCAATTCTTACTGTAATTAATGAGGAATCTCTCCACTGGTTTCTAAAGATGAAAGACTTCAAGGCATTTGAGGAACAAATTGCATCTCACCACAGTTTTGGCAGTCAAACAAATGGAAACATCCATAAATGAGAGCAAGTCTAACTGGAAACAAATTAATCAATCATCAATGTCTTAGCAAGACACCAACTGAGGGGAAACTCATTCTCTTTTGCAATTACAGCCAAATTAATGGGAAATATTAATGGTTCTTACTAAATTAAAAGAGCCATGTCCCTATGACAGCCATTCACAATGGACCATTTGGGGAATCCTGGATGAGGGTCATACACTTCTAGTATCCACAGGTACTAAAACTGGTTTGCAGGGAAGAAAGCCTCCACTGGTTTATATCCATCCCAAATTTCCACTTCTCCCATCTTTTCTTAAAGCTGAAATTCTGGATATTTCTGTTTAACAGACATTTAAATCAGAAAAGAAAAAAAAATGGTTTATAACAACTGTCTCTGTTGGCCTCAGTTGGCTTCCACAAACACAAGGAAATTTGGTCTCCCTGAAAGCAAGGCAGCTTCTCTATAGGAGACTCCCAAGTAGAAGGAGAAAGGAGATATATATAAACCTTCATTTCTACTTTTATATATATGTATCAAACTAACAACACCATGCACCATTAGAATAGAATAGTATAGAATTAACCAGGCTGGAAAAGACCTTCAAGATCATCAAGTCCAACCTATAACCTATAAGTCCCTGGCCTGGATCAGAAATAGTGTGGCCAGCAGGAGCAAGGAAGTCCTTCTGCCCCTGTGCTCAGCAGTGCTTAGGACACAACTTGAGACCTGTGTGCAGTTCTGGGCCCCTCAGTTTAGGAAAGATGTTGAGTTACTGGAAGGTGTCCAGAGAAGGGCAACAAAGCTGGGGAGGGGTTTGGAGCACAGCCCTGTGTGGAGAGGCTGAGGGAGCTGGGGTTGCTTAGCCTGCAGAAGAGGAGGCTCAGAAGAGACCTTCTTGCTGTCTACAGCTCCCTGAAGGGAGGTTGTAGCCAGGAGGGGTTGGTCTTGTCTCCCAGGCAACCAGCACCAGAACAAGAGGACACAGTCTCAAGCTGCACCAGGGGAGGTGATTGCCCATTGGAATGCGCTGCCCAGGGAGGTGGTGGAGTCACCATCATTGGAGGTGTTTAGGAAGAGCCTGGATGAGGCACTTGGTGCCATGGTTTAGTTGATTAGATGGTGTTGGGTTATAGGTTAGACTGGATGATCTCAAAGGTTTTTTCTAATCTGGTTAATTCTGTTCTATTCTATTCTATTCTATTCTATTCTATTCTATTCTATTCTATTCTATTCCATTCCATTCCATTCCATTCCATTCCATTCCATTCCATTCCATTCTAATATCTTATTAATCATAGGGTTTGAGTGGGGAAAAACCCCAAAACAACAACCAATTAAGAAGAGAAGCTGATCTTAGAAGTTTTTGCATACAAAGTGTTGCAGTTTCCTGCCCCCAGACATGTATATTCCTAATGATGGGCTTTGAGACGCTTCATAGGGAGCCTCTGCTGAAAAGCTTCTTCAGAAGCTATACTCAAGCTTCTGTGAAGTGTAGATCTTGCTGTCACTCTAAATGCTTCTAATGAATTTCCTGAAACTGCTCAAGGAGGATGAGACCCTAAGTACCTGTTGTACACATCTCAGTATTAAAAAGAGAACCCCCTGGAGCTGTGAGCAAAGCATTATGCTTCACTTTATCCCACAAGACTAGGGTCTGAAATTAAAGGTCAGACCCATTATTTCACATCAGTGCTAAAGGCAGGAGAATTTATTCACTACAGAATTAAACATTAAGCAGATGCTCCATCAGGCACATGACTGTTCATAACCTAGCAAACAGCAGGAGAAAGTAGAAATCTGAGAGCACCCTACAAAATCTGATGCTGTTTTCAGTCTTTTGCTGGACTACAGAACAAGGCCAGGGGAGCTCTCTCTGGAGATACTCAAAACCCACCTGGATGTGTTCCTCTGTGACCTGGTATAGGTGATCCTGCTCTGGCAGGGGGTTTGGACTAGATGATCTTTAGAGGTCCCTTCCAGCCCCTAACATTCTGTGATTGTGTGATTCTGTGAGCTAAAACAGCAAAGTTATCTGCATTTTCAAAGCTGACTTACTTAGCATCTCCCAACTCTGGCTGTGGTTTGTGCCTTCCACCGACCATCAGGAGAGCAAAGAAGCCTTGTTGGTATATTTTGACAAGTGGCAAGATTGCACAAAACCTAAAATTATTCAAATTACCTTTATATTGCAGTATGGCCACACAAATAGACTCCCATATTTTCCGTGCCTCTCTCTACCTGGAAGGTGAGCGAAGAGAGCAGCAAAATATTTGGTGGTGTTTAAAAGTGCTGCACTTCAGGTGCTGCTTCCCTCTCTTTTGTTTTGTCTTGCCTAGTAGATCCAGAAGGTCTAAATCATTTTGAATCTAACCAGTCTGTTACTCAGCTTTTGCCCAAGCTTCCCTGAGAATTTCCACCTCCAGCCCTCTGTAGCCTAGATTCTGAACCACTGAGAACAACGAGATCAGATTTAGGCCAGGCTCCATTGATATCATTACCTACAGTGTCAGCTCAGCCTGTTTTCAGTTGGGTGGCTTTCTTCAACTTCCCATCCTATAAAACTCAGCCCCATGCCAGCCTTCACTTGGGTTAAAAGTCAGAATTTTGCAACATGTACTCTAATGCGCCAGGGGAGGTTCAGACTGGATGTTAGGAGGAAATTCTACACAGAGAGAGTGATTGCCCATTGGAATGGGCTGCCTGGGGAGGTGGTGGAGTCACCATCATTGGAAGTGTTTGGGAGGAGACTGGATGGGGGTGCTTGGTGCCATGGTTTAGTTGATTAGGTGGTGTTGGATGATAGGTTGGACTCAATGATCTTGAAGGTCTCTTCCAACCGGATCTATTCTATTCTATTCTATTCTATTCTATTCTATTCTATTCTATTCTATTCTATTCCTATTTCTATTCTATTTATATTTCTGCTCTATTCTATTTCTATTCTATTCTATTTCTGTTCTATTCTATATCTATTCTAATGCAATCTTATAAATGTAGAAGGAGGACCTCTCTCCTGTGAAAATTCCTCTCCTCACGCTCTGACAAGAGCATCACTGCACACAGCCCCCCCCCTTCTGCACTCAAATGTATAACATGCATAGAGAACAGACATTGCTTCAGTTGGAAATAACTCTACTGAACTAAACAGCTTGATGCTAAACTTGCATCAGGTTCACTGAGAGCATAACTGAGGCACAGAAGATTTTAGCAAAAAAATAAATCCTAACACTTACAGCTTGGGAAATGTAACAGCAAGGCCAACGCAGAGGAGAGCTTTACAGTGTGTAACTCTTCATTCCCCACGGTTCCTGTTACACCTGTCTTCTGCTCTCGAGAAGTGATGCACGTGCTCTCTGCTCCAATGGAGGAGCAGAGCTGCTCCATCCATAACTGTGTCATTACATTTCCAGTGCCTAGATGCTTCTTGGATACTCCCTCAGGCACTACACATTGTTGCAGAGCATGACCCATTTTCATAATCTGAATTTTCCACTGTTGTCTCTCCAAAAGGTACATGTTCTCCTTTCATCTGAGAATCTGCAGTAGATCTGCCATGCACTTACAAAGAGGAGCTCTTGCTTCACAGTTTCATCACTGGCGGACTCGTGCTGATGCACCAGCACCAGTACTCTGGCAAAGAAAAGGACTTGTGTGACAGTCAAAGGTTTCCCTGGTGATACAAGACTTGCTTGGCCTTAGTTTCAGATGTGTAGATTGTAGAATGATGACAAATTGATTCTGTGCCAACGTCTGTACATCATGCACAGCATCTTAACAGGTTGGTTTCGAAAGCATCCCTTAGGTGTTCTGTTCATTTGTGCAGATAAACTTGGAAATCAATTAGGAAAGCATTTCTTCCCCATAAGAGCATGTCAGAAAACACTACACTATCCCATCTGCTCAAGAGAAGTAAGGTACAGACATCCAAACACGATTTAACAGAGCACACTGTTGGTAACTGTTCTCACTTAGTAGTCCAGCTCCGCCTTTCTCCCATGAAATGCCATCAGAGTGCCCCCAGCCCTGCTCTATCTCAGGTCCTAAGGCCCCCATGGGCTGCAGGGCTACACGTGCAGCACAGAGCCCCCAGCCTGCCTCACCACCAGATATGATTACAGAACACGTTTTGGTCTGGCCAGAAACCAGGAGTGTGAGGATTTGAGATGGAAGTTTTACTCACAGCTTCCTCACTTCCAGGGAACTGGACATCAGTCTTGGTGACACCAAAGGCAGGGTCTATCTGCTGTTTAATTTTTTCTCTCAATTTATCTTCCAGCTCATTAATCCGTTTCCCAGCAACCTGTCCCCACTTTCTATTCTTACATGCAGTTCTTCTCTGAGCTCCTGCTGGGAGGCATCCATCTTTCAAATCAGCCAGGCTTTAATTTCTTCTTGTCTAGCTTGAGCCACATCAATCCTCCTCCTTTTTTTCTGCCCTGAAAATTCAAGACTTGTTCTTGGATTAAGCAAACGATGCTGGAATCAGGACAACTAGCCTGAGTGATAGACACCTTTCCTTAGAGAGTGAGCTTCCAAGTAGCTAGGAAAGGAACACCCCGTTTTTAAAGCAGAAAAATGATAACACCTCAACGAAGAGAGCCTCATTTAGCATGGCAATTCTTCAGAGAACAGAGCAAATGTCCTCAGCAGCAAAGCACCTTCTAGAAGATGTTTTATAAACCCATTTCAAAATGATCACACCTATTAAAAAAAATTATAAATACCTATCTCAGGTTCTTACAGTTGATGCTTTTCCTTCATTCAGAAAACAACTGAACAGTTCAGGAATTATTAGTTTTGATTCCCACTACGCTGCTAGCAGTGTATATCAATCAATGAAGCTGCTGCTTAAAGCATTTGCATACACTGCCAGCTCGCATCAGCACCTCGCCTGCTGCGCTGTGTTATCTGCTAGGCTCCTGCTAATGGTAGAAAATATCTCTAACACAAAGTGCTCCAGGTTACTACTTGTACTGGATGCACAGAGATAATAAAAAGGTGCTCTCATAAAGACTCCTTCACCTTCAGTCCCAGCTCAATTAAGAGATGTGTTTTCTTCACACACAGCTTTCCTCTCCATCTCCACATCACATTTCACACACTTAGGGACAGCTGTCAGACTAACCAAGCCAGTCCCACTGCTATCATAATGACTGTAGGGAAGGTAATGTGTCTCCTGCTTGCTTCAGTGAATGATTCTGCCACTGCAACATTTTGCTATCTCACTCTTGTGCTGCTATTTATATTGCACTGTTTAGGCAGCCTCATGCCATATATTTGGAGCTAACTTTATCAGCACAAAAAGAGGTTTGTTTGAGGTTTTTTCTTTCAGTTTAGAGGATTTTAATTTTTTTTCTTGCAGGAAGCAACTTCAGTGCAGGGCTATGGCTACAAACAAAAGATGGTTTGGAGAAGAGTTAACAGATGGGATTACAGAAAAAGATTGATTTCCCTCTCCAGTACTCCTTTTTTATCACTATTTTAGGGTTTGAGGCATGAAGTAATTCCCTTATCTGGACCAATACATTTGACCAGAAGTAGCTCAAATAATAGAAGCAGCAAGGAAAACGACACAAAAGAATGTAGAGCAAAACTATTGGAGACAATACACCTGGGGATGCTCTGTAACGACAGAGAGATGCTGGATGGGGAAATTCACAAGAGCCATCGTATTGGAAATGAAAAAGTGGAAGAAGAGGAATAAGAAGCAATAGTCTAGCTCAAATCCTTTTCTATTTTCTCTATCCTCCAAGGTCTGGATGGCACACAGCTTCTCACCACCAATTCCTTCTTTTTATTGTTGTTTCTATTTCACCAAAGACTCTGGTCTGGCTAGGGGTGCTCTGACCATGCCCAGACTTGGGTTGCATCATCCTTTCACATTTTCTTTGTGGAGAACCTGAACCCCTACTACTACAGAAATCCATTTACATTTTTGGCACACAGATGTGGTGGCCATTTAAGACATGGACATGTTACACATGTACCACAGGAGACTGCCAGCCTGTTTGCAAATAGATGTACACTTGAGTGTGCACTGGAGCAGGAGTTCCCAGGAACACAGCTGGGTTCCCTCAGAGGCAACCCTGACAGCACTGGATGAGGTATATAGGTGATGAATTTGGCCTTAAGTCTGGCCTTGAGGCTGTTCCTGCTCAGCAAGAAGAATGCAACCTGCATGCACAAACACTTCCTGCTGCAGAAATGCTATCAGGTACTTCCAATGCACATTTTCTGCAATTTCAGGCACAATAAAGGGATGCAAGTGTCTGCCAATACTGCACAGCTTAGCCTTCAGTGGGGGTAACAGTGTTAGCCATGACTAACATGAAGGCAGGAATATCACTTAGACGTGTATCTAAGCTAAATGATAATTCAGAGAGGATACTGAGCATTTCAGGCTATGTTTACAGCTACAAACTATTAAGATGCTAACAGCATCTACATTAGAGAATACCTTTTTCCAGAGCTAACTATCATCAGATGATTCACTGACCTTGTGTTAGGAACACTTCACTGGCAGTTTCATTACTACAAACGAGCAGCTTCTGGGGAATTTTTGAACAAGGAATCCCTCCAATGCTCCTTAAAAGTTGCAAGGTTGCAATTATAACTAAAACGGATGTCGTGGTTTATATTCATTTATCACTACAGTCCCCTGGAGAAGACTTCTTTGCTGTGAATGACAACACAAAAATGAGCAGATGAGCCAAAGAGCTGAGGAGTGTGACACAGTACAGGGTTCAGCAGCCTGAAACAGTGCAGACTGAACAGGCACACTGGAGAGGAACAAGTCTGTTTCAGTGCTTGATGAAGTGACTCTCACAGGCTCTGTATCTTAATTTTTTCCTGCTTCCTGCTTTTACCTCCTTTTGTTACAAACCTTTTTGAGCTCAGTATTCACTCCCTCCTTCCTCCTCCAAAGGTATGTTTTGCACAACGTGGAATTGACTTACCCTGATGTAATCTGCAAAGGAAACCAGCCAAGGCCCACAATTTGCGCCATGTGTCTTTGAAAAAACACAGAATCCAATTATTTATCACACAACTCTCTGCCCACATCTGTATATTTCATCCTATGACAGTATCAGAAGTCGATTACAGCTCAACTACCACTCCACTGAATTTCCCCATAAAATATTTCTCACAGAAATAAAAGTTAAAGAACTTACCTAGCCCTGTACTACAATGCACCCCATAATGAAACATGTTGTGCTCCCTCAGCATGGCAAAATCTGCATGCCAGCTTCAGTCTGGTGGCTAGATCAGAAGTAAGCATACTTCCAACTGAAGGGTAAAATCTACTGGAGGCATGAAACACTTCTGTCAATAACTTATGTAAGCCTGGAAGGACACTGTAGGGCCACCAAACCACACAGGTGTCAAATCTCTACTTGCTTACATGCAGTGAATGTTCCTTACCACCACCAGCTGACCTACTGCCATTGCAGTGACCAAGACCTATTTCTGGTCCACATGAAAATCTGTGACTCGTAAATGTAAAGCACATCTTGGGACTAAGTCCCTTTCAAACCTTTAAATGTTTGTTTAGGATCAAGTTCAGACCTCGCTGGAGTCTTGGAAAGATTCTCATCTAGTTTCACAGTGCTCTTTGAACCCATTGGGCTGTACACACTGGTCCATGGCTGCCATGGCCCAAGCTGAGGACCCTGGCTCAAGCTAAAGACAGAAGTGTGAAGATTTCCATTACCATCTCCTGCATGAGTCACTAGGGAGCCATCACACATCAGTCAGACCCATATGAAACCCTCCATGCTACATTATGAAGTGTAATGGTACAGTTAAAAGAAACAGAATGAAAGACAAGTCTTGATAAATGAAGCATTTCCTCAAAGTGCAATGTATGAGCACAAGGCAGTGAAAAAATGGGCCAATCTCTCAAAGGCCAGACCTCTCTAGAGGAAGTTTATTACATCTGATTTTTGCAATTAAGAACAAAAATGGGGAGAGAATAACCAGAGCATTATCCACCTCAAAATACAAAGACCCCGAATTAGCAGAAGCCAAGAGCTAATTGTTAGTGGCTGACAGTGAGCCTCTGGCTGTCACCTTGGCCAGAGGACAAGTGAGGGAGGAACTTGCTATATATTAACAAACATAAACTGTGAACTTGTCTAAAGGACTATAAATGCATTTTGTCTTTGGCTCAGAGAACTGAGATATTGCTTCTTAACCTTCTCATTTCATACAGCAAAGCAAAGAACATGAACACTATCTTCACTATAATCAATCCCACCAAATGAACCATGGAAAGTTCTAAACCCTCACACCCTCTCAGGTCTCAAATCTGCTTTTGGGTTGGTCACAGAACCATGGCAGGCTTCCACAGCTGCTTCAGAAAAACATGTTAAATGGCCACTTCTAATTACAAAGGAACAAAAAGGTTCCTAGGGCAGCCCATGTCAGATGAAAAACATCTTGAGAATATCAGCCATTACATACAGCAAGATTCAAACAAGGTTCCACTGACTTGTGACTTTCTTAAACTGCTCCAGTGAAAGCAACAGAGTAACTCAACACAAAGGTGCAAGCAATGTGTCCTTCAGGTTAATAAAGGACATATTCTTCCAGGTATTCCCTTGTAATGATGAAGCTCAAAATGAGATTAAGTGATTCTGAAAGGCTTCTTTTATCCCCTCTTCCAAAATTCCTATTCCTTTTCCCAATTCCACAATTGCACATTGATTTATGAATAGAATGCACATTGATTTATGAATAGAATGTGATCTTGTACTCTTAGACTATGGATCTCTACGCCACTCTGGAGCAGGGCAAAGAATCTGAAAGATACTGAGAAATGGTATGCAGCAGTGATCTGCAAAAACTCAGTTCTTCTGAGGTGGAGGAATGAGGACAGGTTGTGACAAGCAACTGCATGTGGGTTTTCTAGCAGGGGAAGTGCTCACCTAATGTAATTGCTTACAACAGCTCAGATTCTCTGAAATGTTTGAGCAAGCCAGTAATTACAGCTGCATCTCAATCTTCACATAGTGAAGAAGTCATTGTCAACTCAGGGGGTCACATAAAGACAGATAAGCCAAAAAGAGGGCAGGGATTTCAGTCTGAAAATACCAAGTACCCAGAGCAAACATGCTGGAACTTTACAAGAGGAATTATTGCTGGGCCATACACAGCAATTCAGATTTCCATAAGCACAAGTGACAGGGGTTGAAAGTCAGTGGGAGCTGGGCTGCAATTACACATTCAGCAGCAGCACTGCCTATAGCAGCTTAAGTAACCCACTCAGTCCTGCCCTCACACAGCATGCATTCTTGGGCTCAGTGAGGTGTCGGTACATCTCATGGCTGGGATGGAGAAACTGGTCAAGCTGTAAAACAATTCCATTAGAAAAATAACAGTGATTGTTACTACTAGGCATTGGCAGCATACAGACAGAGCCAAGGAGACAGCCCAGAGAAGGAACTGATTATGTTATGCTGCTACCACAACCCGGTTCAGCAGCTACATCCACTGAGGAAGAGCTGCTGTGTCTCCCTGAAAAGCACTACCACATCCAGCTACATCCACTGAGGAAGAGCTGCTGTGTCTCCCTGAAAAGCCCTACCACATCCAGCTACATCCACTGAGGAAGAGCTGCTGTGCCTCCTTGAAAAGCACTACCACATCCAGCTACATCCACTGAGGAAGAGCTGCTGTGTCTTCCTGAAAAGCCCTACCACATCGTGTGCCAGCATTCTGGCTGCTGAATGCCTCAGTCTTGTTTGAAAAGGAACACAAGAATAAAGAATGAAAACAAGCAGCATACTGAAGATGCCCACAGCTCAGGAGATTTTCCACATTCACCTATCTAAATCTCCACGGATTAGGCTAAGATCTGATCAGTGTTTACCTGGATTAGAAAGCACATTGTAACTTCTACTCTAAATCAGTCCAAATTTGCATGATTAATGTACAGGCTCTCTTTGCAAAACTGCTTAATCATTCGCTTTACTTTCATAACAGAAGCCTCTTTGAGTTTGTTTGGGGCTTTTGTGTGTAGCTGTTTGTTTAGGGTTGTTGGTGTTGTTTTTCAGAAACAAAATCAAAGTCAACATCCCAACGGGTTTGCAGAGTCACACAATAAAAAGGAAAAATAACAGAGGCAAAATACTCTGTAAAGAAGCAGCTTCAGCCATCCCTGGCACTGTATTTACATAGCAGAAGCAATTTTGTACTTACTGCAGTTTTGATATGGGAAAGTAAGTCTTTACCTATGACCTTCTGAAACTCTTCAGCTCAGGGTATTCTCTCTCCCTGGAAGGGTTGATCTCTCTTCGATCTCAGATTTGTGCCCCAGAAACCAACAGGACACACAGCACTTTTCCCAGCAGGAAGTTAATTACCAGTGTAATAAAAGTGGCTCTTCACACTTTCATTTTCAGACAGGCCATTCTCTTCAAATTGTTTTGCAGAAGCAGGCAACAGAGCATGCAGTTTGGGTATTTTGTCTCCTTTCCTCCCTCACCAGGACTTACAACAGGATGAAGCTAAAGCAGCTATTGAAACGCTGGATTGCAGCCTTTGAACTCACACAGAGGTGATTCTTATTGTTGTAAAACAGCCTTAATTTGTCAAGGAGCAATGAGCAGAGACTGCTCTCAGAAGGACAAGGTCAGCAGGGCAAGAACCACACTGAGCAGGGCTCCATCCTGTCATGTCAAGTGGAGAGAGCTGGACAGACTGCAGATGGTGACCAGGTCCAATCATGAGTCCAGATCATAAGGTAAGGTTATGGTAGTGGGTCAGGTAGGTCTGAGGTCCAGTTGGGAAGTCAGCCTCCACGTCAGAGTTCATCAAGGTCCATGGCCAGCGACAGGGGCACATAGTGGCAGAGCTGGAGACAAGCACCCCCACCGTGTGGCTCAGGCAGGGACCGATGATCCCAAGCTGAGCTGAAATGAAGCTCCTGGGGCAACAGGCAGGGGATGGGAGGCACCCTAGGGGAGCTTAGTGAGGGCCACCAATGCCCATTGGTGCCTTCAGGGCACAGAATTCTAGGAAGACTGCATGAGTTTTGTCACTGCTTTGATTTTGGTTTTCAAACCACTGAAAGCTGGGAAGATCAAGCCTAAGCTCTTCTGAGGGCTTTCCTGAACTGAGTGCTCAACACCTACCCAATCTGAAGGACTCCACTTGCTTTTAGAACACCCTGTGTTCCAGACATCACAAAGGGACAGACCTGCTTTCCTACAGAAGGCGCTGCTCTTTGGTATTCTCAGTTCATGATTACATAACACAATCACTACAACATTTCAAAGACTTTGTTGAGAAAATAACCCACATAGCATCAGGTCTCTTTGCAAGATAATCAGGGAGCATTAACTAAATGTTATCTTTAATCAGGGGAAAATTCTTGCTTTATTGCCATTCCCCATTTGAAAGTCTATGTTTAGCTGCTATTAAAAGACTCTGCAAAGGACACTGAATCAGCTACGATCTTCAGGGACTGGAGGATTGCACCCCATAGGCAAAAAGCAGAAAATGACTTTGCCAAAGCAGATTAACTGCTTCCTGTCACCAACTTCACCTCGAGTACTGTGTCCAGTTCTGGGCCCTTCAGTTTAGGAAGGATGTTAACTTGCTGGAGCGTGTCCAGAGAAGGGCAACAAGGTTGGTGAGGGGTTTGGAACACAAACCCTATGAGGAGAGGCTGAGGGAGCTGGGGTTGCTTAGCCTGGAGAAGAGGAGACTCAGGGGTGACCTTGCTCTCTACAGCTACCTGAAGGGAGGTTGTAGCCAGGAAGGGGTTGGCCTCTTCTCCCAGGCAACCAGCACCAAAACAAGAGGACACAGTCTCAAGCTGCACCAGGGGAGGTTTAAGCTGGAGGTTAGGAGGAAGTTCTACACAGAGAGAGTGATTGCCCATTGGAATGGGCTGCCTGAGGAGGTGGTGGAGTCACCATCACTGGAGGTGTTCAGGAAGAGACTTGATAGGGTGCTTGGTGCCATGGTTTAGTTGTTTGGGTGGTGTTGGATGATAGGCTGGACACGATGATCTTGAAGGTCTCTTCCAACCTGGTCTATTCTATTCTATTCTATTCTATTCTATTCTATTCTATTCTATTCTATTCTATTCTAAAAACTTATACCAGTTTGCCAAATGATGTTGCTCACACATCTATGCATGACCAGTAAGCATTTTTACCATCACCAAACACAAAGAATTCCAAAAAAGCTGAGCTCCACTGTGCTGGGAGCTGCAGGCCACCACAGCTATGCTAAAGCAAATCCCTGAAGCGCTTTTAAAACAGTCTCAGCTATAAAACGATCCAAAGCTTAGAGACACAGACTTGTTTTGGTTAGAAAGGACCTTTGAGATCACCCAGTCCAATCATTTTCTAACCTGACCAAGTCTGGCACTAAACCAAGCCCCTTAGTGTTGCTCTCTGCTCAAGAATTGGTACTCCTGAGTATAATCCAGTTAAAAGATTGATTGATCTGTGAAAGTAGGGTGTATATTTGAACTCTAGCCCAGTTCATGCTCTGAGCACCACTTTCTGGCCAGACTGATACTGCAGAGTTAGGCTGGCTATGGGTTTCCCCACACAGTGTATTATTCAATCTTATATTACCTTGAGTCCTGTGTCCAGTGCTGGGCCCCTGAGTTTAGGAACGATGTTGAGTTGCTGGAAGGTGTCCAGAGAAGGGCAACAAAGCTGAGGAGGGGTTTGGAGCACAGACCTGTGAGGAGAGGCTGAGGGAGCTGGGGTTGCTTAGCCTGGAGAAGACGAGGCTCAGAGGAGACTTTGTTGTTGTCTACCTGAAGGGAGGATGTAGCCAGGTGGGGGTTGGTCTCTTCTCCCAGGCAACCAGCACCAGAACAAGAGCACACAGTCTCATGCTGTGCCAGGGGAGGTTTAGGCTGGATGTTAGGAAGAAGTTCTTCATAGAAAGAGATTGGCCATTGGAATGTGCTGCCCAGGGAGGTGGTGGAGTCACCATCCCTGGAGATGTTTAAGAAGAGACTGGATAGGGTGCTTAGTGCCATGGTTTAGTTGATGAGATGGTGTTGGGTGATAGGCTGGACTCCACGATCTCAAAGGTCTTTTCCAACCTGGTTAATTCGATTCTATTCATATTCTGTATTTCTGAATTCATGAAAGTTTTGCCTCTGCTCCTGCCCTTTTCAAGGTCTGTTGAATTTTCCCTTCAGAACACAGTTTCAGAGATACTTCATCTGTAAATTAAAATACATTCCATGTTGCAAGCCTGTTTTAGGTCTATAGTTTGATATTTTGAGCATTTTTCTTTTATGTAGAGAGGCTGCCCTAAACCCCATAATTTATCCACAGAGCTTAATTTCAGTACTAGTGTGTGTCTGGATCACTGCATTATCTCTATCACTCAACCTGAGGCTTAGAAGGGGAAGATGGTCTTACAGACTAGGCAGTTAAGCCATTGACTATGAAGTCAAAATAACAAATTGCTTGTTAAATAATTTTAAGTGATACTTTCCTTAGAATATTCTTGTAACAGCTTGTTACAAGATTCAGTGTCCCTGTCAAAACTCAACGTCTTCTGTCCCACAGACTGCGGCAAGCAGATTAATAACAGCAAATGTAATGCTGTGTTATCCTTCAATGACTCCCTGACAAATGATGAGGTTCCAGCCACATCTTTTTGCAAAATCTTGTATTTCTAATAATAACAGAAGCATGAATGAAGGCACTGCACGTTGTGCTCCTGAAACTCAATCCGTGCAAGCCTCCGCTTGCGTTGGGAGATGCTTCTGCTTTAATGCTTGGAACACAACTCAAATTATGGTTCTTGGAACAGACAAAGGATTCTGGTGACAACTCCCAGATCTGCTCCTAGTTCTTGCCACTGAATGACACTCTGTGGCATGGATTGAATTGAACCTGCTGCTGCTATCCATACCATGCTGCAGGCGTGCCAGCTTCAAAAATCAAAGTGCTGACTGGAGCAAAGTATTACAGGGCTTAAAGTTCAGATTGCAGCATGGGAGGCTTCCTGTTCAGGTTGCTGCTTCTGGGTTCTAGGTTTTTTGGGTGTTGGTCTTTTCCACTGGGATGGCTGTGGGACAAGGAGAGATGGGGGAGCAGTTTTCTGGCTTGGGCTTTTAGCTCTCTCGCTTCTGCTTGTTGCTGCCTTATGCCATGCTTCTTCTGGGGCTTTTTAGTCTGGAGAAGAGAAGACTGAGAGGGGATTTAACAGATGTTTATAAATATCTGAGGGCTGGGGTCAAGAGGATGGGGACAACCTCTGCTCACTTGCTCCCTGGGATAGGACAAGGGCTAATGGATATAAACTGCAGCACAGGAGGTTCCACCTCAACATGAGGAGGAACGTCTTCACCGGGAGGGTCACAGAGCACTGGAACAGGCTGCCCAAAGAGGTTGTGGAGTCTCCTTCTCTGGAGAATTTCAAGACCCACCAGGATGTGTTCCTGTGTGACCTGCTCCTATGGTCCTGCTCTGGCTGGGTTGGACTCAATGATCTTCAGAGGACCCTTGCAACCCCTAACATCCTTTGAGCCTGTGATTCTGCAAATAGGCTAAGGTAATTATGCATTTTGCACCATGTTTATCTGATTTTTGATCGGCAAACTATTCTTCTCACTTTTTCTTTTGTCTCAATCCTAAGGTTTTTTATGTGTTACTTTCCCCTCACTTCTGTGTTGGGAAAATAGCCAGAGGTTAACCCAGTGGTTCAGTTTGACCTGTTTTGCTCTGATTCAACCATCACACACTGTAATCCTGTCTTCTTGCACTGCTATATTTCACTCCTGCAACCCTGGCACACAGACAGGACTGCACTCTGCTGGGTGCTTGTATCTGCTCTCATTCCAGATCAAGCCAAGCACTTATTTCAGTCAAGCAAAGTTGCTTAGGAACACATTTAGGGTAAAGGAAGTTCAGACATGCAACCAAGGACGCAGGTGGACATGCTGAAAACTCCTGAGCAGTAACAGCTCTACTCAGGGGCTTAAGCTAAACCTGTTTATCAGAAAGGGAGGTAAAAATCTCACTGCATGTTTGTGCTAGACTAAGAGCATAGATTCTTTCAATGAAATGACCTAATGAGCTGAACTTGCAAGACTACTAACACTGAAGAGCATGATAAAATCATCCTAAGACATAAATCAACTCTGCACCAATTTAACTAAGGAAGCCTGTGGTAAAACAAGACCTCCTGTCAATAGTCATGTCCCACCAAAACCAAACAGCTGACCTATCTGAGTTTGCACAAACAATTTGGCACAGGCTTACAAACAATGGATGCTCCTGTGGAGGCAGGATCAGTTCATTAACAGAGGATGAGCTGAATTATTCATGGAAAATAAATTATTTAGCACCTGTGCTTTAAAGTACTGCATGCCATTTTGGGCACTCATTACAAGAAGGACATTAATAAATTAGAGAAAATCTAAATTAGGCAAGTGCAACAATGAAAGGGTTGTAAAGATACAGCCCAGAGGGGAAGGAATGAGAATGCTGCTTTTATACCTGTCAGGAAAGGTGAGAGTACACCTTTTAAGAATAATCCCTTCTGGCAAAGGATTACTCACAATGGTAGAAAGACTTAAACAGCTTGAATCTAAATGCAGTCAATATTAACACTGATCAAATACTCAGAAGGAGGCTAAACAGGTTTAAAAAAAACCCACTTATATAAAACTGATTAACAGAAACACAAGCAGTAATAACATTGTTAATGACTTAAAAATACAGAGCCATGGTGAGATAAGAGATTTCAGACATTCTACTGTGCTCTACAGAGAAATGCAAGCTGCAAAGCCTAGAAGACAAGAAAAAATCCAAGAACATAAAAGCACCAAACCAAAACAAGACAAAACCAAACAAGCAAACAACCAACCAAAACCTCACCAAACAAGAGAAACAAAACCCAAACCCAAACCAAAATAATGAAAGAAACACACACCCCACCCCAAAAAAAATCCATTGAAGAAGTATAACCTTACTAATGATCAGCTATGAGACACTGGGGGGAAGAATCTAAGTGAGGGAAGTCTAAAAGGAACAGATGAGAGCTGAAACAGCGTCAGACTCAATGAAAGGAGACGTGTTGTGAAAGGAGGGGAAAGGTGGCCACCAAAGGCATTAGAGGGATTCATTCTACACCAAAGACTTCCCAGCACAATCTACACACAGGCTGTTAGGCAGCTACAGTACCTCATATATAGGGTTTAAAACATAGTAGCAGAGAATATAGTGGGGCATAAAGCTAAGAGTACAGATCAGAGGGCTGGAGCACCTCTCCTATGAGGACAGACTGAAGGAGTTGGGGCTGTTCAGTCTGGAGAAGAGAAGGCTCCCAGGTGACCTCATTGTGGCCTTCCAGTATCTGAAGGGGGCTACAAGAAGGCTGGGGAGGGACTTCTCAGGACATCAGGTAGTGATAGGACTAGGGGGAATGGAATGAAGCTGGAGGTGGGGAGATTGAGCTGGAATGGGTTATCCAGGGAGGTGGTTGAGGCCCCGTCCCTGGAAGTGTTTAACCCCAGGCTGGATGAGGCTCTGGCCAGCCTGATCTAGTGTGGGGTGTCCCTGCCCATGGCAGGGGGGTTGGAACTAGATGATCCTTGTGGTCCCTTCCAACCCTGACTGATACTATGATACTGTGATACTATGATATTATGATACTATGATCAGCCAGGCAGGGGAGCAAACCACCAGGCTCTAGATTCACTTTCTCTCCTAGTAACTCCTATGTTATGCACGTTCCCAGTGGGTCTGGGATGTGAGAGGTGACAAAACCCTCCTCTCTTACAAACTGTACCCCCTTTGCTTAACTCTCATGATTGCTTTCCTCAAAAGCTTTGGAATGCAAACAAAGCTGTATTCATAAAATAGATTTGAATTCTTGAGATGTCTTTTTATTGCAAGTTCAACACTTCAAGTAAGGCTCTGGCATTAACAGTAAAATAAAGCTTTCAACAGTGTTACCTTACCCCACCCCTACCATTTGTTTGGGTTGGATGGGCTGCTTTCCTTTTTCTCTTGCAGACAGAAATTGTGTCACTCTGAGTGTGTATCATTCTAATATTAATACAGTCCAGTCAAATGGAAGAACAAAGCATGGAACTTGAATCCTTTTCTTCCCATTCCCATCAGGAAAAACGGTCCCATCATCACAGAGCAGTTTGCATTTGGAGCAGGATAAAGAACGAATGAGTCATTTAACGAACCCTAAATCTGATAGAGCACATCAGGCAATGTAATATTATATAGCAAGTCTGTTCAGTTGGCTGTTCTCTTACAAAGTAGGTGGGATGAAAAATCTTCAGAAACACTTAGCTAATTCTGAGTTTGGCTCAAATTTTCCAGCTGGGGAAAGGTCTTGCCCTACTAAAAAGCCCTTGGCTATGCATTAGAGCACTGGAATTGTGCGATGAAAGTCCCCGGCGCTCCCAGAGCTTCACAGCAGCAATGCACACCAGTACTTAAGAATGGTCCTGATACATCAGCAGGGTGAAGACTGCTCAATCCTTTTGCCTGACAGGGAGAATTGCTGTTGCCAGTGGGAACCACAAAAGAAATTTCTGCAATATTCCACACCATTCCGTATCAGCTGATTAAGCTACCAGAGGAACTTTCTGAAGAAGACATAAAGAAAGGCTGGGAGTGAGCTAGAAATCACTCTTTTCCTAGAGGATGCTGAAAATGGTAACACCTAAATTTGCATCAGACTCTACATTTCTAAGATCTGAGCTTGTATTCAGTGCAGTTGAGAGGAATTATTTCACTGACACCCAACGTTTTCCAATTCTGCTGCTGTACTCTGCAGTTGAACTGTCCAACATCCTCACGCCTTTGAGCCAAACACCTGCTATGGTACATACCAACAGCAAGTCCTCCTCCTCACAGGAGATGACAGCAACAGCTTGCAGAGTAAGCACTGACACAGGCAGGGGAGAAAAAAAACACAGCCTTTTTAATAGTTCCAGGTCTGGACAATTTGTCCCAGAGGCTGCAGCCAAGCCGTGGACTGTAAATTAGACTCTTTGCAAAGGCCTAAACACAATTTGGTCAACTCATAAAGCTGTAACATGTCCAGCCTGTATAGTCCCAAGTCCTTTAAAACCAAGAGCTACAGAAAGATTTTCTTTGGTACAAGGTGGGAACCTCACCAACTGCTAATTCTGAAGACTGTACTTTTGACCCAGGAAAAGTACAGAGAGCTACACAAAGGGGAGTGCGAAGTGACAGGGACTGTGAGAACTCCTGCACCAACATTTCTATACTCTATCCTCTGGCTATGGCAGTGCTCCATCATAAATAGAATCATAGAATCAAGCAGGTTGGAAAAGACATCAGAGATCATCAAGTCCAACCTATTACCTAATCCCTAACACCTCATGATTAACTAAACCATGGCTCCAAGTGCCACATCCAAGCCTTTTTTGAACACCTCCAGGGACAGGGACTCCACCACCTCCCCGGGCAGCACATTCCAATGGCTAATTACTCTTTCGTACTCTCACCTCCAGCCTAAACTTCCCCTGGTGCAGCTTGAGACTGTGTCCTCTTGTTCTGGTACTGGTTGCATGGGAGAAGAGATCAACCCCCACCTGGCTACAACCTCCTTCAGGCAGCTGTAGAGAGCAAGAAGGTCTCCCTGAGCCTCCTCTTCTCCAAGCTAAGCAACCCCAGTTCCCTCAGCCTCTCCTCACAGGGCTGTGCTCCAGACCTCTTCCCAGCTCCATTGCCCTTCTCTGGACACCTTCAAGTATCTCAATGTCCTTCTTAAATTGAGGAGCCCAGAACTGGACACAGTACTCAAAGGTGAACAGTACTTAATGGGCCATGCCCCACATGCAGAGGCATTGCCTCGATAGCCTGAAGATTTTATTACTGAAACACATTTTTTTGCTACAAAAACATTTCAGAAAGTCTACTCTCCCCATGGCTGGGGAGACCAGGGCTCAGCTTCCTGCTGTACAGAAATTTCACCTTTTTGCCTTTCACTGCATTTTGAAGAAATTAAAGACAAAGGAACAGCATTAACAGCTGTGGAACCTAACTACCTCTTAAGGTTTTTTAAAAGGCTTATTAACTGGAATCTTGCAGCCTGATAAAAGCAAGAAAATGTCTTTGTTCATTAAGAGCAGAAAGGAAGGCTATGGCCCTTTAAACAGAATTCCACAAAGCCACAAATTCTTTCTGTTATTAAAAGCCTCACATTAAACCTGCTCTGCTGACAAATATCATCTGACAAGCAACAAGTTCAGCTCGTGTCGTTGCCCGGAGCCTGCTGTTAGCCCTGTCTCAAGCACCACAGTAATTCTTCCATTTGGTACAGAATGATCATAGCCTAATCTACCTAAAGCAAAAAAAAATAGTGAAAGAAAAGAAAGAAAACCACTTTTCAATTTCATCCATTCTCAGCATCAGTTAGCAGTTACACCCAGAGTGCCACAGTTCCCCATTTTTAATGCTTTCAGTCACTGAGACTGCAGCCCCAAGAAGCGCTGATTGCGTAACACCTTTCTACACACATTACCATTCCCTGCAGCAATGCCTCTCGCTCCTGGTACAGCAATAGTGTAACCAATTTCATGCCAGTGCTGGAAGAATCGGTATGCATGAAGTGTTGGTTTCCTACTGAAACATTAATTAGTGCTATTTGTATGCATCAGTCAGCTTTTTGTAACAGTGAACAAGCAGCGCGCGGCGATTGCCTAAAGCCTGCCCCAACTTTCTCCAGCTCTTTTAAAATTCAGCCAGCACAAACCACTGCTGTTCTGCACAGCCACACAACTTCTTTCCTGTGCCTCCTACATCTATTGCCTTCGTGGAGACACTTCCAACGGAAAGTCCTTTGAATACCAGCACTTCACAGGATCACAGGGTGTTAGGGGTTGGATGGGACCTCTGGAGATACAGAATACAGAATTAACCAGGTTGGAAAAGACCTTTGAGAGCATCGACTCCAACCTATCACCCAACACCACCTCATCAACTAAACCATGGCATCAAGTGCCCCATCCAGTCTCCTTTTAAACACTTCCAGGGATGGTGACTCCACCACCTCCCTGGACAGCCCATTCCTCTCTTTCTGTGAAGAACTTCCTAACATCCAGCCTAAACCATCGAGTCCAACCCCTCTGCCAGAGCAGGACCAGAGAATCCAGCACAGATCACACAGGGATGAATCTAGATGGGTCTTGAAAATCTCCAGACTCCACAACCTCTCTGGGCAGCCTGTTCCAGTGCTCTGTGACCCTCCCAGTGAAGAAGTTCCTCCTCATGTTGAGGTGGAACCTCCTGCGCTGCAGTTTATATCCATTAGCCCTTGTCCTGTCACAGGGTGCAGCTGAGCAGGGCCTGTCCCCTCCCTCTTGACCCCCAGCCCTCAGATATTTATAAACATTTATTAAATCCCCAGTCTTCTCTTCTCCAGACTAAATAGCCCCAGGGCTCTTAGCCTCTCCCCATAAGGCAGTGCTCCAGACCCTCAATCATCCTGGTAGCTCTCCATTGGACTCTCTCCAGCAGATCCCTGTCCCTCATGAACTGGGGAGCCCAAAACTGGACACAATATTCCAACTGTGGCCTCACCAGGACAGAGTAGGTTTCCGTAGTTGCTGCAGCCTAATCATAAGGGTGAAAGAAGTATTACAAAAGGGAAATATAAATTACACTGTAGCCTAAACTCCTCTGCACTTCCTGAATATTGTGCCTGTGATTTCAGAGTTCACACTTCGAACATAGATGTGGCTCCAGGCCTCATACAGAGCACCAGACACCGTGTCAAGATGTTGAGACAATTGATGGCCGGCGAAGTGGGATTTGGATCTGGGATCATCTGGCACAAACAGAAGAATGCTGCTGACATTGACTGATGAACCTCTGCTGAAAGCAGCAGTATTTTGATTTTGCAGTTATTAAAAAATAATCCCAGCCTCACTTAGCATTATTAACACTCACAGCACTGCAAGCAGTGCAGTAAAAGCAGTGGCCAGCCAAAGTAAGCAGCCTTCCCAAGTTTCCCAGCAAACAGGCACAACCCCCAGCAGCGAGAGGCATTCCAAGAAGGAAATTTAAATACAGCACCTAGAAGTGCTAGGTATGACTGATTATTATGTTAACACAACTGTAAGACGTGAGTTATTTATTACAGCCTTTAGTAATCCAGTATCACAGCACTGATGGCCTTATCCCATTCAAGATCAGTCTCAAATGCCTGAACCTCTCAGATGGGCTAATGCTGCCTCTCAGTCTTCATTACAGTGGGAACGAAGGGCAGACTAAGTGATTAATGGAGCGTTTCATTAGTTGTTTCATTGCAAACTGTGAATAGGAATTTCATCTGAGTGCCCAATTTCCAGCCCCTTTGGAAAGAGGAGGCAATACTGGCCGGATCAGCTGGGACACACGGTGAGCAGCGACTCACACACGGAGTGTTTGTGGAGAGAGAAACACCGTGAACCAAGACAAAGCCATCGACCAGAAGAGGAACAGTCATCGCTCTTCCACCACCCACTAGCTGAAGGCCAAAGGGGCAGAATTTCTGCAAGGAACAATAATGTAATGGCTAGCCAAGGATTCCCAGCCTTTTCAAATATGCCATTACAAGAAAGTGCTGCTAACACCATCACACGCAAGCAGAACTCCAGACACAGGCTGCTGAAGGCGTCTAAAGCCACCTCTACTCTGAAATATATCCATGAAGCACCACAAAAATTAAAAACTCTGCCATTAGCAAGGCCTTACAGTTATGAAATTCTGAATATATCAGCTTAAAAGTTTGTCCATGAAGGCAACTGGCAAAGCAAGCACAGCTGAAGCTAAATATTTGCTTACCTCTGCATTTGTAATATATAAATGGCTGAGCTGATAATATTTTATGGTGGAATAAAATGGAATGGAATGGAATGGAATGGAACGGAACGGAACGGAACGGAACAGAACAGAACAGAATAGAATAGAATAGGAATAGGAATAGGAATAGGAATAGGAATAGGAATAGGAATAGGAATAGGAATAGGAATAGGAATAGGCATAGGAATAGACCAGGTTGGAAAAGACCTTCGAGGTTATTGAGTCCAACCCATCACCCAACACTATCTAATCAACTAAACCACGGCACCAAGTGCCTCATCCAGTCACTTCCTAAACACCTCCAGTGATGGTGACTCCACCACCTCCCTGGCCAGCACATTCCAATGGCCAATCTCTCTTTCTGTGAAGAATTTCTTCCTAACATCCAGCTTAAACCTCCCTGGTGCAGCTTGAGACTGTGTCCTCTTGTTCTGGTGCTGGTTGCCTGGGAGAAGAGACCAACCCCCACCTGGCTACAACCTCCCTTCAGGTAGCTGCAGACAGCAATATGGTCTCCCCGAGCCTCCTCTTTATAACACATCAATTCACTGCCTGATAATATCGAATCTCTTTCCTGAATCTCAAGTTCAGCAAAGCTTCTGGAGTTTGAAAAATTAAGAGTTAAGGTAAAGGTGTGTCTCGATCCGGAGAGGGAAAGAGATTCAGGTTTTTAATGAATATTCCCGTGTTGTGAAATTAGAGGCACAAATGAGGCCAAAATATCAACAGCTAGACTATTGATTACATAACTACAGTGGATGGACATAAATAAAGTGGAGGGATCAGAAGGGGAGAGAGAGAAGAATAGGAAGAGAAAGAAGAAAGGGAGAAGAAGGAAAGAATTATATTACCACACCCCTCACCCCCAAGACAGTTTGAGTCTGTGGAGGATAGGTGCTGCAGGAGATGTTGGGTCTGTAGAGAAACGGTGCTGCAGGAGATGTTGGGTCTGTAGAGGAAGGGTGCTGAGGCTTTGGCTGTAGAAGGGATGAGGTCCTCTGGGCAGCTTCTTCAGCTCCATGAGTTGCAGCAGGCGGAACTTAGAGCACAGAGAGAGGGTTTTCAGAGTCCAGGATCCATTGTGTTGGCCCCATGATGTTTCCAGTGTGTGCTGCCGTCTGCTTTCTTCTGCATCTTGCTTCTCCAATTTTCTCCTCCTACAAGCCAGTAGCTGCTCCAGTCTTTTATACAGTTTTTTAGCCCTTAGGCAAGTGTCTCGTTCCCCAGAAATCTTTCTGGGAAATCATCTTTAGGTCCAGGTATCGTTCCCCAGGAAATCTTTCTGAGTACTCAGGTGAGTTTGGGCAGCCACACAAAAGAGGGGGAAGGCCTCCGCCTCCTCCTGCTCCATCTAGCTACCCACACACTCTTTTCACATCAGGAACCATTGTCCTTTCCTGGGGTATCTGATGGCTGGAAATGATCTTGTCCTGAAGGTGTGGAATGCTGGGCCCTTGGGCCATTGTTGTAGGCCAGCTGCAGTCCCGTGAGCAATGTTATCTTTGCACCTTCCAAGAGTCCTTCCAGTGGCTCTGCCCAACGCACATCAGCTGTTGTCTGGACAAACAGCAAGTGATTTTATCTTTGTTGAGTCACACCAGGAGAGATAAGCTTTAGTCTCTCACAAGGTGTAAGAAGTTGAGTTCTTTTCCTATCAGAGCAGAATACCAGGCATAATCTGCCAGGATTTCAGCAGTCCCCAGGTACTGCATCTTATCAGACCAAACTCCAAAATTAAAAAGTTGGTAGCAATAATCTGCAGTCCCAAATGACTGTGCTGGCATCTGTTATTGCCAAGAAATTAGTGTTGAGATAGGTACTGGGCTAATTCAAGGTGGAAAACCCCTCCCAGCACTACAAATGTCAGTAATGACACAACAAAGAAGGGGGAAGTAGGTGCTATGTCCTACATGTAAAGCTCCGAGTGTTATTGATCAGCAAAACATTAATGAACAGCTCTTCTGGGAAGAGGTCTCAGCTCTCAGCTCAAATTTAAATGGCACTTATCCCTGACAGGCAAAATTAGTATTTGCAATTCATATTAGGTAGCCTTTGTGTTTCAGGAGAGGAAACCCTTTAAGATCATCAAACCTTCAGATGACACCGAGAGAGATGTGACCACATGTAAACCTTCTTTTTGTAAGCACTTTAAATCATGCTGTCCCTCAATGAAATGCAGGAGTGCTGCTTGCATTCAGTACAGATATCTGGTATTGGCTGACACCTCTCTCTTGGGTATTGGATGCTTCTCTTCAGTTTTACCCAAAAGGAAGCATATTAGCATGAATTCATTTCACTCCAGGCTGGGCCACTTTGTCTCCATAAATCACTTCTTAAATTCCCAGAACAGAGGAACAAGCAAGCTGACCACACAGCACTGTCTCGCAAGCAATGGAATGGAATGGGCTGCCCAGGGAGGTGGTGGAGTCACCATCCCTGGATGTGTTCAAGAAGGGATTGGATGTGGCACTTGGTGCCATGGTCTAGTCATGAGGTCTGTGGTGACAGGTTGGACTTGATGATCTTTGAGGTCTCTTCCAATCTTGGTGATACTGTGATACTGTAAACCTCTCATGCTGTCCATACTGTGCTGTGCTTCCACACTTATTCCCTATCCAGATCCAACTGACCACTGGAAGCTCTCACAGTTCCAGCTTCCTCATTTCATCTGCAACACAACCCATTACTCCCATGGGATGTTTCATCACTCCAGAGTGCTTTCAGGTTTTAAGAACTGAGAACAGAAGCCTTTGGACAGTTCTGAAAAGCTACACTGTGATGTGTGCTGGGTTAAGCAGGACACTCTTCAGCTCATTAGCACTGGACCCTCAAAGCACTGCACTTTCCCTTCTTCCTTCATGCCAGGTAAAGATTTGAAAGACAAAAAAACCAAAGGGACCCTCAGCTGACTTGGCTGCAAACTGCATACCCAAACAGCATAACCACCAGTGCGCTCCTTCCATGCCAGTTGCATGCTTCAACTCTGTTTTCCCATGCCTCTGGTCCATATTGGCCAACTGCAAAAGTGCAGATCTGCTCTTTTGAGGAGTTTTGCTCCAAAGCCCTCCCCATCTGCTCCAAATCATTCCAAATATCAGCACTAAAACCTGAGGGAACATGTGGAATAATCTTATGGACAGAAATACCTAATGAGTATCTCCAGCACTGTAGCTACCTTGGTTGGATTCATTTTCAAAGTGACTTTTATCAGCAGGGACTGGGGACTGCTAATTAAGAAATATTAATTCAAGCTTATTATTTTGTTCACAGAAAGGGCTAAGCAAATTCAACTGTGTTCAGCTGAGCAATAAAGCATGTTTAAAATCTATATAGAGAACAAAAAGCAGCAACTTCATAGGAAGTAAGACAATGTGATACTTACTCCTCTCAGATTATGAACTAGCAGAGCATCATTATAATGTTTAAGAAGGCTCAGATGAAACACTGCTAGCCTGATCAAGAATGTACCTGCTGAGTGGTACAGAAATGGGTACAGAAATACTCCTGTAGAGATCAAAAGAAGGTGCATGGAAATCCAATGAGTAGCTATTATGCAGAGTCCCAAATCAGAGAGGATCCTACACCACCTTCCAGTCCAATACCCCAGAGGAGCTGTAGGAACCAGAATAGCAACGTTTCCCAGTGTTTCACTGTTTGCTGCCACCCAATATACTAACACACTGTAGCAAACTGGGCATCAGTCTTGATAAATACCTAAATTTGTGAGCACTAACACCATGATAAACATCCTGTGTTATCCATCCTTCCAGCCTCCTTTGACAAATTGCAGTGCTATCCTGCTTCTCTAAATACAGGGCTGCCTGCTGATGCCTTCAGCAGCAGATGTGCAGGTTGCTCGCAACCCTGACTCGCTACCACAGGCCATTGCACCCACCTTTGTACTAAACTCCTGGTGAGAGAGGCAAGCTAGAGCAAAAAACTGCTGCAAATAAAGCTGGTTGCAAGCTGGTCCCTTCCCAAAGCCATAAGCCAGCCCCCTGCTCTGCCCCACTTGGCTGCACAAACACAAGCAGCAGCACAGAGCATGGCTGACCCTAGCTGGGGAAGGAAAGGGAAACAAGCTGCTCCTTTCTGTGCCAGAGGAATTTATGGTCACTAAAATGTCTCTGCAACCCCATCTCTAAGATGCCAGCAGCAAGCAGATGGCACATAACAAGGACTAAGGAACCTAACGCAGCACCTAAAGCGGACCCCAGCTTTGCACTTGCAGGTGGAGCCATTCACAGCAGCGGTTTTAGCCTTTTCAAGAAGTGCAGAGTGATATGAAGGGAACACTGCCGTGTGGAACATGTCCATGCAGATTACAAGAGGGATCCAGAGGTGCTGGAATGTGTCCAGAGAAGGGCCATGTGGAGTGCACATTTACTTTGAATACTTACGTTGCTCTTCACCTGTCTCAGATCCACTAAAAATGGCTACAGCCTTAAGACAGACCTTTTGTTTTGAGATTTCAGGTAAAACCCTGTAGCCCTAACCACAGTAAATGTCATTACCAGCTTACAACCACAGTGTGGGATGATTTTGTTGGCTGAAGTTCATAAACTAGCCTGCAGAAGGGGCAGAAAGGGGGACTCGGGTTCTGTTAGCACATCATTTGGTCAAGGGCCATGAGGATGAGCAGAGGGTTGGAGCACCTCTTCTATGAGGACAGACTGAAGGAGTTGGGGCTGCATAGTCTGGGGAAAAGAAGGCTCTGAGGTAACCTCATTGTGGCCTTCCAGTATCTGAAGGGGGCTACAAGAAGGCTGGGGAGGGACTTCTCAGGCTATCAGTAGTGATAGGACTAGGGGGAATGGAATGAAGCTGGAGGTGGGGAGATTCAGGCTGGAGGTGAGGAGGAAGTTCTTCCCCATGAGAGTGGTGAAGCCCTGGAATGGGTTGTGCAGGGAGGTGGTTGAGGCCGCGTCCCTGGAGGTGTTTAAGCCCAGGCTGGATGAGGCTCTGGCCAGCCTGATCTAGTGTGGGGTGTCCCTGCCCACGGCAGGGGTTGGAACTAGATGATCCTTGTGGTCCCTTCCAACCCTGACTGATTCTATGATACTATGACGCTCCACTGCCTTCCAGAAGACAAGCTGTGCAACATACTGCATTCAGAGACAACTGATTATACATCCACGTGACTGCCCTTCCTTACCTGGCTCCCCACAGACAGAGGCGTGTAACAAAGCGTAGTGTCCACATTCACCACACAAGCAACATCACATTCAAAGGCAGACTTCCTCTTCAGAAAGATGAACAGAACCAACGAAGGCCAGACAAATCGAGGAAATTAAAGTGTAAGACCATGATGGGCTAGACAAATTGTGCTGTGAATAATTAATCACAAATCACAAGCCTTCTAAAGCCAAATATTTTCCTAGGATCCTTTCAGCTGGGAATTGCCCACTACTGAGTGACCCACGCCTTTCCACTTCTGCTTCTTACAAGCACATTCCACATAGCACTGACTATAGCAAAGATCCCAGGGGTGGGGAGGTGGAGGGGTTGTTTCTGATTGATAAATCTTCAAATTAAGTCCTTTGGAGAGATTTTAAGCCATGACAAATTGGTTGAGTTTTCAGCAACCTACAGAGCACAACAGATCTCCGGATATCACATCAGCTCTCAGTGACAGGATGGGCAGAGGCTTTATCCAAGGAGAATGGTGCTGGAAGGCTCCTGATTTCAGCAGTGCAGAGGGGTATTGCACCGGCACGGATTTGTAATCATAGAATCATACAACCAATAAGGTTGGAAAAGACCTCAGAGATCATCAAGTCCAACCTATCACCCAACACATCATGACTAACTTCATAACTAAACCATGGCTTCAAGTGCCATATCCAATCCCCTCTTGAACACCTCCAGGGATGGTGACTCCACCACCTCCCTGGGCAGCACATTCCAATGGCCAATTACTCTTTCTGGGAAGAACTTTCTCCTCACCTCAAGTCCTAAACTTCCCCTGGCACAGCTTGAGACTGTGTCCTCTTATTCTGGTGCTGGTTGCCTGGGAGAAGAGACCAACCCCCACCTGGCTACAACCTCCTTTCAGGTAGTTGTAGACAGCAATAAGGTCTCCCCTGAGCCTCCTCTTCTCCATGCAGAGCTGTGCTCAGTTTTTCATGGCAGACTGGGAACACTGGCCTTAAACTTTTTGCACTACTCCCTTTTTTTTTGTTGCTGGTTGGGGTTCTTTTACAACACATATTTGCTTAAGCAATTGCTCTCTGCTGTCTTGTGTGCACTAAGCATTTGGACTAGCCCTGCTTTTTACCTCTCCAGCCCATCCTCCAAAACAAAGTGTCAGCAGAATCTTCTCTCTTTTAATTGCCTACTTCGATGCTTTAGTCTTTTCAAAGGGCTCCCTGTGTTGTTTACATATTTAAAGAGGATACAAACCCCTTCATCTTTGGAGAAAGCAAGGCTGTCATCCAGAATTCTTTGTTCCAGTTTGAAACTCCATCGAGCTTGGAGCAGAAAGTACTGGAAATTCCTGATCTCTCATGAAGCTGCTGTTCTGCCTCCCCCTTCCACTGTGACTTCTCTCACCTCCTTTCCATGCCCCTTAAGCAAGAAGCTCTCTTCAGCAAATGATTCCTCTATGTGTTTCTCATTGCTCACAGTAGTGGGTACTACTGCTACTGATGCCAGTAAACAACAACAAACCACAAAGCAACAAACAAACAAATCAAGCCTAAGCACTTTTCTTTCTAGTAGGCTTTGTGGGTGTGTGATAACCTCTTCAATTCATTGCTTTCTCCAGAGGTGCCTCCCAGCACTCCTCAATGAAATGTATCTAGCATAGGAACAAAGCACACAGAACAAACAAAACAATGCAAGCTAACTACTGAAACTCAGAAAGAGGCAGTTATCATTAAGTTGGGTTCTTTCTCCTGTTGTTTTGTCTCACTTCTGACACCAGGGATCTCAGAGCAGGATAACTCCTGCAAGACTTTGCAGAGTCAGGTTAGGGTTATAGGTGAGGCTATAGGATAGGATAGGATAGGATAGGATAGGATAGGATAGGATAGGATAGGATAGGATAGGACAGGATAGGATAGGATAGGATAGGATAGGATAGGATAGGATAGGATGGAATGGAATGGAATGGAATGGAATGGAATGGAATGGAATGGAATAGAATGGAATAGAATAGAATAGAATAGAATAGAATAGAATAGAATAGAATAGAATAGAATAGAATAGAATAGAATAGAATAGAATAGAATAGAATAACCCAGGTTGGAAAAGACCTTCGAGATCATCAAATCCAACCTATCACCCAACACCATCTAATCAACTAAACCATGGCACTAGCCAAGCAGTTCGTCTTTAAGTTTCCTCTATTCCTGCTCCACAAAAATTTTGTTTGATGGATTCAAGTCCATGGAGAAGTTAGGTCAGCAAACATCCTCCTGTCATTTCCCAAGCCTTCAGATTTTATGTGAATGAGAGCAGCTCTGCTGGAACAGGATATACACTCTGCCTATGTTACTTTGCATTACCTTATCTGTGTTGGACACGATTGCACCTACCCACTGACTTTGTGTTTAGATCCCTTAGCAGTTCATGGGGATGCTAGATACCATTATTTCTGATGCTGAAAAAGAACAAAAGATTCAAATTTTAAAGGACAGAGCTGGGGGGGGGAAGTAAAAGAACAAAAGGGCATAAAGAAAAAAGATACATTTGAGAAGGAAATGTGAAGGCTGAGCAAGCAGGGAAATGAGAGAAGGAAATGCAAATAGTAATGTTGGCAAGCCATTGAACATTAGAAGAAAATGTTCATCATGTAAGAGTCTGTCCAAACACTTGGAAAGGTCAGTACAAATTGGCTCAGTTTTAGCTACAGGACAAAGCTCATATCCCATTTATCCAGGTTATCTGATCACCTTTTCCTGAGCCGGAAACATGCAGGTGAAAGCAAATGGTGTTGCTCAATACGTGACCAAACCCCATTCACTGCACCTCACTGCCACTAAATTATGATTAGCAAAGGATGTGTATGAGAAAGCTTTGCTTACTGTTTAAAATACTGACACAAGACCTATTTCTTTCTTCACTTGTCTGTTATTGAAGTACCTCACTCCTGAGTGATCAGTAACTCAGATCCATGTGGGTTTGTGAAGAAGCTCGGAGCAGCAGTGGGTAAGCTTTAGAGAAATACACAAAGTGGAGCTGGTTTTGCCTTACAGACACGGGGCAAGCACGGGGCAATATGATGATTTCACAGCATGGCAACACTTCTCTCTCAGCAATTCACAAAACCACTACCATTGAATCAAAAAACTGCAGACTTCAGGGCTTTCTTTGTTTGCTTTCCTGTAATTAAAACACACATTGCCCGCTATGTTTTTTCACACTGTGGGAAATTCTCACTTTTACTTCTAGTATCACTTCTGAAGGTTTATTGCATTGTCAAAGTTGGGGTGTTTTGTTCAAGTGTTTACTGAGAAAAATGAAAACAATTCTCACCTTTCAGCCTCCTGCAAGGTTACCTGTGAAAGGTTTTCACAGAGGAACAAGCCCAGTGTGCTCCCGCTCTCCTTAACAGCAGGTCTGGGGAGGCAGCTTGGGAGGGAAGGCAGAGGGCAGACACAGGAAACAAGGTATAAAGAAAAAGCAAAACTGGGAGGAAAAGTGCAAGTTGAGAAAAACAGAAGACCTGCTGCCATGCACAGCCAGTTGTGTCTGTCAGCCCCGTGGGAAGCAGGTTCAGGAGGGCACAGCACTGCTCCTGGGAGCGCTGCTGGGCACTGGCTGAGTGAGGGAAGGACAGAAGCAAAAGATGTCCCTGCTGTCCCCCCAGCACATCACCTGCCTGGCATCCCTGGGGGCTTTTTGGTGCAGAAAAGAGAAGACTGAGAGAGGATTTAATAAATGTTTATAAATATCTGAGGGCTGGGGGTCAAGAGGGAAGGGACAGGCTCTGCTCAGTTGCACCCCATGATAGGACAAGGGCTAATGGATATAAACTGCAGCACAGGAGGTTCCACCTCAACTTGAGGAGGAACTTCTTCACTGGGAGGGTCACAGACCACTGGAACAGGCTGCCCAGAGAGGTTGTGGAGTCTGGAGACTTTCAAGACCCATCTGGATGCATTCCTGTATGACCTGTGCTGGATTCTATGGTCCTGCTCTGGCAGGGGGTTGGACTCAATGATCTCCAGAGCTCCTTTCCAACCCCTAACATCCTGTGATCCCTACCAACAGCACCCTACACAAGCAGCTCTTTGGTAAGTATAGATAGAATGAAGTATAAATAGAATGAATAAGTATAAATAGAACAAGTGTAGGGGCAAAATGAGAGGTGGTGAAGGAAAAAAAGAAGAAAAAGGAACACGCTGGTTTTACTAAATGTGGTTCTGAAATACTGTATTATGTGTACACTATGTCAGTCCTTGGCCAGAGGACCTGCACTCACAAAGAAACCACTAGCAAGAGAAAGGGAAAATTCATCAGGAGCTGCACAGGCCCTTCACAGATGTTGGAGAGTAAAGTTTTTTTGCAGTAACTGGACCCAGACTCACCTCTCCACCACCCTTTGGTTATCATTGCTCAGCTCTGCACACTGAGTGCCAAGACCTCTCCAGGACTGAGGCACCCTGTGTGTCTGCTACTTCTCTGCTGACTGGGAACAGAACAAACTGCAAAGACTTTCTCCTACCAATGCACCATTCAGCATTGACAGTGGCTGAGAAGCTGCTAACATCTTTAGAAGGTTTCAGACCCTATTCCCAAGCTTCATGGTGACAGGTCTAGGAGATGGAAGCTCTCCCCGAAGGACTGAGTGGTACATGCTGGTTTTCAGCAACCACTTCCTCTGGAGAAGTTTTTAAAGACCAAAGGTGGGGGGAGGGGAAGAAAAAGAAAAAGAAAGGAATTGATAAGAGAGACAGACAGGGAAATCCTGAGGGAGAAATCTCCTAGAGTTAAGATTTTGTTTGAGCTAAACCTAGATGAAACAAATCAGTGAGGGATATGCTTGCAGTTAGTCATCGCTGTGATCAACATTGAGTACGATACCATGCTGTCTTTTGCCTCCTTAGTGTGCTCAGAAGCCCTAAACTGGAATGGAAACAGGCACAATGCCCTACCTATCTCATACACACCCACTTCTAAGATACATGGCAATGCTATTTTCTATTTATACAGCAGTAAAGGCAAAAAAATTGTGATATTTACCCAAAATTTCCCTTCAATAAAATGCTTTGATTAAAACAGAAGTCCTCTCATGGGAAAGAAGCAACCAAGCCATGAGGCCATTTATTTTAATGGAGTAAAATGAGAAATATGAAAAGTTATCAGACCTAATAAGGGAATCCATTAATCCAGTCGTAGAGACCTCATCCCTCAGAGGCACTGCAAAACAGGAGTTCCCCACCTGAGGATGCACAAGAAGCCAGAAGCACAAAGCAGTGACTCAGAAAGCAGACCAAGCCCTACCAGGGGTCTTGGCAACAAAATCCTGAAGATCTCCAAATACATTTGTCTGCATTATTCTTTTTGTCACTCATTGATGGGTGACTCAACTGCAGAAGAAAATACAAAAGAGGAGTGCAGATGGGTAACACTCAGCATTTGAATGATGGATCATTTCCATTAAGCTGTAAAAAGAATGTGAAATCGTGTGGTGATCTATTAATCTGATTTAGTGATGGATAACTCGAATGATGAATATGGGTTATATATTTTTAATGAGTGTTACACTTAACAAGCATGAACATTGGTCACTGTGAGCATTAGTGAAGGAATAGCAAGGCTTATAAAGTTTTGGATCTGACAAATGTAACTGGAGCACTTTTTAGCATGCACGTCATTAGTATCTTCAGATTAAACAGTATCTGTTGGAGCATATAACCACTGAGAGATACAGAAATCATAGAATCATAGAATCAACAAGGTTGGAAGAGACCTCAAAGATCAACAAGTCCAACCTGTCACCCAGCACCTCATGACTACTAAACCTTGGCTCCAAGTGCCACGTCCAGTCCCCTCTTGAACACCTCCAGTGATGGTGACTCCACCACCTCCCTGGGCAGCACATTCCAATGGCCAACAACTCTCCCTGTGAAGAACTTTCTCCTCACCTCCAGCCTAAACTTCCTCTGGTGCAGCTTGAGACTGTGTCCTCTTGTTCTGGTGCTGGTTGCCTGGGAGAAGAGACCAACCCCCTCTTGGCTACAACCTCCCTTCAGGTAGTTGTAGAGAGCAAGAAGGTCTCCCATGAGCCTCCTCTTCTCCAGGCTAAGTAGCCCCAGCTCCCTCAGCCTCTCCTCACAGGGCTGTGCTAGAGGCTTCTCCCCAGCTTCGTGCCCTTCTCTGGACACATTCAAGAGTCTCAATGTCCTTTTTTAAACTGAGGGGCCCAGAACTGGACACAGGACTCAAGGTGTGGCCTAACCAGTGCTGCGTACAGGGGCAGAATGACTTCCCTGCTCCTGCTGGCCACACTATTCTTGATGCAGGTTAGGTTGCCATTGGATGAGATCTTTAGTTATGTAAAGCAGCATGTTTCCTCTTCCTTGGTGAGTATATTTTAGGGCCTATGCTGCATTGCATGGAAATATTTTTCTTGCAGCTGTTTTGAAAAATACAGGGGTTGCTCAAACACTGGAGTATAAGCCAAGGAACAGGTAAGAGAGGAAAGCTCAGGAGAAACAAGTTGAGACTCTGAGTTTCCTTAGAGGACAACCAGATGTTAGGCTGTCCATGCTCCAAGTAAACAAGTCCTGGAACAAAGGCACCCCCGAATCAGTCCAGCTACCCTTCCAGCTGCCAAGCTCGCCTACAGCTGCTGATTACTACATCTCATCTCCTCCACAGTCTCCCAAGCTGCTCATATCCAAACTCAAGCACATTATTTTTCATCTGTTCTCATGCAGTGCAATAAAGAACAGTCCTACTAGAGCTACTCAAGTTCTCCACCTGCTTTTGTAGCGAACAGAAATCCCCTTTAATACCCATTAACAGCTTCACTTTGTGAAACCACTCTTTGCAGAGGAGCCTGGACTTGAGCCTCTTCAATGCTGTCCTCTTTCCTGTTTCCTCTCTTTTGCAGTCTTGCATATCTGCTGCAGTAGTGTTAGCAGGTGAAACACAACATCCTCCTCCTCCTCCAATGATCCCTTTTGAAGCCAACTCGAATAAATAACGTGTTATCTAGACAGCTTGCTGGCAATACATTGCAAATGACTTCCTAGCCTTACAGTTACTGTTTCACTTTGTATTTACCCTTCACCAATCCATTACTCAGCTGCTTTCACTGCTCTTTTGGTATCATGACGGTCGTAGCTACAAAATGGAGACATGAAAGCAATGATATGAAGTTATATTATGGAAAGTACCTCTTTGAAAGAAAGAGATCTTCAGGCAAAAAGTGGAAAACCCTTCCCTTTCTGCAGACAGAGAATACCAGAAACAGGACATGACATGACCTGAGGAACCTTTTTGTGGATCCCAAGATTGAAATACGGATTTCTTGACTTTAAGTTACAGGTTCTCATCAGCTGACCTCCTTGTGCAGCTCCTTTACATGGCAGCTGATGAGTTTGTAGCTACTTCTCTGGTTTGCTAATACAGAGCTTCTTAGCCCATCTTTCTCTTCACTTTTGCCATGTATTTTGATCTTAAGCCCTTTCTCTTTCCCCACTTCAGCTACCTCAGGCTGCCTAAAAGAAGTTATTTACAAAGCCATAGGAGTTGGCTAAACACCATGGCAGCTCCAACTTTGCTTGCTTCCCTAGTTTTGCCCACTATGCCGTGAGAAGGATGCAGTTCTTCGTTTCAGGCATCAGTGAACAGCCTTTTCAAGAAGGCGATTTTCATTTTCTTTAGCACAACTGAGGTTTGTTTCTTTCTCCTTTCCCAGCCTAGGAGGAACAGCCTGCCCTGAACCTCACTAGTAAGCAATTAAAATCTGGAAGCTTGCCAGCCTCTGTGGTGCTGTGAATTCATTTCCCATGCAGACATGTAATTCTTGGAGCTGAAGTCGAGACAATAAAATGTGTAAAACTTGACTATAATATGACTCCTCACTAAGCGACAAAGCCCCTTTCACATCAAGAGATTGGAGCAAACCAATTGATAATGAGAAAGTGCAGGCACTAATTATTTCATTATAAATCTGGAAATGATGCATAATTGAATTTTCAGAAATGAAATGTTCTACTGATAGGACAATCATTTGCTCAGCCCTGACGTCATGAGGACTCCAGTTGGCTCTCGCATCTCCCACTAACGCGCTTACTCTCACCACTAAAGCTGAGCAATATTCCAACTGCCTGGACTTCAAAAGCCTGTACCCAGTTTGCAACTATCAGTTTGACACTCTCCAGATACTGCAGGGAAGTTGGGGGGGAAACAGTGGGTAAAGGGCAAGGACACTGTTTTAAAGGTAGCTTAGCCCAGCAGATGCAGTCAGTGAATCTTTGCCTCGTACACTGGATGCAATGCAGAAAATCAGCAGTTAGAGGGTTCACAGGAAGGTCACGGCCACAGATGTCAGTGCCCCAGATCAGCCACGTTTCACTAGAAGGATGACTGACTTCCAGCAACTTATCCCTGTGGACTGGACACGGATTTGGGAAAGCTTCAGGTTTCGGGCTGGGAACTGAAGAAAAAAGGGGAGGGAGCAGGGGAGAAAACGAGACCCATCAGCCAAATCGTATTACATTTCCCACTGTGCTCCCACTGCACATGCCTTGAAAGAAGGTAATCCTAACAAATCCACCTTGTAAAACTTTTTTTCACCTAATTCATACAACCATTTGACTGTTGGTGTATGTGTACCTCTCCCTCGCAAAGGCTTAAACTGCGGTGTGCCTTACGTACACTGGAAGATTAACAAAGCCGCTACAGCGTGTGGCTTGTTGGAACCAAAGGGAGCAGATTTGTTCCAATGTTCTGAACTGTTTTAACATAAATTGTTATTTCACCTGAAATCCTATATGGTGTTCCATGCTATACAGTCATCATTATGACATTCTAGTTAAAGGTCAGGCAAGGTTTCTTTTACAGCCTTTGATAAGTGGAGGATTTGTTTTTCTCGAGCCCTTTACATGCCAGAATGTAGCTCCATGCGGTTTGGGTCCTACACTAAACACAAGTTTGTTTCTGGAACGTGGTGCTGAGCCATCAAGGAGCAACAGAAAACTGCAGATCTGAAAAAGAAAACCCTTCCTACACTTAGATGATGGCAGAGTAAAATATTAAAAACAGCCCTTTATGAAATGCTCAGTAATTTTATTAACTTAATCCAAAACCAGCTACTAAGAAATTAATATTCATTCACCAGTGGCTGCATACTAATTAAGAAACACTTCTGATGTAACCAGTGCATTCATTTAGGCCAAGGATCAGCACAACATTAAAGCACGAGTTTAAATCCATTTCTAGCTGCAGAATTAGTCTGCTTTATCCAAAAGCCTAAATCCATTTATTAAAGAGCTGAAGGGGGTTCAGGCAGAGGGGGTATAATATCAATTATAGATTGATAGCAGTACGCCCTAAAAAAGAGTGACTTGAAAGACTGTAAGATTATTTTATGGAGATACAATTAAGATGATAAGCATGCTGTGCATCAAAAGCACAGGCTGCAGAGTGCTGATCCGACACCATGAGGAAGGTGTACTGAATGAAACAAAGAACACAGCTAATCAAACCTGGTCAAGCAAAACAATCCTTCTCAAAGAACCAATCCATGCATCTCTGTCACATAGTAAAGAAATCAAGCAGAGCAAGACTGATATTCAGGTCATAGCATGACATTCAGAGAAAACAAACAATTCCTAGAGTTGTTGGCAAGTACTCCAGAACATTTTTGAAACATTACTGAACCCAATTCTTCAGGGTTGCAAACAGTTAAGATACAAAAGAAACCTCTAACACATTCTGCACTTTTCCTCAAGCACTTGGTACTCAGATGTTATACACTGGACTGGCTGGATGGTTGGTGGCCCAGTAATCATGAGCTGTTGAAGATCGACATGCAGATTTCCTTTCGTACCAGCACGAAAAAGCAATTTGGTTACTTGAAAGCACAACTGCCCTGTTGCAAAACTCTCCCTTTATCCACAGCCATGTATCTGTGGATCTGAAAGAGTTGACTTTTCCTCCAAGCTGTGTAGCACAAAGGGAGACTTTTTACTGTTGATGTTGTGTTCTTTTGACTGTGGAAGAACAGCTGCTATCCAGACATGGGGCACACACATACAAGACTCCAAACAAGATGCTCACGAAGCTCAGTGGTCACTAGACTGGGGATATTCACCTCACCATTTGGATTTTGTCATGACAACAGCATGCCTTGCAGCTAGCATTAATTACTTCTCCTGAAGTAGATCTGACAGCTTTTCTCATCATATATTCAATCTAGAATGTTTCATGTGGCACTGCAGACTGAATAATGATTTTGATAATGTGAATACCAGCAACTCATTGCACAGAAGCTGAACTCAGCACAGAGCCAGTTATGTTTCTCAGTTTCTTTTCAGTAAGGTGCCCAACTCCACAGAAAGAGACCAGAGCTACCACTGAGTAGTAGCATTCTTATATTTGTTTTTAAAATTCAGTACTTTTCCTTTTACAAAGTATCATAGCAATAGCAGTTTTACTAGATCACTAACAGCATTTAAAAAAACAACTAAATTAGTGTTAGCACAGGTCTGAAGGAGCAGAGCACCCTCCCTGCATGGGCTATAAAACAGGCTTGTGAGTCCTGTTGCATCCCTACAGCAATGGGATGCAATGAACTGGTGCAAGGTTTACATTAGAAACCAGCACAGCACTGTACACCTTTCCTTCAACAGCAAAGGAAGGAGGTGCAGCTGGGTTGCACATTTCTTATCTTCCAAAAGGCAAAAGCCATCAATATTATTTAAATACAGTATAGGCCATGGAAAAGACTGGAATCACAGAATCACAGAATTAACCAGGTTGGAAAAGGCCTTTGAGATCATCAAGTCCAACCTATCACCCAACTCTATCTAATCAACCAAACCACGGCACTAAGTGCCTCATCCAGGCTTGTTTTAAACCCTTTCAGGTACAGTGACTCTACCACTTCCCTGGGCAGCCCATTCTAAAGGCCAATCTCTCTTTCTGTGAAGAATTTCTTCCCCACATCCAGTCTAAACTTCCCTTGGTGCAGCTTGAGACTGTGTCCTCTTGTTCTGCTGCTGGTTGCCTGGGAGAAGAGACCAACCCCCATCTGACAACCACCTCCTTTCAGGTAGTTGTAGAGTCTCCCCTGAACCTCCTCTTCTCCAGGCTAAACAACCCCAGCTCCCTCAGCCTCCCCTCACAGGGCTTGTGCTTCAGATCTCTCTTTGCTGGGTAGAAATTGAGAATAAAGTATCTTGTGCGAGATGAAAAAGAAAAACTTCAGACATATAATCTCTTCATTACAGTTATTTCCTTTTTAATATGAAATTGCTTTTTTCTGTGTGTGAATGAAGCTTAATTTTTGTTATACTTATTGAGAACCTGATATAAAAACATCAAACTAAGCTACACGCTCGACTTACAGCAGAAGGGCAATTATTAAAACCATAATGCTAAGTTGAACTTTCACATTTTTATCACTCTAAATACACACCAAAAACCCCTTCTCTCTACACAGAAAGACAAAAAAACCCCAAACACACGCAAAACAAAACCAGAAAAAAAAATATCATAGAATCATAGAATCATAGAATCAGTCAGGGTTGGAAGGGACCACAAGGATCATCTAGTTCCAACCCCCCTGCCATGGGCAGGGACACCCTACACTAGATCACGCTGGCCAGAGCCTCGTCCAGCCTGGGCTTAAACACCTCCAGGGACTGGGCCTCAACCACCTCCCTGGACAACCCATTCCAGGGCTTCACCACTCTCATGGGGAAGAACTTCTTCCTCACATCCAGCCTGAATCTCCCCATTTCCAGCTTCATTCCATTCCCCCTAGTCCTATCACTACCTGAGATCCTGAGAAGTCCCTCCCCAGCCTTCCTGTAGGCCCCCTTCAGATACTGGAAAGCCACAATGAGGTCACCTCGGAGCCTTCTCTTCTCCAGACTGAACAGCCCCAACTCCTTCAGTCTGTCCTCATAGGAGAAAATCCCCTCCCTGCAGCAGCAGAATTTCAGTTATGTAAATAAAGCATTTTTCAAGGACTAAACCTGACTCAATTAAAAGCGTCTATTCTCCTATGGCTGCTATCTGTTCAAATATACTTTATGCTACACAGGCTAATGATTTGAATCTCCTCAGAGAAGCAAAAACTGCATTGTTCTGTATTTCCATATCACTTGTGTCAGCCCTGGTTGGTAGTGCTTGATATTATTGCAGCTGAACAGTTCGAGGCTAATCTACAATTCAAATTCTCACAAAAGCACTGCGTGTACTTTGATTATTTTCTCTCTCTCTTTTTTTTTTTTTTTTTTTTGGTAATACCATGGCGAAGAACCAATCCAGCAGATACCATTCTTATAGAGCCCATTAGCAAATTTCAGTCCTGCTCTTTTGAAATGAAAATAAAAAATTAAAATAAGCTCTGAGGAAAGAGTTCAAGAAACTGAGTTCATAATTCCATAAGCGCTCGCTCATAAAACCTTACCCCCCTCCTCCCATTCCCTCGTCATATAAAGGTATTCCCAAGCAGTCAAAAAATGTTTGACTGTGTTGGAAGATTTATTTCCCTTCTCAGAGATCAGGCCTCATAGGTTATATTTTCACTCTGCCATTGGCTTGTTCTATAACCTAGGGCAAACGAGTCAATACCTCTGTCTTCTTTTATATGCAACCTGGGGGGTATGGATACTTTCTTTAAGAGAGCAATTACAAGGATTATTGATGCTCTGTGAAATGCTTTAAGCTCTTCCAATTAAAAACATCGAATAAACTCTATCCAGAGCACAGTATTTGAGTGTATCAATTGCACACCAGTAGTATAAAAAGGAAATTATTATTATTTTGAGAACAAGCACAGTATCACAAAGATTTAAATGACTTCTTTAAAGGAGCTTTGTGAACAGCTTTGTTTAAGAAACCGGGCAACTATGGTTTACAATCATCTGGCTTCCCAGGTTGCTTTAAGTCTAAATTGTCTTGAACAATTAGTCAATAATTGACTGTTCTCAAAACAAACTCAAACTGTGGAATCAAAGCAAACAATGCCCAAACCTCTGCCAATGCCAAACAAAAATCAAAGCTCTCTACTAGAAAAACGCATACTAGGCCAGTGCAAAGGTTTTGCTTTGATCAGCTTCTGGGCATTTCTTTGTATCAGTTTTGTCCATTAGGCAAATTACTGAGCAGATCTGAAGAATGCTGCCCTTAGTGAACTGCAAGAACTCACCATGCTTTGGAAATTTTGTAAAGCTCAGGAAAAATAATATGAGAAAACGGTCATCCTAGAGCCACAGCCTTCAGACCTTGGGTCCGGCTGTCCTGCACAGGTTACTTGAACCTGGGTTGGGAACTGGCTGGAGGACCAGCCCAGAGAGTGGTGGTCAATGGTGCCACCTCCAGCTGGAGGCCAGTCACCAGTGGCGTCCCCCAAGGATCAGTGCTGGGCCCCATCCTCTTCAATGTCTTCACTGACGATTTGGATGAGGGCATTGAGACAGTCATCAGCAAGTTTGCAGATGACACCAAGTTAGGAGCAGATGTTGGTCAGTTAGAGGGTAGGACGGCCCTGCAGAGGGACCTTGATCGGCTGGACAGATGGGCAGAGTCCAATGGGATGGAATTCAACAAGTCCAAGTGCCGGGTGCTGCACTTTGGCCACAACAACCCCATGCAGAGCTACAGGCTGGGGTCGGACTGGCTGGGGAGCAGCCAAACAGAAAGGGACCTGGGGGTGCTGATTGACAGCTGCCTGAACATGAGCCAGCAGTGTGCCCAGGTGGACAAGAAGGCCAATGGCATCCTGGCCTGCATTAGGAATGGTGTGGCCAGCAGGAGCAGGGAGGTCATTGTGCCCCTGTACTATGCCTTGGTTAGGCCACACCTTGAGTCCTGTGTCCAGTTCTGGGCCCCTCAGTTTAAGAAGGACATCGAGACACTTGAACGTGTCCAGAGAAGGGCAACGAGGCTGGGGAGAGGCCTTGAGCACAGCCCTATGAGGAGAGGCTGAGGGAGCTGGGGTTGTTTAGCCTGGAGAGGAGGAGGCTCAGGGGCGACCTCATTGCCCTTTACAACTACCTGAAAGGTGGTTGTAGCCAGGAAGGGGTTGGCCTCTTCTCCCTAGCAACCAGCACCAGAACAAGGGGACACAGTCTCAAGCTGCAACAGGGGAAGTTTAGGCTGGAGGTGAGGAGAAAGTTCTTCACCGAGAGAGTGATTCGCCATTGGAATGTGCTGCCCGGGGAGGTGGTGGAGTCACCGTCCCTGGAGGCGTTCAAGAGGGGACTGGATGTGGCACTTGGTGCCATGGTCTAGTCGTGAGGTTTGTGGTTACAGGTTGGACTCGATCTTCGAGGTCTCTTCTAACCTTAGTAATACTGTGATACTGTGATACTGTGAACCTCCCTGGCCAGTCCCCCTTTTTGAGTCCATAGGAACAGAGATTCTGAGCCCACCTTCCTCCCTGTTCTTCAATGATTGCTGTTGCACTGCTGGGGCCCTGCTCCCACAGGACCACTCAGAAGAACATTTGTAAGGAGAAGGAATAGTTGGAAAACTGTTCACACAGGGGGCCAAGCAAAGGTCTTAATTTAGCTTCTGTTTTCCCCTCTATATGCCTAACAATCAACATAACTAGGAGTAAGGACATCACAAAACAGGCAAGGTTCATGACTCGTGCATGTGTACTTGAGCCAGAGTTCACTAGGAACACTGACATATTAGGGTAAAACCAGCTGTATCAGTCAACACAAAAATGAACATTTACTCACTGCTCAATCAAACATCCCAGCATCCTTCCAAGGGAAGGTTTTTTCTCCTCCAAATTTTAGCTTTTGCTCAGTTTTTATTTAGGCTTGGCAGTTTTTTTTCTAATTCTGTAGAATGCCATCTGGGATGATTGCTTTATTTAGTTTTCTCATGTCTCTGAACAATGAATCAATCATTTTGGCTTCAGTTGAGAAACAAAAGCAAATAGATCCCTCCCTCACACCAACAAAACCCTTGCTCCTGGGCAGAGACCAAGCACAGACAATTACAGACTGTGTAAAATAAGTCTTGGAAAAGAGGACTCAGACTATAAATACTTCACAGCCATCAGCAGAACTTTCTCCTCTGCTCTCTGCATAACTACTTTACACCTTCCATAAAGGAAGCTAGCAGGCAGTTGCTCTAAAACATTATCTTCACCTGCAGTAATACATGGAAAATTAGGATCTTTTGAAGGTGCTTTAACCAATACACTGCATGACTCAAAAGCCAGTAAAATAGCTGCAAAATAACTGATCTGAAAGTCACATCAGATTATCTCTGTATGTGGAGTGCTATAATGAAACCCAACAAGTGACACAGACCCACGATAAATCAATTCATAACCACACTAGACACAGCACTGGAAACATCATCCATATAGCACTAAAGCCCTTGCAGGTGGTGGAACATATTTCACCTCCAGAGACCTTTATTAGCCATCTCCACTGATACACAATGATTGTTCCACGTTGTAGAGCATGACCTCAACCACATGCACCAGAAGTAATGAATGTTCAGACCCAAATGAGCATGTTGCTTTCATTCTCTTCACTGCAGTGAAACCTAGAGTGTAATGCTGGACTGAACACAGGCAGCAATTTGGTAATTCACAGTCAAACACACTCTTTAGTACTTGGGTGCTAAAGTTTGCCCAGTCACTACATGCTGAGGTTCAGTTATCAAAATCACACATCAAATGTTGTCCAAAAGGCATGCATGCAGAACAAAGGTTCTCTGTATTTCACCAACCCTTTACAGTACTTCACAAGTCTGCTCTAACTTCTCACATCTACAGAAGCTTTTCCTCAGAGAGGACAGGGAATGAAGAAAGTAGTTTATAGGTTTTCATATTATTGCTAAGGAAGACACTCTACTGCCTTGACTTCAAATCCAGACAAGGAAAAGTTTATCCAGACTGGGAAAAAAAACCCAACTCTTAAAGCTTAGTTTGCTCAGCAGTTGGAAAGACTCAAGAACTAATAGACATTGTGAAAACAAATAATCATAGCAGCTCCCTACTGTGGCTTAGTCACCTACATCAGGTGCAGTCACTCCCCATCACAGTGTGTGTGTTTCCAAGCCCTTGGTTGTTAGCGGTCTCAAGCATTTGTACATCGTGTCCTGCTGCTGGGAGTTCAGGCCACACACACTTAAATAAATCAGGCTTTCTCCTCTTTAAACATTACATCTACAAAATAAAGCCTCCCAGATCCATTGAATACCATGTGCATTATGAGAATGAATAAATAGATCAAAAATAAGCATTCACCAATCAATGGCTTCTCTTTCTCCCCCAGATATCTTCATCACTTTCCTGTCCAAGTTTGAGCTATCTGCTCTACATCTCCGTAAAGTGTAGGTGGGATTATGGCTTATCCATCACCATCACCAGAGATTACTGTAGCCAGCATAAAACCCATCATCTAATTCATCATCACCATTAAATTCTGTAGCAAGCCATGCTTCCTCTAGATCATGAGATAAAATGTTGCTTTGATGCAACCCACAGCCTAATTTACTAAAGATTTGTAAAGCATTAACAAAGTTTTCCCTGCACAGCTCTCAAGCTGCCAAGACTAAAATCAGGAGCAAAGATGCAGAAAAAAAAAGGTTGGACAAATCAGTCTGCACCACCTCTTCATTCCTTAGCAAAACAGGACTGAGACTACTTTGAAGATACAAAATAACTTATAAAATCAAGTATCCAGTAAATCTTATGAGGAGAGACTGAGGCAGCTGGGGCTCTTGAGTTTGGAGAGGAGACTGAGAGGTGACTTCATTAATGTTTATAAATATGTGCAGGGTGAGTGCCAAGAGGATGGAGCCAAAGACAGCACAAGGGGCAATGGGTGGAAGCTGAAGCATAGGAAGGTCCATAGAAACATGAGGGGAAAAATGTCTTCACTGTGAGGGTGACAGAACACTGGAACAGGCTGCTCAGGGGGCTTGAAGAGTCTCCCTCTCTGGAGATATTCAAAACCCACCTGGATGTGTTCCTGTGTGATCTGGTCGAGGGATCCTGCTCTGGCAGGGGACTGGACTGGATGATTTTTTGAGGTCCCTCCCAGCCCCTAACATTCTGTGACTCTGTGATTTTGTTTTCCTACTGAACTTGTCCCACAAAGAACTATGTTACTATGAAAACCTGTGTTTTGTCCTGGTGCATACAAAATTCTTTGATCATCTAATGAGATGATTAAAGCTTCACACACTTTGCATGAAACAGACACTGAAAAGGACATTGGGTGACCCAATAGACTCGAGGAGATGTAGTAAAAATATAGATGAGACAGCATTGCAGGAGGGGAAGGAAGAGGAGAAGAGGTGCCATCAAACAATCATGACTAGGTATAGTATATGACTATACATTGCTGTTAAAGCACATCAGCTTGTTAGGATATCCACCTCTGGCCCTCTGAATCAATAACCACAGCACAGTAGGAACTATTACAATTCATGCACTGCTTTTTCACTCTGAAGGTCAACAATTAAAACATTTCTCATTTTAGTTCATGAAGAACTTGTTTTCAAGAGGCTGTTCAGTTCATTCCAGTTCAGTCCTGAGCTGGCAACAGCAGCAGCTTTGCACTATTCCTGACTACTTTCTTTGTTGCACTTAAACAGCAGAGGATTGGGTCGAACGTGTCGCTTGGAAGAACGCAAGGAGCAACAGCACAATTTTGACTCATTTACCACAACAGTGCATTTATTTTTAGTGGAGATGGTTTTCAGTCATTTTGCAATACAACAGGGGATAAATCATCCCTTTTAAAACAAACAAGTGATCTTTCTTTCTGATGTAATGTTCTATATTTCCCCAACCTTCTAAAAAAAAACCATTGCCATCATCTGTGAGGCAAGAGGTAGAAGCAGCAGCAGAAGCCATAAGGGCATCATATCCTTTCCACGTTTCAGATGAGGGAGAAAGGATTCTTGCAGGACCCTTACAGCACAGTAGAGGTTTTTCTCCTTACTACATTTCAGTAGTTAATTTTAGAAGCATTTGCTCAGCATCGCCCACATGCAAGTCACCACCTCTGCCAGTTAAGGGGAATAATTTTCTCTGTGCCTTGCAAGCACACATCCATTCTAGTGTGTGCTTTAGACCAGAAGAAAACATGATGAGAACCAGCCTCTTGCACCACCCTTCAGCTTGGAAACAAATGCAATAAATCACTATTTCCCTGACACATTACAAGGGGGGAAAAAAATAGCTTGGCTCTTTCAACAGTTTCTAGAAGAGCTGGAATTAGCAAAGTGATTTTGGCATGCCAGGATGGGTGAGCAGGCAAATGTGGACAATACAAGCTGGTAGAATCAAAGGGCTTTTTACATCTTAAGAATGAGAGAAGAGTCTGAAAGAAAAGGGACTGAAGACCACCTAGCAAAATGTAGAGCATACTTAACCATCATTCCAAAGGAGAGAAGGTCTTTGCAAGTCCAGATTTGGCATAAAAAAACTCCTAGTTACTTCTAAGAAAAGAAGAAAATTCACAATGAAGTGTTGTTTAAGGGGGGAGAGGGGGAATCAATGTATTTCAGATGTGTGTTTCTGAAATGCCAGACAGAGCTATTCAGCTGTGTGCTGAATTTTCACTACTGGGTAATTTTAAGCTGGCTCCCAAGCACCATCTCACGATCTCACTGTACTGTGAGCTTTATTCACTGCCCAGCTCACATATAAAAATAGTATGATAACAGTGTGGACCTAGCACTGCAGTATCTTTAAACACTAAAAACCCCCAAACCTTTGAATTAATCTTTATAGAAAAATAATAATAATTAAAAATAGTATTACCTCTGCCTCCACAAAGTGGATACACATTCCTGTCCAAAAGGGCATTGAGACTCTTGAACATGTTCAGAGAAGGGCAATGAGGCTGGGGAGAAGCCTTGAGCACAGCCTTGTGAGGGGAGGCTGAGGGAGCTGGGGTTGTTTAGCCTGGAGAAGAGGAGGCTCAGGGGAGACCTTCTTGCTCTCTACAACTACCTGAAGGGAGGTTGTAGCCAGGAGGAGGTTGGTCTCTTCTCCCAGGCAACCAGCACCAGAACAAGAGGACACAGTCTCAAGCTGCACCAGAGGAAGTTTAGGCTGGAGGTGAGGAGAAAGTTCTTCACAGGGAGAGTTGTTAGCCATTGGAATGTGGTGCCCAGGGAGGTGGTGGAGTCACCATCTCTGGAGGTGTTCAAGAGGGGATTGGACGTGGCACTTGGTGCCATGGTTTAGTAGTCATGAGGTCTTGGGTCACAGGGTGTACTTGATGATTTTTGAAGTCTCTTTCAACCTTATTGATTCTATGATTCTATTCTATGAAAGCAAATCATTGGCTGAGCTGGGAATTAACTGATTAGGACACACACTAGAGCTGCTTTTCCAGGGGACACCTGCAAAAGGCATTTCCTTCTGCTTGCTCATTCTCCATGCAGTGCTGAAGTGAATCACAACAGATTTTATTGGTTTCACCAGCAGAAAGATCTATAGATGCAGTAAGAGTAATGGGCAGTTTGCCCTAATTTAGTTTGGGAGTGTGATTGCTCTGCCCTGCCCTGGGGAACTCCGTGGTCTCAGTGCAGGGTTTCTGTTAGAACCTGTCAACAGGGCCAGCTGTGGGTACCGCAGAGGACCTGCGGTGCCCATAGAGCCCACCTGTAGCCTCATTCCTCTACAGAGCCTCCCAGAGGCTCTCACATGCCTTTGGCTTTCACCTGACCCCCTGACTCTCTCACATCTCTCCAAGGTTAACCTGCAGAGCGCTTCCAATTTTCACATCAAAATAATCAGTAACTACTAATGCATTGCAAACATTAGATATCCTTTTCGATATTAAATATTCATAGCACTTAGGCTTTTGGTTATAAGAAATGAATACTGGTTTAAAGGCCTTGAGTCTGCAAAATGGAACTTTCAAGAATGTAAAATTTTCACAGATTGCCTAGCTTCCTCTTGCCTGTGAATGAAGTTTTATTTGCTCTCAAAGCAGGCGATAAACCGATCTGAGAGTCTTAACTTCCTACAGCACACCATTGATTTTACTCTGAAGCAGTCAATGCTACAAAGGGACACATTATCCTACTGCAGATACAAGCTGAGGCAAATAAGTGTTGGATATTCAAGGCTTAGTTTCAGCTCCTTGATGCTTGTTCTTCTTCACCCCTACTGAAGAGAAGCCATGAGCATGCAGCTTGATTATTTAACAGTTAGTGCACAGGGAGTGCACAGAGGTGAGAAAAATCTAGAGGGGGGAAAAAACAAACAAACCCCAAAACAACCCCAAATCCACAAGCAAAACAAACAAATACATTATGAAACAGAAAAGGAGAAAAGTCTAAAGCTCCTCTTTTAGCAGAACAAACAAACTGCCCTGGCCTTCACAGACAGGAGATATAAATATCTTGAGCTAGGACATTCAGACTTGAGGAGCTTATAAGAGCCTTGAACCAGAACTATTCAGTCTGCAGCAATTTGAGCTAAGTCATCCTGAACTTGTAGCTTCCCTGACACAGTATGCTCACTTGACAATATATAGCTCATGGTACACAGAAGCATAATGAGACAAACTCTTTGAAGAGATCACAGTCTCTCTCTATTAAATCTAATCCTATTTCATACTTGTAATATGGCTATAAAATACAGTAATGCTTCTTTCAGGAAATCCAAGACAGTTTGGTAGAAATGCATTCTTTCTTTAATTTCAAAAAGATTTCCCCTCTTTTAAAGTGCGGTTAGTAAAGCAGCATAACATTGCTCCTGGTTTTCCAACAGCCAAGCATATCCAAAGCAGCCAGGAGGGCCATGGAGGCATTTTCAGCTGGAAAGCATCTACACTGAGTAAGCTTCTTTGCCACTCTGTGCAGCACTGACGGTACCAGCAGTAGCTGTTCTCCTTTAGCAGCCCTCTGCTATTCATAAAGAGGAGGAATCAAAGATTTTTAGGAAGAACATGGCCAGTACCCCCCTCAAAGATACATTTTCTATCTGATCTATCAAGTACATCTGCTAAAAATGCCATAGGGAGATAATAAAAACCCCATGAAGGGCAAGAAGTGAATCGTGGCTCAAGTTACTGAGTATCCATTGCTGCCCACCCTAGCCCCACACATAGGGAATGATAACCTTGCTGCATGCAAGCACCATGTACTGGGGGGAAAACCTCAATTCAAAGGCAAGAGCCCAGCATTCACTGCAAAGTAGGGGAAAACCTTGCAGCATACGGAAAAACAGAATCTGAAAGTGAAGTAAATATCAATCTATCGGGTCTGCATTTACTCCCATATCTAATTTTATGCTGCATTTGATTAGCTTGGATGGCTTTGAAGATTTAAATGCCAACAGGGAGGAAGTTTTTTCACCAAAAATGCACAAGGATTATAAATCTTGTCAGGAAAGGCAGTGGGGAAAGCAGAAAATTCAACAGATGGAGAGGAAATACTGGAAGATTTAGGTACCTGAGGAAGCTGTCTGAGTTTGGAAATCAAGCATATTATTTAGTTAATTATTCCACTGCTAATCTAGGCAAGGAAATAATTAACTAAACTTGAAAGAGCAGCTACTCACACTGGTATAATTTGATTTTTTTTCAAAGTCTGGCACCTCAGTGAAATAAATGTTTACACCCCTTAGACTTACAGCTAGCCTTTAAAATCAGACAAGCAAAGAGTTCTTGCTTTACACTTCTAACAACTGAAAGAAATTACTGAAGAAAAGGTGCTTGATTGGTTGGGGGGGGGGTTGTTGTTGTCTTTATTTATTGAGGTGTTTTTTTTTGCTTCTCTTTTTGATGGTGGTGGTCTGGGTTGTTGGGTTGTTTTCCAATTAAAGCTTAGCCAATGGATCAGATTCAACCCAAGGAATCAACTGCACCATATCATGGGGCAACGAGGCTAGTGAGAGGCCTTGAGCACAAGCCCTATGAGGGGAGGCTGAGGGAGCTGGGGTTGTTTAGCCTGGAGAAGAGGAGGCTCAGGGGAGACCTTCTTGCTCTCTACAACTACCTGAAGGGTGGTTGTAGCCAGGAGGGGGGTTGGTCTCTTCTCCCAGGCAACCAGCACCAGAACAAAAGGACACAGTCTTCAGCTGTGCCAGGGGAAGTTTAGGCTGGAGGTGAGGAGAAAGTTCTTCACAGGGAGAGTTGTTAGCCACTGGAATGTGCTGCCCAGGGAGGTGGTGGAGTCACCATCCCTGGAGGTGTTCAAGAGGGGACCGGACGTGGCACTTGGTGCCATGGTTTAGTCATGAGGTCATGGTGATAGGTTGGACTTGATGATTTTTGAGGTCTCTTCTAACCTTGGTGATTCTGTGATTCTGTGATGTGTTGCCCAAAGAACTGTAGGAAGAGGCTGAATTATCCATACATGCACACACACTCTGACTCAAAGCATTTATGGGTCAAACCAACCTTTTTGTCACTCCTGGGAAGGAAGCAGGAAGGAAGAGCAAAAGTTTCTCCTGAACTCCAACATAAAAAGGTGATAAAATCAATGAGGTCTAGAATCATGCAGCTGATGTCTTGCAGCTCCTTTCCATTTCACTACCATGTCTCAAGCACTGAATTTCACCACTGCCTTTGACTCTCACCCTTACTTCAAATATATGCATTGAGGAAAGAAATGGAACAGCACAGGAGATTTTCCGTGCTTGGGGAGAAGCAAGAAGAACAAAGACCACTGGTGAGCACACTTTACATTCAAGCTGCTAGGGCTCCAGTTGTAATTTTCTTCTTCTACCTTACTTGTATGGAAAAAAACCCTGCAAACTGAGCCCCTCTGGCAAATCAGGAATTTTCTCTTAATAAAATGAGAATCATTACACAAAGCTATTCTGCCTTCATTTGTAGGTTTCCACACCACTGAGGCAGGCATTGTTTCCTCAGGTTTTTTTTTAACCTCCCTTCTTTGATGCCCACAAGCACTTGTGAAGCCTTAGCTGGATTTTATCAATTAGTAATCAATCAGTTTTCTATTAGAGACACAAGGACTGCAGATGTGATTGAAGCACAAGGCTCTTCAGTCTCCACACATTCAGTAGCACCCCAAAAGTGAAATCCTTCTGTCAGTGGCCAGCTACTTGAGGAAGGAAAGTGATTTGAAAGGGTCAAACAAACCATAAAGAACACCTGCAATCTCATTCAAAATAAAGCCATCTTTAGCACAGCAGTCAGGAGTTGAGCATGCACCGGCATCTGCAGGAGCACTAAGAAGCAAGGGAAGAAAGCACAGGACTTGGAGATGGATGAGACACATAGAAAATACTGTGGCAAAGGGTGTCAGATTTTGAAGGAGACAACTGCACTTAGGACATCAGGTATGTATTTCAGACTGGATTTTATCCCCAGCTGGGGCTATAAGCTATGTGTGAGCCCCTTCCACATGCAGCAGCTACTAGAGCTGTAGCCAGAGCTCAAATAGTGGAAACAGTCCTTTCGGACTTACAGGGGGATTTGTGAGCCCAAGCTGCTGTGTGCACATGAGCTTCCCCTCAACTGTCAGCCCCTGCTCTTCTGCTTCTTTCTGCTTCTTAAAACATATCAGCAGACATTCTTTCTCTGAAGGAGTTATTTCCTAACCAGCACCACAAAACCTCCCTACACACAGCTCTTTTTCACTGTGGCAGCACCCTGAGCCTACCTGGGCTGAACGAACAACAGAGAAGATGGAAAGAAGAGCAACCAGAGCCCTGCAGAACAGATTCTGCCAGAGTGGCTGTGCTGCCTGTCTTGGGTTCACATCGGGCATTGACTGCTGCAGGGTGTTTGCTTTTCCTCTACAGCATTTACTAAATGTAAATCTAACCCTGTGGGGCTCCAGAGCTCTTTGCTGCCAAATAGACTAAACACTGCTGAGGGCAAGAGTGGGAGCCAGAGCGGAACACGGAAGATGCCAGAAGGAGCCACTACAGCTTAGTAAGAACCAAAATCGCATTTCCCTGAACACTGGAAAAGTAGGAAGCAATATAAATACCATAGTAGTTGTAAGATAGAAGGGATAGCAAGTTGGAGATGTAAATACCACTGAGTATCACTAAAACTAGGTCATACTGGCAGATACCAGCTGCTGGAATTTGCCGATGGCACAGAGCCTCTGCACTGGCACAGCGGCACAGCTCTCCGTGGGCTCTCCATCAGCTGATCTGCTCAGCCCCACTGAGAAGAGCAAAAGGAAATTCTAGGAAATGCAAATATTTGCCTTTGACAAAATCAGAACCACAAAAGCTCACACACGATCTGTTTCAGGTACCTCAATGTGAAGCAACATCAGACTGCAAACCTCACGGTTGTGGCTTTGCTGCGCTTACCTCGTGCAAAACACCTCCATACAGAAAAGCAAACCCTGCCTAACATGCATATATCTTACAGGACACCTCAGAACTCATTGTTTCAAGCATTTAAACCAACAGTTGGCATAAAGCCTGAAAACTAACAAAATGAATTTAAGGTCTAACAAAATATGAGGGTGTTTTACAAGTACAAACTTCAACATTCCTAAGAAGTCATCATTACCCAGATGCACAGGGGGAATAGGATAGAATAGAATAGAATAGAATAGAATAGAATAGAATAGAATAGAATAGAATAAGAATATACTAGGAATAGAATAGAATAGAATAGAATAGAATAGAATAGAATAGAATAGAATAGAATAGAATAGAATAGAATAGAATAGAATAGAAATATATGAGAATCAGAATATACTAGAATTAGAATAGAATAGAATAGAATAGAATAGAATAGAATAGAATAGAATAGAATAGAATAGAATAGAATAGAATAGAATAGTGTGGTGGAGTAGGAAGGTTCCCCCCCCCCCCAAAAGAATTCCACAGCTAACTCAGCCGGAGAAGCAGATGAAAGCTGTATTTTACAAGCAGATATGGAATGCAATGAATATGTACAAAAATATACAATATTTACAATATATACAGAAATATACAGCAATGTATGTAATACAGGAAAACCTTTCCCCAACCCCCCTGCGGCCAGGGGGTTCGGCCTGCCCCTCCCTTCTCCCTCCCTACCTCCCCTTTTTCCCAAAAGGGTTAGAGAGAGAGAGAAAGGAAGGTAATTAAAAGGGGAAAACTTTGTTAAAGCTCAAAGCGAATGCAAAAAGTTAGTTTTCTTATCTGGTTAGAGAGGAATCGTAGAGAGAAACGAGCCAGCTCACAGCACAGGGGGAAGAAGAAGACGACTGCCTAACTGACTCCCTGACTGAAAGACTAAACAAAAAAACTGCAACTGGGTCTCACCAATGAAATTGAATTAGCATATCATTGTTTTCATTCTAATATCAAAACATTCGCCCAGAGTGTTCAGAAAGTGTCTCTTTCTTAAAGGCACAGCCTAAACCGGTCACAATCCACCCCTGCTAAACAATTTCATTGGCTGTTCATACTGTCCATCCAATCTAAAACATCATTCACAGTTTGTAAGTAAAGTTCATAGTCCATTCCGGCTATCCTCAGGTGTAGATGATTCAGAAGTCCAAGAAAGAAGAAAAATGGAAAACAGTTTGTCTCTTCGCAGACGAAGCGAAGAAAAGGGAAAACAGGGAAACAGGGAAACAGGGACTCTCAGTTGACTCAGGGTTCTCAGGGTTCGTGCACCGTGGATTCCTCAGGGATTCTTCCTTTGGGCGCGATGTAGCTGTACAACACTCTGAAATTAAACTCTTTCAGCTAAAGTTAAATTTCTTTGTGGAATACACTGAATTTCACCATTCTCTTGCATTACCCAATAAGTGTGACCCGGACCTTCAGCTGAAACCACCCCTCGGACAGGTTTAGCCTCTCCTGAGGGAAAAATACCCAAACAGTTTTACCTAACAGATTCTTTTCTTTAACAACAGGAACTCTATCACCTTCTACTTTCTGTAGCAGATCTGAGTGTGCCGGTCCAGCTCGGTTCACTGAACCTCTACTATTTACCAGCCAGGTTGCTTGTGCTAAATGTTTTTCCCAGTTTTTCAAAGATCCACCCCCCATGGCTTTAAGAGTGGTCTTCAACAAACCGTTGTAGCGTTCAATCTTCCCTGCAGCTGGTGCATAGTAGGGGATGTGGAATATCCACTCGATGCCGTGCTCTTTGGCCCAACTCTTTACAAGGTTGTTTTTGAAATGAGTTCCATTGTCTGACTCAATCCTCTCTGGAGTTCCGTGTCTCCACAGGATTTGTCTTTCCAGACCGAGAATGGTGTTGCGTGCAGTTGCATGTGGCACTGGATAAGTTTCCAACCATCCAGTGTTTGCCTCTACCATAGTAAGCACATACTGCTTACCAGAATGAGAACGTGGTAGAGTGATGTAGTCAACTTGCCAAGCTTCACCATACTTGTACTTGGACCATCTGTCACCATACCATAAGGGCTTAAGTCGCTTTGCCTGCTTAATAGCAGCACAAATGTCACAGTCATGGATGACTTGTGTGATAGCATCCATGGAAATGTCTATGGATCTGTCACGAGCCCACTGGTAGGTTGCATCTCTGCCTTGATGTCCTGACGAATCGTGAGCCCACCGAGCTAAGAATATCTCACCTCGGTGTTTCCAGTCGAGATCAAGATCAGAGTCCATGTCTACTGGAGAAACTCTTGCAGCTAGATCTGCTTGATGGTTGTGTTGCTGTTCCTCAGTAGCTTTGCTCTTAGGAATGTGAGCATCAATGTGTCTCACCTTCACTGGAATTCTCTCGATTCGATCAGCAATGTCCTGCCACAGGTCAGCCGCCCAAATGGGCTTTCCTCTTCTCTGCCAACCACTCCTTTTCCAGTTCTTTAGCCAACCCCACAGAGCATTGGCTACCATCCATGAGTCGGTGTAGAGATAAAGCTTTGGCCATCTCTCACGTTCAGCTACGTCGAGAGCTAGCTGGACAGCTTTTACCTCTGCGAACTGACTGGATTCTCCTTCTCCATCCTTTGCTTCTGCAACTCGGCGTGTTGGACTCCACACTGCAGACTTCCACCTTCGCTTGTTCCCGACAAGACGACAGGAACCGTCTGTGAACAAAGCATATTTCTTTTCATCATCAGATAGGTCATTGTAAGGAGGAGCTTCCTCAGCACGAGTTACTCTCTCCTCTGGAGGTTTAGTACAGTTGGTACCTTCAGGCCAACTTGAGATCACCTCCACCAGACCAGGTCTTTCAAGATTTCCCATTCGAGCTCTCTGTGTTATCAGAGCCATCCACTTAGACCAGGTGGAATCTGTTGCATGATGTGGTGTGGAACCTTTGCCTTTGAACATCCAATTCAAAACTGGTAATCTGGGAGCCAAGAGAAGTTGTGATTCAGTTCCAATTACTTCAGAAGCTGCTTTTACTCCTTCATAGGCAGCTAGAATCTCTTTCTCTGTTGGAGTATAGTTAGCCTCTGAACCTCTGTAACCTCGACTCCAGAAACCAAGAGGTCGTCCACGTGTCTCACCTGGAGCTCTTTGCCACAAGCACCAGGTTGGACCATTGTCACTTGCAGCCGTGTACAAAATGTTCTTAATGTCTGGACCATCTCGGACAGGTCCCAGACCCATTGCTTGAACTACCTCTTGCTTTATCTGGTCAAAGGCTGCTTGTTGTTCAGGTCCCCAGTGGAAATGGTTTCTCTTTCGAGTCACATCATACAGGGGTTTCACAATCTGACTGTATCCAGGAATGTGCAGTCTCCAAAATCCCACTATCCCCAAGAAACGTAGAGTTTCTCGCTTGTTCATGGGATTTGCCATGGTAGAGACTCTATTTACCACATCCACTGGAATGTGTCGGCGTCCATCCTGCCACCGCACTCCCAGAAACTGGATCTCTCTGGTAGGTCCTTTCACCTTGTCTCGCTTGATGGCAAAACCTGCATTCAGAAGAATGTCAATGATTTTGTTACCTTTCTCGAAGACTTCCTCAGCAGTTTTACCCCAGACAATGATGTCATCGATGAACTGGATGTGTTCTGGAGCACCACCTTCCTCCAGAGCATCGTGGATCACTGCATGACAGATGCTTGAGCTGTGGATCCAGCCCATTGGCAATCTGTTGAAGGTGTACTGGATTCCTCTCCAGGTGAAAGCAAACTGAGGCCTGCATTCCTCTGCTATGGGAATAGAGAAGAAGGCATTAGCAATGTCTATGGTAGCATACCATTTGGCCTCTTTGGATTCCAGCTCATACTGCAGTTCCATCATGTCTGGTACTGCTGCACTCATAGGTGGAGTTAGTTCATTCAGGGCTCGGTAGTCGACTGTCAGACGCCAGTCTCCATTCGGCTTTCGCACAGGCCACACTGGACTGTTGAAAGGTGAATGAGTTTTGCTGATGACTTTCTGACTCTCCAACTGACGAAACAGATTCTGAATGGGCAACAAAGAGTCACGGTTGGTTCTGTATTGTCTGTGATGCACAGTCTGAGAAGCAACCGGCAATTTAATGTCCTGAATCTTGTGTTGACCCACAACTGCAGATTCATCAGAAAGCTCAGGTCTAACAGACAGCTTCAGTTTTTGTCCATCAGTTTCTACAGATGCTACTCCAAAAGCCCATTTGTAACCTCTAGGGTCTTTGAAATGCCCTTCTCTCAGAAAATCAATTCCCAGAATACAAGGTGCGTCAGGTCCGGTCACAACTGTATGCTTTCTCCACTGTTTACCAGTTAAACTTATATCAACCTCCACCTTAGTTAACTCTTGAGATCCACCAGTGACTCCCAGAATAGTTATAGCTTCTGATCCCTGATAATTTGATGGCATTATGGTGCACTGAGCCCCTGTGTCAACCAAGGCCCTGTACTTCTGAAATTGTGAAGTGCCAGGCCACTGGATGTACACATCCCAATAGATTCTGTTATCTCTGTTACCCCTCTCCTCCCCCTGGCGGGAGGCAGGGCACCCTAGTTATGGGGAACATGCCCACATGTGCAATGAGCACAGTGTGCAGTGTTAGAACTGGAGCCACTGTTGGAGCTATTAGAGTTGTCCTGGGGAACTGTAGAAGTAACAGCTACCCTTCTGGTATTGCTACCTCGGGTTCTGCCACTTTGCAGTTCCCTCAGTCTCCTGAAAAGATTAGCAGTTGGTTGACCATCCCATCTGTTCATGTTCTCACCAAACTGATCACGCAGAGTTATCCAGATACTCGCACGTGATTGCCTTGGTGGTCTGTTTTGGTTGGATCTGTTTTGGAATGACCTGTTTTGGAATGACCTGTTTTGGAATGACATCCTTGGAGGACGTCTATTCCTCACGGAGGAAACCTGTATCCATCTGGAGGAAGAATTGGAATTATCTCTTTGTGTCAATTGGGAGAATGTATTTTTAAATTCATACTTCAGCTCTTTCATGCAATTCTTTATTTCACCAGACAGAGTTTCAATGGCTGAAACCAAAGAAACACGTGTCATGCTATCCTCCAGTTGTCTCATCTGATCAGTGAATTGGCCAACCGTAGGAGAAGCTCCACCATAATTTCTTGCCACAATTCTGCTTGCCAGAATATTTGCATAATTAGGAGGAGCAAGTTTGATGAGCTTCTTAGCAAGACCAGTTCCTACAGGAATTTCATCAGGATTCAGAGTCTCATGGCCACCATAGAGTACCTCTCTAACAGCAAATTCTCTCAGACGCTTGATTCCCTCATCTATGGTAGTCCAGGGTTTAGCATTCCATGGAAGATCATCTTGGGAAGGATACCTCATGAGAGTTGCCATTAAAAGGCGTATCCACAGAGTAACCTTGCCGAGAGTCCTGCCTAGATGTCTATCTATTCCATTATCCTTTGAGAGAGTTCCTAGTTGAGCTGCTGACTTGTCTCCAACCACCAGAGCTGGAGCACCTGTATCATAGCATCTACCAAGCCAAGCTAGGATTGGCTCCTTATCTGCTCTGATGTAATCTTTACGCACATTCCTCAATTCCTCCCTGGGTGACAAACAGCTCTCAATGTCATCTGACTCCTCCTCCTCTGCCTCATCTTCCTGAAGTTCTTGTCCCAATAATCTTACTGTCACTCTCCTAAGAATCTGCTTAAGGTCAGGAGTACCACCTTTGGTTGTTCTGCTATCAGCAATTTGCCCTGCATCTCCATCCAGTGATGATCTCAATAACTCAGCTATATCTTTAAGACAAACCTTTTCCTCCATTTCAGCAGGGTCTCTTTGAGCAGAAGTTCCCTCACCAGGATCCTGCTGCTCTCCCCATCAGCATCTGGATCAGCTTTGCCCTTTTTTCCTCTCGTACTTAAAACAGCTACCTGCTTAACTGGAGCTGTGTTTGGATTTACAGCTGGCTTAATAGAAGCTGACAGGTTTTGAGACGAATCAGCTGCTGTGGAGGACACTTCCGGTCCTGCTGAAGAAGAAGGAGGAAATGGCTTTGCCTTATTAATGGCTGCCGAGGGCGTGGAAGCCATGTTAGGAGCTGCCGCTGCCGCTGGCTGATTGCCAGAGCCACCAACAGCACCGTTCAGAGCAGCCTTTCCAATGGACTTTTTAGCCTTGTCGTTAACTGATACAGATTCTGCATTTTCCTCATCACTAGATACCTCTGGGGTAGAGTTAGAGCTGCGCTTTCTGCGTTTCGATCTACGCTTAATTACAAAGCAGGCTTTCGACACTCTATATATCTTCCTCTCTTGGTACAGCGTATATAACAAGTACGCAATCACCATCACCAGCAGCAGATTTAAACACATCACATAAATCACCTTTGGATCCCAGCCATCACTTAAAACAACCTTTTCGCCTACCGGGATCTTAAACTCCTTTATCTCTATGGGCAGAGTGCTGGAGGTCACATTCCCGTATCTGTTAAGCCAGAAGAATCCCAGGCACCGATCGTAAAGAAGCAGAATCTTATACTTAAACCATAAATACAATTTATACATCAAGTATCTGCCTAAGCGATCGAAAATCATTCCCATGAAGTACTTGTAGACCAGTACCGAACAAACTGAAAAGACCAAACGTTCCAAAAGCCAAAACACTTTCATGTTTGCAACTCCGACTCGAGCAGGCAATAAATCAAGCAACCTTTTAGCCCAGCTTCTGGACAGCAATTATCCACAAGCCGCATGTTGGACCGCCAATTAAAAATATGTGGTGGAGTAGGAAGGTTCCCCCCCCCCACAAAAGAATTCCACAGCTAACTCAGCCGGAGAAGCAGATGAAAGCTGTATTTTACAAGCAGATATGGAATGCAATGAATATGTACAAAAATATACAATATTTACAATATATACAGAAATATACAGCAATGTATGTAATACAGGAAAACCTTTCCCCAACCCCCCCTGCGGCCAGGGGGGTTCGGCCTGCCCCTCCCTTCTCCCTCCCTACCTCCCCTTTTTCCCAAAAGGGTTAGAGAGAGAGAGAAAGGAAGGTAATTAAAAGGGGAAAACTTTGTTAAAGCTCAAAGCGAATGCAAAAAGTTAGTTTTCTTATCTGGTTAGAGAGGAATCGTAGAGAGAAACGAGCCAGCTCACAGCACAGGGGGAAGAAGAAGACGACTGCCTGACTGACTCCCTGACTGAAAGACTAAACAAAAAAACTGCAACTGGGTCTCACCAATGAAATTGAATTAGCATATCATTGTTTTCATTCTAATATCAAAACATTCGCCCAGAGTGTTCAGAAAGTGTCCCTTTCTTAAAGGCACAGCCTAAACCGGTCACAAATAGAATAGAATAGAATAGAATAGAATAGAATAGAATAGAATAGAATAGAATAGAATAAGAATATACTAGGAATAGAATAGAATAGAATAGAATAGAATAGAATAGAATAGAATAGAATAGAATAGAATAGAATAGGAAATATATGAGAATCAGAATATACTAGAATTAGAATAGAATAGAATAGAATAGAATAGAATAGAATAGAATAGAATAGAATAGAATAGAATAGAAATATATGAGAATCAGAATATACTAGAATTAGAATAGAATAGAATAGAATAGAATAGAATAGAATAGAATAGAATAGAATAGAATAGACCAGGTTGAAAAAAAGGCCATGAAAGTAGCTTGCTTGAAGTGAGATATGGAATTAGCAATAAACACAGAACATAAAACACACAAAAGAGATGTAGGAAAAGGGGGAGTATGTGGAGTATGTGGATGGATGAGGCTGAAGAAAGTGAATGACAACCCATAAAAGATAACAGCAGCAAGGTACAGAAGATCTATGAGGAGAGTGCTAAAACTGCAAAGGATGATGTAAAGCACACAAAAGTGCTAATTTTTAGTTTTCACTTTCTTCTGTTCTCCAATCACCTCCTGTAAAGTTGTGGGAAAACTATGGAGTTTGCCATAGGCCAGACGAGACACCACCTGCTGAAGTGAACCAACGCTCAAAGCAGCAGGCTGGGTAACACAGACCCCTGAGCGTTCAAAGGACACACCAAGGAGCTTCCCTGAGCTGCTAATACCAAATTTTAAACAAACTTTTGAAAACTGGGGAAGTTCCAGAGAAATAAAGGAATAGAATAGATTAGGATAGGGATAGGATAGGATAGGATAGGATAGGATAGGATAGGATAGGATAGGATAGGATAGGATAGGATAGGATAGGATAGGATAGGATAGGATAGGATAGGATAGGATAGGATAGGATAGGATAGGATAGGATAAGGATAGGATTAACCAGGTTGGAAGAGACCTTTGAGATCATCAAGTCCAACCTATCACCCAACACCATCTAATCAACTAAACCATGGCACCAAGCACCCCATCCAGTCTCTTCCTAAACACCTCCAGGGATGGTGACTCCACCACCTCCCTGGGAAGCACATTCCAATTGCCAATCTCTCTTGCTGTGAAGAACTTCTTCCTAACATCCAGCCTAAACCTCCCCTGGTGCAGCTTGAGACTGTGTCCTCTTGTTCTGGTGCTGGTTGCCTGGGAGAAGAGACCAACCCCTTACCTGGCTGCAACCTCCCTTCAGGACTGCCAAAGGAGATCAAATATTTAAACAAGGATAAAAGAGATGGGCCAGAGACCTCTAGAACAGTTATTTAGCATTCAGTAAAAGGAGTGGTTAATTTGGAATTTCATCAACAAAGAATTAGAGGCTAAAAATCTAATTAATGTCAGGCAGGCAGTTTAATGGAAGGTTGGTCTTGTAAAACAAAACTATTGTCTTTCTGTGAAGAGATAACAGGTCTGGTTGACAACAGCAATTGTGTGCTATAGTGCACTTGATTTCTCCATGGCATTTGACTTAGTACAACATGACATCTCAATTAAAAAAATGATTCTGTGGAATTAGCAGAGTGTACTTCAGCTGGATTCAACTGCAGCATGCTCACAGGTTACCTGAGAGCAACAGCTCATTTAATGGAGCCGCAAGGGATTCACTCAAACGCTAGGGGTCTGAGAAGTGACATTGAGTTGCTGCCTAAAAGCAACTCAGGGGAGACCTTATTGCTGTCTCTAACTACCTGAAGAGAGGTTGTAGCCAGGTAGGGGTTGGTCTCATCTCCCAGAAAACCAGCACCAGAACAAGAGGACACAGTCTCAAGCTGCACCAGGGGAGGTTTAGGCTGGAGGTGAGGAAGAAGTTCTTCATAGAAAGAGAGATTGGCCATTGGAATGTGCTGCCCAGGGAGGTGGTGGAGTCCCCGGCTCTCGAGGTGTTTAGGGAGAGACTGGATGGGGTGCTTGTTGCCATGGTTTAGTTGATTAGATGGTGTTGGGTGACAGGTTGGACATGATGATCTCAAAGGTCTCTTCCAACCTGGTTAATTCTATCCTATCCTATCCTATCCTATCCTATCCTATCCTATCCTATCCTATCCTATCCTATCCTATCCTATCCTCTTCTATTGTATTCTATCCTAATCTATTCTATTCCTTTATTTTTTTGGAACCTCCCCAGTTTTCAAAAGTTTGTTTAAAGTTTGGTATTAGCAGCTCAAGGAAGTTCCTTGGTGTGTCCTTTGAACAGTCTCAAGCTGCACCAGGGGAAGTTAAGGCTGGAGGTGAGGAGAAAGTTCTTCACAGGGGGAGTTGTTAGCCATTGGAATGTGCTGCCCAGGGAGGTGGTGGAGTCACCATCCCTGGAGGTGTTCAAAAAGGGATTGGACGTGGCACTTGGTGCCATGGTTTAGTAGTCAGAAGGTGTTGGGTGACAGGTTGGACTTGATGATCTCTGATGTCTTTTCCAACCTTATTGATTCCATGATTCTATGAAAATCTAACAAAATTCACTTTGATAGAACCAAACGGAAGGCATCACAGGGGGAACCAGTAACAAAGGTTTTATGTGGGAACTTCAGGACTGTACTGACCTGCCTAATGAAGGCATTTAGTTTAGAAGTTTGCCAAAGTTTTTAAACTAAGAGCCATGTTTCCTGCAGAATTACAGAAGAACAAACAGATGCTTCTGGAGCTGGATGCTTGAAGGTTATCAGCTGGTCACTGGCAATAGCAGCCACCCACTTTGGGAACTCAGAGAGCAGCTTTGGTGGAAGGGAGATAGAAAAGAGAAGCTGGAGGAAAGAGAAGGATGAGAAGGTCAGGATAAACTCTTGAAAGACTTTCTTTAGTGAAAAGCATCTATGACATTCTTGGAGGGGATCAAATAAAGGTTAGACAAATAGAAATCATCTCGCTTCTTTTAACACTCTATGTGAGACCTCTGACAGAGGATCAGCTTCGTGACCACAATTTAAGAAACATGTGGAAACACTGGAAAACATTCAAAGGAGGGCCACAAAAATTACTCAAGCCTAGAAAATGTGATTTATGATGTGAGATGCGAGAACAGCAACATATTCATACCAAAGAGAATGTTATAGGCTGACTTCATCACCATGCACAGGTATTTTCACGCATAAAGGCTCTCCAATAGCAGGATGGAAGTAGTTAATTCGTGCAGACAATGGCATAACTAACTTCCAGTCACTGGATCTCATTAGCAAGTTAAACCTTTGAAAGAAGCTTTTCATTGCTTTTGCAGCTGGGAAAATCAAATTGAAGTATTTTACCAGGGGACTCTGCATTGCTTGAAGTCTTTGGAAGGAAATTATGCTATCTTTCTAGAATATATTCTTCTTCTTTCCCATCTCTTCCTGCAGTTTCTTGAAGAAATTCTCTGCAGTTAACATGCTCTGTTGCACTGGACAGGAAAGGTCATGTTTTGACTTTTGGAGGCAGGAAAACTATAAAGGTAAACAGACTCCAAAATCTCTTCCTGCTCATCTCTCTTCCTTCACAGGTCACAGAAAGCAAGTTTCTTACCTTTCTCCTCCCCACAAGAAAAAAGAGAAGCCAGAATTACTTCTACTCTTCATTAAGAAGATCTTATTGAAATCTTGTATTTTAAGGCTTCCAAAATCACCCACTGGGGTCACCTTCTTGTGGCCTTCCAATATCTGAAAGGGACTGAATATCTGAATATCTGGTTAGGAACTTTTTAGGGTGTCAGGTAGTGGTAGGACTTGGGGGAATGGATCCACGCTAGAGCAGGGGAAATTTAGATTGGATGTTAGAAAGAAACTCTTTACTATAAGGGTGGTGAGACACTGGAACAGGTTGCCCAGGGAGGTGGTGGAAGCCTCATCCCTGGACCAGGCTGGATGTGGCTCTGGGCAACCTGATTTAATGGAGGGTGTCCTTCCAGGGGGGTTGGAACTTGATGATCTCTGGAGTCCCTTCCAACCCTGAGAATTCTGTGCTTCAGTGAAATGACATCCTCTCCCTCTCATGCAGCTGTCTAGACTTACTCCAAAGGCAGAAGAGGAAAGAACCCTGTTTAGCTTATTCCACATTAGAGATTAAGCACAAGAAAAACAGTGCTCTGAACTCCTTCTTTTCTGATGGACTCATGTAATCACATCTAATAAATTCCCTGTCACTCCAAGGGTATCCAGTATTGGAGGGTTCGTGATCTCTCCTGCTCTCTGGCACAGGAAATGTAGTCTCCAGAAGATACAAAAGTTTTTTTCAACTGAATAAAGGAATATTTGGGTGCAACAAAACAAACAAAAAACCCCAAACAAACAACAACAAAACAACCCACACACATAAAAAACTCCAACCATTTCTAGGATTTTTCTCTAAAGGAAATTGAACCTAAATCCTCTAGTGGCTCCTTCGGGCCTGAGCCAATGTGAAACACAGCTTAGATCTTCATAGCAAGCCTGCTGCTTCCATGGCAAAATACCACATGCAAGGTAGCTAATGGTTTCTGAGTGGCCTTGGTGGAGATTCTCATTGCACTGAGGCTGTGGCAATCATAAGCAGAGAGCAGTGTCCAAAAAGATAGGGCTGCACAAAAGTGAGCACTTTGCATGAGGTTTGAGGAATCTGTGCAGCACTTAAGCTGTCAGTGCTGAAAGCTGTGTATCCAGCCCAGGGAATCGCTTTCCCAGAGCCACAACTGACCCTGAAGCCTCCTGTTTCCTAAATGCACTAAACTAGTCACTGGTGAAAATTTAAGGCCAGGCTGGATGAGACTCTGGGCAACCTGATCTAGTGGAAGGTGTCCCTGCCCGTGGCACAGGCATTGGAACTAGATGATCTTTGAGGTCCCTTCCAACCCTGACAATTCTGTGATTCTATGATCCTCTGTAAATGCCTAGACAAAGCTCCCTGAACAGCCTCCAAGAGCACCATGTATGAACTTCATAGCACAGCTAAATGTGGGATTTATGCCTGAACTAGAAGATTAACCATCTATTCTATCTCCCAGAATACAAGGCAAAAAATAGGCTGCATTTTGTTCTCATCTGATTAGTCGTCTTTGTTCAGAGCTAGGCATAATCCTGTGATTCATCTCTTAACTTAGCAGACCGCTTTTGCAGACAATTTAGGAACCTTTCGTGTCTTTAAAAGCAGCAAGAGTACCACAAGCCCCTCAATGAAAACTCTTAAGCAAGGAAAACAGTCATCACATGCAAACAAACAAACAAAATCTTTCAAAAGAAACAACAAAGAAAACGGGTGCCTTGTTTCTAAGGCTACTAAACCACTATTCCTGGCAAAGACTGGATCTACAACAGGTAGCTAATGTGCCCATTTGGTGGTTTCTAGAACCATCTGCTTACTCAACAGGATGCTAATGCTCCCAGTTAAAGGGAGATACTTTTCACTGCACTTGCACTAGAAAATCATACAGCATCTGTTATTGAAAGCCTTCATGGTGGTTGAACCTCCACAAGTCTTAGTCACAGTCCCTGTCATCTGCCCACAACATCCTATCACTCACATGGCATCTTCTAATATTTTCATGACTCCACCAAGATGTCCCTGTCACTCCCTGACCTGTAAAGTTATGCCAGCACTTCAAACACCAACAACATTTCAAAGGAGCTGGCATACTGCTAAGTAATCTCCAGAAAACCACCCTGTCTTGGACTCTCTCGGAAACAAAGAGATCACAAGGGATAAGGAACCTGCTACAGGCTCCCTGTGTCCCCAGGGAATGTCAGGCCACAAGGAAAATGCTCCCAGCTCTTTAACTTGCTGAAATGGTTGCACTGGAACTTCAGCACAGGGTGCATGTGGGTTTCTTCAGCTACACCAGAAAACATCTTCTATTTCTCAACTAAATAATTTCCTTAGGTTCAGGGGGAAAAAAAGCACCAGAATGTTTTTATCTTTATCACAGTTATAAAACAGGGTGCAGCTGCCACGGACATTCTTATCTCTGCAAATGTTTGGATACTCCCTACACAGAGGTCCTTTCAGTCAGTAAATGTTTGCAGGCCAGGAAAAGACACCTGACTTCTACATCTCTTTTGTCCAAAAAGCACAAGGTTTCTTACAAAGCCCACTCTGCTTTGATCTAGTCCTCTTTTACCAAAACAAAAGTGTGGAGGAAGGCAGGGAAGGAGCATGAACTCGGGCAGCAAAAACCTCCATGAGCAAATAAAGCTGCGCTGCTCCTGGGCAGTGTCTACATAGCTGCCAGCCAAATGGTAGTGGAGCAAGGAAAGAATAGTTTTAGCATCAGAAGTGTTTCCAGGAGGATGTCTATTCCCATGATCAAATCTAATGCAACACCATCAGCATTTGGCTCCAGACAACATCCATGACATTTTGTTGTACTTATCAGCACCACAGCTCAGTGCTGCTGACAGGATCTGAGGAAGGCAAGCTGGGCAGACCAGCCACACCGGAAACTTTCAAGCTTCCAGGGTCTGTTTCTGCTGGAATCTAGGTCCATCTCCACATCACCTTAATGTCATCTACAATGGCTCTCATGCTCCCTCCTGCCACAAGCTGACAGCCTTTGCTCTCTGGGGTGGGGAAGCAAATCAAGCAGTAAATCAGGTGGACACTTAAAAAAACAATACCAGTTGCTGCACAAACCACACATCCTTACACTTAGCAGCAACACATGGTGGGAGTCTGCAGCTCCCATATGCTGAGATTTTTTAAGTCCCATTTAACTTAAAAAACCAACAACACAAACCACTCCAGAACATCCAGATGTTTCTGAAAAGTCCAAGATTGTTTGTTATTGCACTACATTAGGAACCTGATCCAGCTGAGGATGCCCTTGCTTACTGCAGAGGGGATTGGGCTAGCTGACCTTCGGAGGTCCCTTCCAACCCAGACCATTCCATGATTTCATCATCCAGAAGTTCAACAATACATTTCATATTTTATCATCTCAGATCAGCAGGCTTCTTGCTAGCTTAGACCAACAAGACACAGGTCTTTGGGCTCAGAGCCTTTAACACCTGCAAGTTTTCAAGTCTGGCTTTCTCCCACGATTGGCCACCATCCAAAAAACCAATTTTTACCTTAGGGCTGCCCTCCCACACCCCTGGTTTCCATCCCCCAGCTCCAATACTGTCCTATGCTGAGCCAAGTGAGAGAGGAAAGAGAGAAAAAAAAAAAGTTTAAGTTAAATATTCAAAAGAGATCCTGTGGTATCTTTAAAGTTTAATTTAATTTTGCAATTTCCTAAAGGAAGTATATTCATTACAGACTGGCCTGGCAGCACAGATAATTCACTCCAACACTCAGGAAAGAACAAAAGGACCAAGCCTCAGGAATTAATTCAGAGAGAACACCAGAGTCAGCACATTCAAGGTGAACTCTTACAGGAAAACGTGCCACCAGTTCCAACACAATGCTCTGGACTTTTGGTTCCCACAGGGCATGACTGAATGCATCCCACCTTCTCCACTGGCATTAGGATCAGCTCTGTCACACCTGTGGCTCAGAGGAGGAGGATGTTCCAAATTAAAACATGCTGCTATTCTCAACAGCACTGACCCCTCCAGCTTCAGCTCCTCTGGAGGCAGGTGTGCAACCTTCTCATAACCCACTACAGGGACATCTCATAAGTAGAGTAATGTAACCCTTCTGGTTTTACCTGGACTGTCTCAGTCCAGCCTAGGTATTTTGAGAGTCATTCTGTCAGAACAGAGAGAAACAAATGCTCTAGCAATTGGTAATGATTAGAGCAATCTACTTGTCTGCTTCCTACTATTAGGAGATCAAACACAAACCTCAGCCTGGATACATTACAGACTCATTAAGCCTTAAAGCCAAAATGGAACAAACCATTGCTCACAAATTCATTCACTCCTGAAATTCAAACCAGTCAGTCAGTGAGGGATAGGAAGGGCTTTCATAGGCAGGAAGTTATGGACAAATGGGTTTGGAGGGAAGAAGATCTCAGTTTGTAAAACCTTGACTCAACTAAAACAACTCATGCTAAATACCAGAAAAAGAGGGTCTGCTTTTGCCTTTTCCTGCATGGGATGGAATTTTGCTGATGTACATAAGTAAACTAATATCCAGAAATAAGGCCACTGTCTCCCCAAGTCCTCTCTTCATACAAACCGAGCAAACAAGCAGGTGGCATTTAGGAAAGAACACAAACTGAGCAAGTAATTGCAGATACTCACTATAAATTATACAGGTTGGCATGAAACTGGACAAGAGAAGAGGATGCAGAAGGGCACCTTCAATAGTCTGCTCCCATTTGGGTTTTGTTAAACAGACTGTATATAAACTCATACTATGCTAATTAATGTAAGAATGAATAGGTAGCTTTGCAAGCCCAGAGCAGCCTCGCAAGGAGAGTTGCTTAGCACTCAGGACAGACACAAAACCACAACAAACATTGCTTCTTTAAGTCAAAAGAACCAAAGGATGCAATTAGAAAGTGCTGCTGGTGAATTAATGCTGTTCCATTCCACCACTTCCCAGGATACGTTTGGAAGTAAGAATATGTCAGTCCCACTGCAGAAGCTCAGTAACAAACAATGAGGAGATGAAACCTTCTTCCTGAGCTTCCTTTTTAATAAATAATATGCAGTGTACTAATTCTTGATGTTCTAATACACAACTGGGTGCAATCACAGTTATTTGTCTTTAAAAACTGATTTTAAACTCTGTGTTCTGTGAAGAGAAAAGAACATACTCTCTATATATATTAAAAAGTATATAAAGTCTGGTTTTAAATAACAGTAGCTGGCAACACTTGGATCCTGAACCATTTTTCAATCAGTCATTTATTTTCCTCCAGAGTGAAGCAAACAATAACTGAGGGAGAACAGAATACAAAAAGCCAGGCTTACTGTGTGGTGGAAGAGCCATCACACCACTGCTGTATTTCCGCAGACACCAGCCACAAGAAGTCCTTGCTCTTTAAAACTTGCAAGTCCCTACTGTCTCTGTGCATGTGACAGCCCTGGATCAGAGCACATTACAAGCCCAGAGCTTTCTGGGGCCAGGAGGGAGGATGGCAGCAGGTGAAGCAACCTGAAGCATGAGTTGTAGCTGGATTCTAAGTGTCTTCCTATAGTCCTGCTACATAAGAAACCATCAGAACAGGAAATATCCATGCCATGACTCAACAGACCTTGGCTGCATCAGGTGTGGGGCATCATGGAGAGAGAGAAGGAAACCTTGCCCTGGGAACATGCAAGGCACAGGTCTAGCCATGGGAATTATCTTCTGCTTCCTACTGTGAAATCCTATGACAAATCTGAGTATCATCCCGAGACTTAAGATGTTTTGTTTAGTATTTTTGTCCTTTCAGGGAGACAGATAATCACCAAAAAGATCCCAGCCCTTTTTTTCAAACCATTGTGAAAGAAAATGTCTGTTCTTTGTGGAAGCTGGAAAAAATCCCTTCAAAATACAGCTCCTAAAGGCAAAAATGCCAGGAAAAAAAAACACCAAACTGATTAATGCCAGCTTGTTTCTGACTTCTGAATGCTGAGTTGTGCATGACCCCAGCGGTTCAGGTCACATTTACATCCTTGTATACAAACAGAATTAACTGAAAAATATTCACTACACCAGTAAGCCAGCAAAGATTTCAGCAGCCACTTATTTCTAGTGCTACTTGAATTGTTATTCTTCACCCCTGAAATCTCTTCCTCAATCTAATTCACATGTTGACTCAAACAAGTGATCTTTCTCAATAGAATCATAGAACCATAGAATCATAGAATCATAGAATCAGGGTTGGAAAGGACCACAAGGATCATCTAGTTCCAACCCCTGCCATGGGCAGGAACACCCCACACTCGATCAGGCTGGCCAGAGCCTCGTCCAGACTGGTCTTAATAGTCCAGCATTTCACTACAGCAGGGATGAGAATCCCCTGTCGCACATGATAAAGCGGTTTTGCATATTTATGATGTTAAAGTCACCTCAGTAAAAGTGGAACCTGTGGTTTGACTGAAAGCTAATGCAATATGCACTGCTCTGCCTCCAAGAGAATTTGCATTATGGTCTGACGTTGGTGCCTACCTGCTCTTCCAGGATCTCGTGTGGGAACGAGAAGCACTCACCACAATTTGCTATTTAATGAGCAGAGAACACAGGTTCCCAGCGATGATTAATATCCAGATCTTCATTACATCTGAGTGCATCATTAAATTCAGGGATTTGTTCTGGTCCCCCAGAGAGAGGAGATCCAAAATCAACGTCTGAATCTAGATTTGCCCCGTTTCCTTCCTTAAATCCCACCTCTGGGAGACATTGCCAAGGAAAGTACAAATAGACTGCAAGCTGCCACACTGCAAAGGAAGAGCTGCCTACGTGGAGACTGGAAATTAATCAGATCAACACACATTTAGCTAAACCGAGATGCCAAGCAACATTACAGTCAAGCACAGCAGTAAAATGGAAAACAAAGAAACTTAGTAGTGGAACTCTGGGCTACAATTCGTGTTCTTGGTGTCTAAACAGGCATTAGAAGTTCTTCAAGGGGGATGAGAGGAATGAAAGGGAGAGCATTGCAAAGGCAGACTTAAATCGGTAAGCCTACAGAGAATTGCATGCAGACACACACACAACAAAATTGTGCAGGCCTTGCACATGCCTTCTCTAGTTTTAAGGGCAGTTTAGTTAATAGCAAGAGATTTTATATTTTCCAGGAGGCTTTAAAAGTAATTACTGTCCGTATGGTCTTTGTCCATAAGTCTTAAGCGGCAGCCGGCAGAATTTCATTTTCTTCCCTTATTTCAGCCATAAATTCCCCTAAAGAAACTCTCTTGTGCCCTGAAAGCAAAGGCAGTATTCATAAATAAAAAATAAAATAAAATAGACAATTTCCCCAGTTGAGACCTTTCCACAAAACAAGGCCAAGGAACAGAAGAACTGCAAGGAGCAAGGCAACGCCCCAGAATATTTCAAGGTTCTCAAATGTTGACAATAGAAGAGACAGATGCCTGGCCTCAGGCCCCAGGTTCTGAATGTGCCCACAGTCCTTAAACATGGCCTCTTTAGGGACTCAGTATCAGGTCCATAGCTTCTAGCAGTAAGAAAGGATATTCACAGACTGCACTTGAATCCAGGGTTGTTGTTTTTTATTTCTTTTTGGAGGGACCACCACACGGAACAAATGTAATGGGAAGGTTTTGTTCATCTTAAACATGTTCACTCTGGAATTCCTTTACTCATCTTCAAATTATGCACAAATAAAATGACAGTAGGTATTTTATTTCTGTGATATCTCTCCTCACAGAGAGAAGAGAAGAGAAGAGAAGAGAAGAGAAGAGAAGAGAAGAGAAGAGAAGAGAAGAGAAGAGAAGAGAAGAGAAGAGAAGAGAAGAGAAGAGAAGAGAAGAGAAGAGAAGAGAAGAGAGAGAAGAGAGAAGAGAATTAATTAACTAGGTTGGAAGAGACCTTTGAGATCATAGAGTCCAATCTATCACCTGACACCATCTAATCAACTAAACCATGGCACCAAGCACTCCATCCAGTCTCTTCCCAAACACCTCCAGTGATGGTGACTCCACCACCTCCCTGGGCAGCACATTTCAATGGCCAATCTCTCTTTCAATGAAGAACGTCTTCCTCACCTCCAGCCTTCTTCCTCACCTCCAGCCTAAACCTCCCCTGGTGCAGCTTGAGACTCTGTCCTCTTGTTCTGCTGCTGATTGCCTGGGAGACGAGACCAACCCCCACCTGGCTACAACCTCCCTTCAGGTAGTTGTAGAGAGCAATGAGGTCTCCTCTGAGCCTCCTCTTCTCCAGGCTAAGCAACCCCAGCTCCCTCAGCCTCTCCTCATAGGGCTTGTGCTCCAGACCCCTCACCAGATCAACTGAACAGGCTTCTCACCTCCCACTGCAACAAGTTTCTATGGAACAAGAATTTTATACTTGGTTCTATAAAGGACACAAAAAATACATCAAGTTCTGAATACACTGCAAGTTAATCTATAGAGCATAAAGGTTCAGCACTTCCTAAAGCAAAAGAACATTTTTCTTTCCATCCAGCACTGCACAGCCAAAAGAAGTAGTGGCAGTATTTCATTCTGCTGATGACTTGTGATGCTGAGTTCCTGGGTTACTTGGGACTGGCAGTGCCTTGTACCCAGGTCATGACATTGCCTGGGACAAGGGACACTGGTGGAAAAAAACAGCATCGAAGGAAAAGAGGTGGAAATAATCTCCTCTGCTGTAGCAGGAAACAGGAATCAGATGAACTCCTGGGGTTTCTTTCAGTGTGGGAACATCCTGCAGCTTTAAGATATGTATTTGAAATCTTAGTATTAGTTTGCAGATTAGACTCAGATGGAAGTTAGTAAATGGCAAGAGGCCAGAGCACACAGCTGAGCGCTCCTGTTAGTGTGGGGGTCCCTCCCCTAGACAAGAAAGACCCTGACCTATATTAAGAAGCCAAAGTCTAACAGCTTGCACCCTCTCTCCTGCTTTGAGATCTCACTTTCACATCCTGAAAATTCTCAGTGTGGATAGCAATACAGACAAATCCTTAGGCAACAGAAATGAAAGTAAAACTCATCAGACCCGATGGAGGCAAACTCACATCTTTGAGGCACCATCCATCATCTCTCTCTAGTTGCTTATAATACCGTTGGCTGATTTGAGTTGGTAGGCAAATGCTGGGAGAGCAGATGGCAGTGTTAATACCTACAAGTGCTGTCTGCATGCAAAAGCCCACAACTCAAAATGAGAAAACCACACTGTTACGCCGAGGTGCTGTCAGTGCTTATTTCCATCCAGGTACTCCTAAGCCACAAGCATCAGTTTTCAACAAAGTGTAGCCATTAAACCACCTAATTTGGCACCAATGCAACATAAGCATAAATGTCTTCTCACAGGCTGTGGGTAACATTAAATAATCCAGAAGGCCAAAAAAAGCAACGTGAATGGCTGGGAATTTTTAATTAGACTCAAAAAAAAAAACTAGCAACACAATTAGAGCTTTCTGACAGCCTTGTTGGCAGTCACACACTAGATGTTAGTGGTTCAATGGGCAACAGCAACAGAGGCTGCGCCCTCCCTCTGTTAGAGGTGGTCCTTCCAAACAGTGTGGAGCTGAGAAATGGTTCCTACCACGATCTTCACGGAACCAGTTCTGCAGATAAAAGGTGGCCTTTACTTCCCAACACCATGAAGCCCTCACATTTGAAAAACTACTAGGTGTTTCTTAAATATATACCCTTCAGATACCCTAAGATCCTTCAGATACCCTAAGAGCAAGAGGGACTTCTCACCTATGACCTACCTTCAAAGGAACATTAAGATATAAATGTGTATTATACATAATAAATCCTAGAGTGTCCTGTGAGTATGCAAGCCTGATTTCTGCTTCCATACTGTTTCCCTTACCATTGCACACATGCACTTCTGCTGCTTAGGTGAATAGACTAAATCAAATCTGTCTTCCTCATGTAATGTGCTGGTGAATATTGCCACCATCTCTTCCACTAACAGCAACAAAACAAACCTCCCAAAATCCAGTTTCATTCGAAGTCAAGTATCTGGATCCTAGTTTAAAGCAGTGTTGTAAGCAACAGAGGTGAAAGGCCTTCCAGCCCCACAGACAGGCCAGCAATAGTCCATCAGATTGAGCAGCTGCTGCTGCAACTGCCCAATGCAAAGATCTCAGGAGGCTTCACTACGTAATCTCCACAAGTCACTGCCAACCAACACGTCTCTGTGATTCTGCAGCCCACTCACCCCTTCCCAGGGGCTTTAAGCTGTGCTTAATGAAGGCTCAGAGACTAGACCACACACAAATAGATCTGTTTCTGCTCCTTACAAAGGGAATTCCTGTTCATCTGATGTCAGCAGACTTCTTCCACTACCTCTGTGCTACGCCATCTCACCTCAAACCACCATCACTGGACCAGGGGCAGTTTGGAGGTGTCCTTGGAGATGCTTTTGGCTCAGCTTCATTCTTACACCTGCTGCCTCCACTACCGTCTGCAGCATGTGGACATCATCTGGTAGGAGGTCTAGGTCCCCAAGATCCCCAGGCTAATGATCCAATAACAATGGTTTCAAACATACTTGCTCCAAGGAAAAACAGCAGTAAGAAAAGAAATTCAAGCACTGTACACTCATTTCTGGCACTGAATGGAGGAAGGAATTCAGCAGGATAAAGGACTGTTGGGAAAGCTCCAGCCCTTCCTGTTACATCTCTACTTACATCAGCTCCACAACTCCCACATGCAACCCAGTCATCCTCTGGTGACTTCTTAGAGATGCGGCTTCATTCTAGTCACCAATGCCAAAGCCTGCCTCTGACCTGCTCAGACAGGATGCACCAAGTTATTGTGCAAGTGGACAACTCCAGCTGAGACCTTATTGCTGTCAACAACTACCTGAAGGGAGGTTGTAGACAGGTGGGAGTTTGTCTCTTCTCCCAGGTGGCCAGCACCAGAACAAGAGGACACAGTCTCAAGCTGCACCAGGGAAGGTTTAGGCTGGATGTTAGGAAGAAGTTCTTCATAGAAAGAGAGATTGGCCATTGAAATGTGCTGCCCAGGGAGGTGGTGGAGTCACCATCCCTGGAAGTGTTTAGGAAGAGATTGGATGGGGTGCTTGGTGCCATGGTTTAGTTGATTAGATGGTGTTGGGTGATAGGTTGGACTTGATGATCTCAAAGGTCTTTTCCAACCTGGTTAATTCTGTTCTATTGATTCTACTGATATATGGTACGTGAACTATGCTCAGCCTCCTTTAGACATCACCAGAGCTGTATATCCTCACATGAAATAAACCCCTGTAGGAAGAACCTGCTAGAGAGATATTGGTCATTTGTTCAACTAATTTATGGCTGGAAGAATGGCATAAAAGTTCAAGAGCCTGAGGGGTATCACAAGAATGAATTTTACCTTCCAGGAAAGACATCAAACCCAGACATTTTTGTGGCAGACATATCAGCATATCCTTTCAGATCCCTCTTGAGTATAATTTCTGCTCGTTGGATTTGAAACCTTGGAGCAATAAAGCAAGTTCCCATTTCTTAATTAAGTTTCCTGTAGGCAAGGTTGAAGAAGCAATACCAGCGAGTGCCTCTGAAGTGGGAGCTAGCACAAAGACCCATTAATAGGCCCACTGCCCCAGCCTTCACAGGTTTATAACATCAAAAGTACTAAAACATAGACTGCTTTGGTTTGAAATTTTTTTTTTTAAGTCCTTTAGTAAAAGATAAAATGAAATAAAAATAAAAAGAAACAATTAATTATACTAATTCTGTCCCCACTTGTGTGGTTAATGTATGAGCTCTCACTGTTTTCCAATCAATGGACTCAGTAAAGTTGAAGCCACGCTGCTTTTCCATCAAAAAGTCACCATGATATCCAGATAAAAAAAATAATGACTCTAATAGAGGTGGCAGAAGATGATGACAGCAATTGTTCTTGCATCACTTTGCTTTCCTTTCACTGAAATGTGCAGCTACAAACTTCACACCTTCCTCCACCTCTCTACGCAGTTAGACATGCACACAGCACACCACATTTGAACACAGGGATAGGTAACCCTATGGCCTGGAAATAGAGCAAGCAGAGTGCTTACAGAAGCTTGACCTTTTTTTTTGCCTCAGATAGATTAAACCAACAGCAGGCAAATGACACCAATATCATGCGATGCTGCAGATCTAAATACTACACTTCAGGAACATGCTTGCAATACACACACAGATTTTAAACCATGGAAATATGCACCTTTTAATGACTGAACTTCCAAGTTACTTCACCAGTGCTCTGTTAGTGAAGTCAACCTGCTGAGAAAACTTGCCAGCAGGTAGAGCCCACTTCTACCCTTTCTATGAGGAGAGGCTGAGGGAGCTGGGGTTGCTTAGCCTGGGGAAGAGGAGGCTCAGGGGAGACCTTATTGCTCTCTACAACTACCTGAAGAGTGGCTGTAGACAGGCAGGGGCTGGTCTCTTCTCCCAGGCAACCAGCACCAGAACAAGAGGACACAGTCTCAAGCTGTGCCAGGGGAGGTTCAGACTGGATGTTAGGAAGAAATTCTTCATAGAGAGAGTGATTGGAATGTGCTGCCCAGGGAGGTGGTGGAGTCACCATCATTGGAGGTGTTTTGGAAGAGACTGGATGGGGTGCTTGGTTGCATGGTTTAGTTGATTAGGTGGTGTTGGATGATGGGTTGGACTCGATGATCTCAACGGTCTCTTCCAACCTGGTTAATTCTATTCTATTCTATTCTATTCTATTCTATTCTATTCTATTCTATTCTATTCTATTCTATTCTATTCTATTCTACTCTATTGTTTCTGCTTTGCTTCAGGAAAGCCTTGCATGTGCACCTCCATTATTTGGGCACAGAAGAAGGTTGGAAAAGACCTCAAAGATCATCAAGTCCAACCTATCACCCAACACCTCCTGACAAACTAAACCATGGCTCCAATTGCCACATCCAATCCTTCTTTGAACACCTCCAGGGACAGGGACTCCACCACCTCCCTGGGCAGCACATTCCAACAGCCAATTACTCTTTCTGGGAAGAACTTTCTCCTCACCTCCAGCCTAAACTTCCCCTGGTGCAGCTTGAGACTGTGTCCTCTTGTTCTGGTGCTGGTTGCCTGGGAGAAGAGACCAAACCCCACCTGTCTACAACCTCCTTTTACCGTAAGGTCAGCACTACCAACTGCTACGTCTCTATCTGTCAAGTTATATTCAACAGTAATATCTTATGCTTAAATTAATCAAGCAATATGTAATTATATCCCTGCTATGAAAATTTGAAAGATTATTTAAAATAATCCAAATGAAGGCTGCAATTTTTAATACCTTGTTGGTTTCATTCCACTTTTCAGGAAGGGTTAAAGAATATATTAAGCTTTCCACCTTCTTACTCACATTTTCCAATGTGCTAAGCCTCTTTTTTCTGAATCATTTCAGATATTTCTGCTGCCAATCTGCTCAGCCAGCAGATGGAGATGGCACACTAGGCTGTTTCTTTCCCTAAGAAGAGGAAGCCTCCAAGCCCAGACAGCAAAGAATATGTTGGGGAGGGCTGTTTTGCCCATTTCTTTTGGATGCTTCTTGGAAGAAGGGGAAATCTTGCAACTATTGAACCAGGCAGGAATCAATGGCAGCAACATCCCGGTTCCATCAAAAAGATTGCAGTTGTGGTAATCATCACCTACCTGGCTGGACCTCTGAGTGTACAGAATACAAACAGCAAATCTTTCCCTACTCCAGAAATGGACTAAGTGATGGGAGTGAACCAGACATGAGCATCATCTGGAAGGTATTCTGAAAAGACGAATTTGATCTGCTACTGTTTTTCTCGCTCCATGAGTGAGTCATCTGCTTGCTGTATCCCTCCCACCTTCTCTGCCGCTTGCTTAACGAGGCACCAGGCTGAACTTCTCTGATACCACTTCCCCAGAACTGTCCATACTGTCTTTTTGTTACTGTCTTTTTGTTTCTTCCTTTGCCCTAAAGGTTTCTTAGATCATTATCTCTGATTCCAAAACAAAAAACTGGAGAGATGGTACCTACTGACTCCTCCTTTCCCCATGGAGCCATCATCATCCGGACGCATCCCGCTTAACACTGACCTTGCAGAAATCAGTGGACAGAGAAAAGCAACTGGACAGGGGTCAGGTCATCACTCCAATCTTCTAAATTATACTCTGGAGGCCTCTACTCATCTCCATTAGACCTCAGGCAGCTACCTACCTAATTTAGGGATTTAAGTCAATAGGAATATCTGGGGAACATTATAGTTGCTTGATGCATACAGAGGAGAGCTCTTCCTTCTAAAAATAACACCTACACAGAGAGGAGAAAAGGGAAGGGGACTTAGTTACACCTCAGCTCATTAAAGCTCGAGTATCTGTATTTGCCTTGCCTTCCCCTTTGTTTCCAATAGCACTGCTAAATAATTTAGATCGTTTCTGCTGGGCAGAACAAAGGGATTCAAGCTCCTGCTAATAAGTTCCCCAACTCCAAATTACTCTCTGGCTGCAAGAAAAGTAACAAAAAGGGCAATTCCAAATGTATAACTCCCTTAATGCTGCGTACAGACTGTGTGCAAAAAAAACACACAGAGAAGCCTAGAAAGCAGTTACGTAACCGCGCTCCGTTTGCCCGTGCACAGTAAAAGGCGCTTCCAGAGAACAATTATTCCTGTTTACCTCCAGCTGCCCACAGTTTGTGAGGCTCTTCTGACACAGGAAAAGAGGAATTCAGCCAGAAATCTGAAACCTGTTGCATTTAGGAACACATGTGTGTAGTAGTAACTAGGTGACTGATGACTTCATAGGAACCTTCCAAACCTATTTCAAATTTGGGAAAACAGCTGGAAGGGTCTTTTTATTTCCTGTGTAATCTGTACACCACAGGAGAAAAAAAAAAAAAAAAAAAAAAAAAAAAAAAAAAGGGGGGGGGGGGGAGAGACAGAAACAGAGACCTCCCCAAGAGATCCTGTACATTTCATAGTCTCCTAGAGTACCACATCCATAAAATCTTGTATGCTATTGCACCAGGAGCTATAGGATGTCTTCCTGTAGCTTCAAGGAAATACCTTCAAAAGCAAATTTTCTGAAATTAAGAAGATGGATGGCAACAGCAGCTTTAGATGGCTGAGATCTTACAACTGCTTGGAAGTTAATCATGTCCATGTAATATTAAGGCAGGATTCCTCCTCCCCCTCCAGGGAATGACAGCAGTCCCTGGCTGCCAATATACTGTGAGGCAGAATGGTGAATGTTACCAGAAGAAACAGAAAACCAAGTTAAAAATGCCTGTTCAAACCTGGTTTCCCTTCATTCCCTTGGAGCCAGCGTCTGCTACAATACAAGGACAATACAACAGTGCCTCGGAGGCTGGCCCTGTCCAGTTCTGCCAGCACTCCCCGTCCCATCTTTGCTGGCACACTGACTCTTCCTTCTGATGTTAAAGCTGATGGAGCAGCCAGTGTAGGGCAGGGATAAGCCTCGTCCTCCAGTCGAAGATCACTGGAAATTTCTCACTCACATTGTCCAATTTTCTGTTACAAGCTTCTGGATTATATAGAAGCCATAAACAAATGACAAATAGAAGCATACAAATCCTACAGCACAACAGGAAAAGAACACAGAAAATTATTCCTATGTTTGCACATGAAAAGGGCCAAATGTGCCACAAACAGGAAAGAAAAGAAATTGTTTTTACATTCCTTCCTCTTCAAAGGACAATGAACACATCTCAGTCTCCTCCAATACAACCAGCAACAAAAGTACATTAAGAAATATAGGTCCCAACTTGCAAAGCTGTTCCACACTCAAATTCTTTGCCAACACAGGTAAAGAATGTGCCCATCAGCAGGAAAAATAAAAACCATACTACAAACAGAACTAGAAATGAGGAATCTAAACTAGGAATAGGACATGAGGAATAGGACATGAGCCTTTTTCAATACTTGCCCCTCTACATTTTAATAAGATTGCTTGTTTTCCAGTTTCAGATACACCTGTCCCGTGGCAATACTGACAGCATTTAAGATTCACTTCAGTTTTCATTTGGAAAGATGCATCAGAGCATCTACTCTGACCTGGTGCACAAGACTGGCTAGAGCACTTCAATCAGATAAGCCACACAAGAAGATGGCAACTCTTATCTAGGCTAGGCATGTCTTTCTAAAAGCCACCCAGTCTTGACTAGATGAATCCATCACTTACTCTGGTTGGTTTGTTTCCATATATAATTATGCTTCCAATTAAAAGTGTGTGCTTGATTTCTGATTTGAGTTTGTCAGTTCCCAGACATTGCTTCTATTCATACCTTTATTTTTCACTTTTTTTTTTTTTGTTGTTGGTAGAGCTCTCCAGCACTTGGTATTTCCTCTGCTTGAGAGGACAATGGATTTCTTCCAGATGGTGTGTATGCACACACACAAACAGAGAGCGTCCCATCACCAGTACCTGTGAACAACATCTCTGCAAAGTCTGAGGATGGCCACTTGAAGGATGAAAGGGTTGAGTCTTCTCCTTTTATAAAGACTTGCTTGCTGATCATAAAAGAGAATGATTTTATTTAGCATCTTATCAAAGAGATAGCACAGGCATCAATTTTTGTCACTCATAGCGGCAGGATCAGTTACTCTGTGGCCACCTCTTCGCCCTTCTACACCTAGCACATAGCCCCAGGTTTGATATAGCAGTAGAGCAGGCTGGCCTAGCCCTGCTCATTTGGTGATGGGGTCCATAAAGTTTACACCTTGAAGCGACTATGACTCCACTGCTGAGTGACACAACAGATTTTCACCTCATGGCAGGCAAGTTCACTTTCTGTCTATACCTGGTACATCCTGATGTCCCATCCTAAATCACTGACACTGACAGTAAAAGCCAATTAAAAAGGACTCCTTGGTGCTTAGACCTTCTTTTGATCCTGATAAGGAATAGCGCAAAATCCCAAAGGAAGGGCAATCAGTCCTTGCTTACAAAGCACTTCACATTCCCTTTGTGCAACCACATACCCCTAACCACAGAGCTGACATACAGAAGCTGACAGAGAAGAGCCTTAACACACAGTTCAGCTGGCATGCAGCATTTATTTAGATTTTACACATTCGTATTTTCTGCAGAGGAGAGAGAGTATGAAAAAGCCTCTTAGGAACGACTCTTTCTACCTCTTTTGTTTTCAAGTTTTCACCTCCTACTATCCTCTCCTCTTCCTCAGACAAAGAATACACCTGATAAAAGATATACAGGGACAAGGCTTCCTTCTTTTCTTTTCTTTTCCTGATGGGTCTGATACAAAGGCTTATTCTTGTAACAGGCTCCGAAGCGAGAAAAGGACTTTGTGCTGCACAGGAAGGTCATGGACAGAGAACTACTGCTGCCAGAACAAGCAAAAGCCCTTTTCTTCAGAATATATGAAACCATGTTTGGAAATGCATGGAAACCTTAAGACATTTCTAGGAAATCTGATCCATGATTACCCTCTTACAAATGATCAGGAACTGTTCTTACTCTCAGAAACCCTGATCTCCTCCTCTTAACATTTCTGCTTCTGTTTAAAACACCCTCAAAAGATGGGTGGGGGAAGATGGGGAAGAGATCTCTTCTCAGGTGAAAGAAGACTGAAGATGTCTCCCTGCAAAAGGGAAGGCAGAAGCAAGAGGCACAAATTGCAAGGAAAGGACTAGCCAACACCACTGCTCAAATCTCAGGCAGCCAAGAGCTGTTGGAAGCACAAGTGGCAGCAAGATGAGCTGCAACCCAGATGACTAAACTGTTTCGAGCCATAAAAATTAGTGAATGAAAACATTCCAGAGGTGATGTCTATAAGGCATTAAACAGCAGCTTCACTTTAGATGATGCAAATCCATCCCTGTGCATTCAGCTTTAATTGAAATGCCAACAGGAAGTGTTGGCTGCTGGCTGGAAGCGGTGCGAGAAGCTGCTGCAGACACGCAAAGTCTGATTTATTCATGTGCATTATCTTTGGGTTTACTCACCAGAGAAGTCAAAGCCTCTGAATTCTGGATAGTTTCAACTTGGTTTTACACTAAATATGTATAACTTTAAAAAAAAAAAAAAAAAAAAAAAAAAAGACAAAGGCCAGATGACAAATGTACACAAAACACATGGCCAAGGACTTCACAAAGGCTCCCTCTCTCCTAGTGAGAATTTTTCCCAGGGAAGCTGCTGCAGGGAGTAAGGCAGAAATGCCTTTGCTTTTGAGTTAAGGATTCTCTTCCCTAAAGAGACATGAAGCGATGCCTCACTTTTCACTTGTCCAATGTCCCATCATAGGGGACAGAAAAAACAGAAGGAACTACAAAAATACATTGATAGTAAAAAAAAAAACAATTAAATGTACATTTATTTGGCATAATTTACTTATTTTTTAACAGGAAAAAAGTGGCAATTTCTTCCTATCATCTTTCTACTTCTGATTTGAAGTCAGCAATGTTGATAACCATAGACTAAGAAAGCAAATGAAGGCAAGAAAGAGAAGGCTGAAAGGAGCAGAAGGCTGTGCAGCTTGGACAATGAATCGTTTTGAGAAGGGAGCCAAACATTATTCTTAAGCAAAGAACAGGAGAGACGTTGGCAAACCTGAAACAGCAGAGGATTAAAAGCAGCCAAAGAAAGTCACATTTAAGCAAGCATGAAAACCGCAGAAAATCACAGCAGAGGATAAAGTAAGTAAATGTCCTTCTATATATAAATGTTAGATACCTTCAAAAATGTACAGATTGCTTAAACACTTGGGGGGGGGGGGGAGGGCAGAATACAGACAAAAATGGAATCCCTAGCAAGGGTACTATCCGTGGGGAAAAGCTTAAAGCTAAATCCAAGCAATAAGTGAAGTGTCTGAAGTACCACACACCCCCTGTGGACTGGAAGTGCAGTCCCATGCAGGGCTGGAGTGCAGCAGGCAGCGTTTAGCACACTGCCACTGGGCTGGCCTTTCGTGACTCCCATGTGCTTTGTGATCTCCACTGCAAGATCAGGAAACACAGCAGAAATGGGAGAGCTTAGTGAGCCCACACAGCTTGCTGAAATGTTATGTTGGGGCATGATGCCAGAGCCTGCTTGAGCAGTTAGCCAGGAAACTCTGAGGGGAAGCAACTCTTCAGCGAGTCATAGAATCATAGAATTGTCAGGGTTGGAAGGGACCTCAGGATCATCCAGTTCCAACCCCACTACCATGGGTAGAGACACCTCACTCTACATCAGGTTGCTTAGAGCCACATTCAGTCTGGCCTTAAAAACCTTCAGGGATGAGGCTTCTACCAATTCCCTGGGCAACCTGTTCCAGTGTCTTACCATCCTCATGGGGAAGAATATCTTCCTAACATCCAATCTGAATCTACCCATTTCTAGTTTTGTTCCATTCCTCCTAGTCCTATCATTACCTGACACCCTAAAAAGTCCCTCCCCAGCTTTCTCGTAGGCTCCCCTTAAGATACTGGAGTCTCAGCAGGCCTGCCGGTGAGATGCTGCAACTGTGATCAGCATGGATGTGGATTCAACAGCTCTGCACAAGCAAAGAAGCCAAAATATCCACAATGGGAGCAGGCTCAATAGGCTTCTTCTGGTAAAACACCAGAAATGTCTTTTTACAGAGATTGTATTTCAGTGCAAGTGCATACTACCTGAAGTGGACCAAAGGGGGGAAAAAAGGTAGGATTGAAAAGATACCCAACTTGAGGAAAGACGACTTGAACAAGCTGAATTTTTGTCCAGCGAAAGGTAAAACAGAGGGGGAAGAAAATATCCTCAGAAGGACAACACGATAATGCAATAGGGCATAATAAAAACCTTTGAGAAACAACTTGGAAAAGTTTACACTGCAATAACAAATCTTCTGTCAAGCTAACTTGAAGCCTGACACAGCAATCTCTGGAGCCAAGACTTGAGCAAGGTGAGAAAAGAGCATCCAGAGATGAGGCCACGGCTGAGAATCAAAGTGATGTTTTGCATTGTCGTTCACCCTGGAGCTGCTTTAAAAGGCTTCCACATCAGAGCTCTTCGTTGTTGTCACCGTGCTAAGATGTGCCTCGTATTAAAGTGTCAGTGAAAGATATTTCACACAAATCAAGACTGCTCATCTGCTCAAACCAGATGGTACTCATCCAAATGTTCCAAAGGAACTCAAGGATGAAATCACTAAGCCATTAATTGCAGAAAGCATCTTCTCATTTAAAATAATGTTTGTATTAGAGAAATGGACGTGGCAAATATTAATTCCAATTTTTCTTAAAGGTCTCCAAGAGCAATTTAGAAAGGTACTTCAGAGCAGTGAAGTTCGATGTCAGCACAAGGCAGATTAGTGAAACCTCGTCCAATTCTGTAATACGACACACAGAGAAATAAAAGACACTGAGTGAAAGTCCAAGTGGACTTTGGAGAGGGAATGCATGACTCATTAACATCCGTGGGTTTTGACAGAATCAATTAATACAGAAAGAGGAAAATTCAACCAAACTGCTTACTTTCAAAAAAAATTTTTCAGAAAGATCCCCCACAAAATGTGCTCACAAAGCAGTACTGCTAATGAGGTAAGAGGATGAGAGGAGGGGCCTTCATTTAGAATGGAATGGAATGGAATGGAATGGAATGGAATGGAATGGAATAGAATAGAATAGAATAGAATAGAATAGAATAGAATAGAATAGAATAGAATAGAATAGAATAGAGCAGAGCAGGTTGGAAAACACCTTCGAGATCATCGAGTCCAACCTATCATCCAACACCATCTAATCAACTAAACCATGGCACCAAGTGCCTCATCCAGTCTCTTCTTAAACGACAGCTGTCTGAACATGAGCCAGCAGTGCGCCCAGGTGGCCAAGAAGACCAACGGCATCCTGGCCTGCATTAGGAATAGTGTGGCCAGCAGGAGCAGGGAGGTCATTGTGCCCCTGTACTCTGCTTTGGTTAGGCCGCACCTTGAGTCCTGTGTCCAGTTCTGGGCCCCTCAGTTTAAGAAGGACATCGAGACACTTGAACGTGTCCAGAGAAGGGCAACAAGGCTGGGGAGGGGTCTGGAGCACAGCCCTGTGAGGAGAGGCTGAGGGAGCTGGGGTTGCTTAGCCTGGAGAAGAGGAGGCTCAGGGGCGACCTCATTGCTCTCTACAACTACCTGAAAGGTGGTTGTAGCCAGGAAGGGGTTGGCCCCTAGCAACCAGCACCAGAACAAGGGGACACAGTCTCAAGCTGCAACAGGGGAAGTTTAGGCTCAAGGTGAGAAGAAAGTTCTTCACCGAGAGAGTGATTTGTGATTGGAATGGGCTGCCTGGGGAGGTGGTTGAGTCGCCATCCCTGGAGGTGTTCAAGAGGGGACTGGATGTGGCACTTGGTGCCATGGTTTAGTCGTGAGGTTTGTGGTTACAGGTTGGACTCGATGATCTTCGAGGTCTCTTCCGACCTTGGTAATACTGTGATACTGTGATACCTCCAGTGATGGTGACTACACCACCTCCCTGGGCAGCACATTCCAATGGCCAATCTCTCTTTCTGGGAAGAACTTCCTATCATCCAGAATAAACCTCCCCTGGCACAGCTTGAGACTCCTTTCTCATGTTCTGGTGCTGGTTAGGCTGGAGGTTAGGAAGAAATTCTACACAGAGAGTGTGATTTGCCATTAGAATGTGCTGCCCAGGGAGGTGGTGGAGTCACCGTCATTGGAGGTGTTTAAGAGGAGACTTGATAGGGTGCTTGGATACATGGTTTAGTTGATTAGATGGTGTTGGATGATTGGTTGGATGCGACGATCTTGAAGGTCTCTTCTAACCTGGTCTATTCTATTCTAGTCTATTCTAGTCTAGTCTAGTCTATTCTACAGACTTGAGTCCTTTTCTCACAGTTCATAAGTATTTGGTATGAGCTACTGGCAGAGACCAAGGTCTGTCCAGCTCAGTGCTCTCCTGTGATGTACTCCACTCATTCTCATTTTCATTAAACTATTGTAATTTACAAGCTGCAAAATGTATCATTTTCAGTTGGAATCACTTCATGTTGATGAAGAACAGTCTCATTAATGTTTTCAAAAGCATTCTAGGTTAACAAAAAAATGAACAACCTCCACCACACACCTTTCTTCTTGCACAGAAGAATCAACAGTAGAGCAAAGCACAAATTAAAGCACAAACCTAATGTTTGCTTTCTTTCACTTCATCTGATTAGAGCCATTAAATTTGCATCATCCTTAGCTGTGCAATTATTACCACAGAAAGCTTAGCCTGTTAAATTCAATTCTCACATCGCAAAAGGCTTTCCAGGGAGTGATTCTTCTTTTAATATAACTTCCACAGGACTTTAATAGAGGTTGTATTATTTGAAGAAGCTATTTTTCCTCCTTATCTTCCTCCTAAAGGAGAAGGTGCTTGAATCTGACTCATAATGCCTCAATGGCTCCTTATCCCAATTCAAAGAATACCGGGGTGGAAATGGCACATGTAGTAGGGAAGGACTCTAATACTGCTTTGCACTACATCCCTGACTCCCAACATACTCAGCAAGCTTATTCTCTCTTTCCTTCATCTCTCACCTGATAGAAAAAAAAAAAAGGAGAAAAAAATTAATGGCAAAAATGGGAAAAAAATGGAAAAGATTTCCTAAAACAATCATCTCTTAAAGAGCTTTATCTGCATGCACAAGGAGCTTTGGAGGGTATTTTTAATAGGGGGTTTCAAAATCATATCCTCCACTAGGCAATTCATCGTGATTTATTTTTCCCCTTCCTGCTCATTTATTTTAAATTACAATAATTTTCAATCCCTCTAAATGTAGCAGTGCCATTCAGAACAAAACCTGGTTCATTTATCAAATTAAGGAAAATGGCTTGCCCAGTGCAGATGCTTCTCAAACTGACCATTAAAAATCTACTGAAAACATACAATCTCAGCCCAGAGAAATGCCCCACATCCAAGCTGTCCACCACCATGTCACACCACCTCTATTCAAACCTAAATAAAATCCACATTTACTTATTTACCATGTTTCTGAGTAGTCTTAAGTCATGTGCTCTCTCTCCCTGCTCCTTCTCAACACACGACACAGACTCAAACTACACCAGGGGAAGTTTAGGCTCGAGGTGAGGAGAAAGCTCTTCCCAGAGAGAGTTGTTAGCCATTGGAATGTGCTGCCCAGGAAGGTGGTGGAGTCACTGTCCCTGGAGGTGTTCAAGAGGGGATTGGACGTGGCACTAGGTGTCATGGTCTAGTAGTCATGAGGTGTTGGGTGACAGGTTGGACTTGATGATCTTTGAGGTCTTTTCCAACCTTGTTAATTCTATGATTCTATGATTCTCTTAACAAGGACCTGAGTAATTAGAGTATTTTGAACTGTTAAATGCTCCCAATCTAAGTCACTGGACTTTTATTTCACCTTTCTTGGGATTGTTTCTGTAAGCAGCAGTGACACAGAGACACGCAGGAGACTCGCTCATTTGATGTTCTCATTCATGCAGCATTTGCTGACAGCCTTTCCATTTGAAATATCCTGATTTCTGTTAATTAACTCTCTCTCGGGAAAATATTCCCACCCAAGTGACAGATTATGTGGATAAGAAGCAAACAAAACAGGAACAATATCCTTGCCACCGCTCTCAAGAGGAAATCCCAAATCCTGGGAATGCAAAGGCACCTGAAGGCACACAGAAATGGTCTGCACAAGTTGCACCTCTACTGGACAAGCTGTCAGTGAGCCTCACCTATGCTTGAGTCTGGATTCCTTCTTGTCTCTATTGCACAAAGGTGATGATTCTTACTTCATGTGGTCTTCAAAAGTCTCAGAGCTTCAAAACCTAATATTGGTGAAACTAAACAGACAAGAAAATAAAACCTGCATTGGCAGGGGTTGGGCTCGATCTCCAGAGGTCCCTTCCAACCCCCACCATTCCATGAGCCTATGATCAAGCTACAGGTCAAAGCTCTCATCTGAATCATCCACATCCAAGAACACTGTATTTCACAGCTACATTTCTACCAGTTCCCTGGTCTTTAGGCTGCAGCTGTTCCTATGGGAACATAAATCAGCACCAGCACTGGTGATGCTTCTGATCATTTTAACAACTTTGCTGCGATAAATCAGACCGAGATCACCAATCCTTCCAGTTCACAACTGGTACTTTGTACTGTTCATTTGAACCTGGGATGAAATCTATAAACTAAGTTCATGCTGTTCAAAAAGCTTATCTGGCACATTGAAATGTTGGAAAGGTTTTTGTAAAGGACAACAATGACAAGGTCTCTTCCAACCTGGTCTGGTCTATTCTATTCTATTCTATTCTATTCTATTCTATTCTATTCTATTCTATTCCATTCCATTCCATTCCATTCCATTCTTCCATGTAGTTATTTTCTTACTTGTCTCCTACTGCTCTTTGACCTTCCCTCCCTCCATCTCACCCCTGCAAAAACAAACATGTCCATCCCCCAGAGCAGTTACTCCCTCCCTTTCTTTCTTAAGGAAAACTACTAGGATGCATTTTACAGAGAAATCTGTTTGGCTAAGGAGTAAGGAATCAGAAAGGAGGGTTTGGCCCAAACAATTACAGTGGAGACTATCAGAAAGAGAAAGCAAATGAATAGATGTGGCTGTCCTTTCCCTGCAGCCTCCTGGGTCACCAAGGGATGAGCAGAGCAAGCATCAAGCCCTCTTCTAAACTTAATGGTTAGATTAAAGAGCCCTTCACTTTCCTTTGATAAGCTGAAAGGCTGAACTCTGCATCTCTCACAGGAGGCCATTTTCTCCAGCTTTCAAACCCTCCCATGACTCCCTTCATTTTCTACATGTTTCTGAATGCATGGACAGGAGGCCCTGACATATTTCAGCATCACCCTTGCAGCAGTGTGCAGAGAAAGCGAGATGCTGCTCTTCTCCCTGCTGAACGTGGTTCACGTGGAGTTCATAATTAGCCAAGGCACAACCACAGAGGTCACCTCTCTGATCCCCTCAGACTTTTTAGCATCATGATTTCCCACCATATGCCAACATATCGTACATCATACCCCACAGGTCTTGTTCTCAGATAAACAGCATTCCATTAAGCTGAACTTGGTTTTAATAGTCCAACTTAAAGCCCTTCTCTCGGCCCAGTCCCCATAACGCCGTGAATTCTTTTCTGTCACACAAATGCAATGGACAATGATTTGTAATCACTAACAAGTGGTGAAAATGTTGACAAGAAATAAGGCTGATACTGATCACTGCTAAACTCCAGGCAGCTAGTTAAGTGTTGACTAATATTAAAAAGATTTGTGAATTAAATATCTTCAAATATATTTAACCTGTGCCTTACTGATACTGCATAGGGCTTCCCTCCCACCCTCTCAAACAGAGAATGAGCATCAGGAAACTGCAATTCAAAAGAGACAGCAAACTCCCAGAAGAAGACACAGAAAAGCAGCAGTGGAGCAGAATGTATCTGTTCATATACTCCCAGACTAACTTCTAAAGAAAAAAAGCTTAAACAGAATATGGGCAAAGACGTGGGAAAAACAAAGGGGAAATCAACACAACTGGTTCAGCTTCTAAATGGCTTTTTTGGTGATATTTCACCATCCCTAGAGGTGTTCAAGAGGGGATTGGATGTGGCACTTGAAGCCACAGTTTAGTTAGTCATGAGGTGTCTGGTGATAGGTTGGACTTGACGGTCTCTGAGGTCTTTTCCAACCTTATTGATTCTATTATTCCTGTTCTGTTGCATAAACAAACAAGTGCAAACCTTACCAGATGCTGAGAGTTCTGGATGCTCAGTAAGTAAAACTTAAAACTTGATCAATAGTAGATTTTCTTTCTTTGTTTATCATTTCTAATTATTTTTTTTTTCCATGGGCATATCACCATTTAACTTCAAAAATGTTACAAATTTGGGGGTGACTCCCATTCTGGGGACCAGGAGGGAAGCCTTTGGCAACTAGAAAGCATTGAACACTCACCCTCTGAAAATTGGGGGAGTTATCAGCAATCATTTATCAGTTAGAGAAATACTGTGTTAATTTCTTTAGCATGTGACAGAACACAGTGACCAGCTTAAGGCACACAAGAACAACTCTGGTGAGTCTTGCAAGACTGGGTAAGTCACATGCTGAGTATGAGAGCATCAGATGCCACATCAACTGTGCACCCTACCACTGACCAAATCCTGAGCAGTGGCTCCAGACAGCTGGAGGCAATCAGATTTCTTAAGCTTTTATAATACAATACAATACACCAGGTTGGAAGAGACCTTCAAGATCATCGCATCCAACCCATCAACCAATCCAACCCAACTAACAACTAAACCATGCAGCCAAGCACCCCATCAAGTCTCCTCCTGAACACCTCCAATGAAGGTGACTCCACCACCTCCACGGGTAGCCAATTCCAATGGGTAATCACTCTCTTTGTATAGAACTTCTTCCTAACATCCAGCTTAAACCTGCCCTGGCGCAGCCTGAGACTGTGTCCTCTTGTTCTGGTGCTGGATGCCTGGGAGAAGAGACCGACCTCTGCCTGGCTACAACCTCCCTTCAGGTAGTTGTATCTTGATATTCATATCTTGAAGCAGAGGAGGGATCATCTGCTTATTTTCAATACAAAACTAAACCAACTAGCTAACTGTGACAGACAGAAACCACTGCCTTTCTGTCACTGGCTGTCTTGCTACCTTTCAGCTGTCTAGGTAGGATTGAGTTAAGCCTGGCTGAGGGAGAAGGACTCAATTCAACACTGGGACTCTTGCCATTTGCTATTAGATGCAGAAGGAAACCAGAAGCCAAGAATCTACTGCAGAGCCACTTTGCCTCCGGCATGCCTCCCCAAAATCTTCTGCCCATTACACTAAGTGATAAAATGGGTGATAAGGGATAAGGCTCAGCAAAGATCCTTGCTTGTGACAGAGCCAAGAATGAATGGATGAGGAGACTTCACTCTAACACACCAATTATTTCCACCTTAATGTCCAAACCAACACAATCATCATTAAATGCATGGAGGAAGACCAAGGCCTTTCAAGCCTCCTTTTCTCTCTACTCAGAATAATCTAACCTCTACACAATCACATTGCTTTCCTCCCACCCACCTACCCCAAGGAAGATCACCCAATTTCTGCCTAGATGAAAATGCTTTGTGATTAAAAAAAAAAAGCAGCTGTGCAAACTGTCAGGATGGGAAAATGCCTGTTGTGGAGCTCAGGTTTAACCCATCTTCTGCTGCAGAGCTTCATCTGTGGAACATATACTCCAGTAATCAAAGGAATGCCTCCTCGGAGGCTACCTAGGAGAGGGGAAAAAAAGAATGTGAACAGATGATTACTGCTTCCATAACAAATAACGGTGTGCTCCATGAATGGTTGCTCTAAAATACCCACAACTGGTACCAACTGCAGTTGAAGTCTATTGTTAGTTTCAGGACCTGACTGGTAACCTGTGCAAATAGTTTCAACTTCACTGCCTCCAGAAGCAGCAGTAGTCTTTACACCAACTAAGCCAATTTATTGCCTTGTCCCCCAGTAGGGCACATGCATTTGGGCCCTAAAATACAGTTTGTTTGCAAGCAGAGATGGTAAAGGGCCATGCAGGTTAGCTTGTCCCCAGGGGTGACACCACACAGTTCACTTCTTCTGGAGTGACTGATTTCTGGTAGAGAAACCTCTCTGTGACTTGCTGACGGAGGAATCCAGCTGGCAACAACAACAGCTGCTGCTTCTCGTGGGGATTTTACTGAAAGGGTGCAAAGGAAAAATAAATACTGAATATGCAGCATTCTGTGGAGCAAAACAAAACCTGGAATAATCCCTGTCTGGCCTAAGGTCTGCCTCAGTGTCATTCCAACACTTGTGTTTGAACGTGTAACACAGTAATTCATTTTGCTTTACCACCTCTGAGAGAGAAGACAAGAGCCTCCTCCTAAACACCATTCCCCATCAGCCAAACTAAGCACAGAGATTCAAAACAGGGCAGAATCATAAAAAGGGAAAATCTTTCACCCTTTATTCTTTGATCTCTCTCCTAACAAAACACTGCAGCAAAAGAGGCATGCTCAAGAGAACAACCTCCAGTGGAACAGATGCCATTTGACTCCCTTCTCTTTCCCATCCCCAGTCCTGAATGTGCTCTTCCCAAAGTCCTTTTCACCAGCTTGCTGCACAAACTGAGGCAACTCCATCAGCTTCTCACAGATCGTTGGGTGGCTCCTGTGTATCCTGATTTTCAGAGCTAATGCTGAATTTCATCATGTTTCCTTTGCATTCTTTCCCAGTTAACTTGCATCCATCACACGCACCACAAAAGAGTCAAGAAATCCACCAGACTCTACCTCTTAGTTTCTTCTCAGTTCACAACCAATAGCTTTTACCCTAACAGTCTGAGGTGTTTATGCTTGACCCTTGAAAGGCTGCCAGTCAAGAAAATACATGTACAGAAGTACAGGTCAAGCTAATCATAACTCAAAATTGTCCAAAACTTGTGAAGAAATAGTAAAGCTGCTGTGTGAAGTCCACTCTTGGAGTACATCCCAGGAAAGTACCTGAATTCATGCCCTCAAAAATTCTGCTTTGCACATTTCAGCAGTGTGACTTAAAATAAATCTCTTCTCACTGAAGGATCACTAACAACAACAACAACAACAGGAACCTAATTTTCCTTCTTTCCTTTCCTGGAAAAATTAATCTCCCTAACATTTGTGGTCACCATAATATTTACCTGTGACAGATAAATCCTAAAAGGCAAGAAAGAACATACTTTCATCTGTCATTCAGCCTGATTAAAGCCTTATTTAGAGAAGTCGATGTTACAACCAATTAAAGCACATTCTGCCTAATTACCGGGGCGTTCCTCTACAACAAGCTACGATTCTGTGACTAGAAACAATAGGTTTGGCTTTGGTTCATGGATTACAGCAGCTGCAGCCAGGAGATGTCATAAATAATGTACCAGCAACTAAATCAAAACTTATCAAGAATTCATACTGCATGAGAAAAGCGAGGACAAAAAGCTAACGCTGGCATCTCCGCTCTTCTTGCCCTGGGTGGTTCTGTGCAAACAAGGCCAATGTTATCTTTCTGGAGAGGTAATGGATTGACAAACGTGTGTCAGTATTTTTTTGTAAGGAACAGAATCTCCCCTGTTAATGATTTCAGCAGTTTGGGATTTTCACACTCGTTGTGATGTTCAGACAAATGTAAGCATTGACCCAGGCACAGCCTACTTCATGCGGGGTGAGCAGCAGAGAGAGACTCCCAGGAGACAGATCATCCCACTTCTAGAAATGGGATAAAGTAAGTTTGTGTCGCTTCACAGAGAGGAGAGATCAGGTTAGGCTGGGAAGCAAGGCTAATTGGGAATTTGATTTCAGCCTTTCAGTATCTAAAGGGAGGTTATAAATAAGGTGGGACCAGGTTACTCAGTGAAAAGGTAATAAGTGGCAAGCACACTGCAGGCTGCAAGATGGGAAATTCCAGCTGACACAAGGCCTCCGTAGGCATGGGCAGAGGTTACCCAGGAAGCCATGAGATCTCTGACCTGGAAGATTTTCAGAACTGCACAGGAGGAGACCACAAGCAACCTGATTAACCTCTGCATCAAGCCCTGCTTTGAGCAGGGGTTGTGCCTGATGACCATGAGAGCTCCCTTGCAACCTAAATCATTCTCTGAATGTATGAATACAGAAGAAATTCCCAGTAAAGCAGTTGTGAAAGTGATAGAACACTATCCTAATACCAACACGTATCAATTCTTTATTATAATAATGTGTATCAATACCCAAGATGAAATCACAGAGAATGTTATAAAATCTCAAGCATTTGGAAGTACCAAGACTCCCAGTTCACATGGAAATTAAATATCATTTGATACTTAAACATTTGCTTGTATTTACTTCATACTATCATAGTATCAGTCAGGGTTGGAAGGGACTACAAGGATCATCTAGTTCCAACCCCTGCCATGGGCAGGGACAACCCACACTAGATCAGGCTGGCCACAGCCTCATCCAGCCTGGGCTTAAACACCTCCAGGGACGGGGCCTCAACCACCTCCCTGGACAACCCATTCCAGGGCTTCACCACTCTCATGGGGAAGAACTTCCTCCTCACCTCCAGCCTGAATCTCCCTATTTCCAGCTTCATTCCATTCCCCCTAGTCCTATCACTACCTGAGATCCTGAGAAGTCCCTCCCCAGCCTTCTTGTAGGCCCCCTTCATGAGCATGCCTTTTGAGAAGCTAAGTCCTGTTGTCACTGTGAAGTTCTGGAAAACTCAACCCTGCATTTCACTTACCAGTGCACATTAAGAGATGTTGTAGTTCAAATATATTTAAGCAAGGAGACAAGGTCTCCTCTAATTGTGAAGGTAAAGCAGTGGTATGTCAGTGTGTTTCATGCAACGTATGTCTAACACACTTTTCTGACCTTTAAATAATTAACTGTGTTTTCTTTTTAAATTTTATTTAAATGTGCTTCTTGGATGCCTTCCACTCTGCATCTGACAGACTCATACATTCACCTGAGGCCATATGGAAATCTGAGGCATGAAAGCTTTCACTCTGGGTTTGTGCACTTTGCCAGCAAGTGCTGCCCTCTCACAACATACAGGAAGAACATTTTCCTGGTGTGTCCTTCCCCTTAGCTCCGAGCAGCCTGAAAACTGCACCAAAATAGTACTGAGAGTTTAACTGCTATGCACCTGAAATCACCATGCATACAAAACTCCCATGCATGTATATTTTGCTTCCAATTATTTTTAAACGAGGCTAATAGAAGTAAAATATTACTATTTCACTATTTTTACATGTCAGGCTGAAGAAAAAGCAAACTGAAAACTACTGAAATGTGAGAACCCGGTATTTAGCACAGACACTGCCTAGGGGTAGAGTAAAAGGGAATGAAATCTCAAGCTCTAGCCAGCGTGCCTCAGATCAACACAACTTTAAATTCTATCCCAAAGAGACATTACAGAATTAAGGAATGAACAGCATATGGTAAGAATTAGGATAAAACACTGATAAGTCTCCAAATTCTTGGAAGGGAGCAGAATTTAAAATCATTTTCTCTCCCGTGGGTTAATGTTTTCTGTTGAAGTCTCCAGAAGAGCCAGCGAGCCCGAGGAGGGATCAGCGTTACAGAAAACTCTCTGAATCATACCGAAAGCACGACCATACATCCTCCTGCCAGAGGGAAAGCTTGAAACGCTGGATATCAAAAGCTTGAGTGATGGAAAGACTTTTGAGCTGAGCTGTTAGTCTTTTTGATATTGAGATAACAGACTTTACTGCGTGCCTGCTTTATTTGCTTCCCTGCCTTTTGCCCAGAGGTGCCCTGTGTTTCACTGGGCGTCATTCGAACTGCATGCGCCCTCTGCAAGAGGAAACAGACCCATCTGGCAACAAAAAGGACCTACCAGATTTGGGGATGGGGAGAGGGGGGAAATCAGCAATAAAAGATGCTTTTCAACACGTAGGTGACAGGTAACAGGTATTTCCTACACATGCGCACACACCCCTTGTTGGAATTATAATTTCAGATCCTGTCATGGAATATTAGAATTAAATGTGCTCACAGGTCGTGGAAATATCTCCAGGCTGTCAAAGCAGCTACAGGGGAAAAGCCCTGCCATCAGAAGGACATCAGCTCCGGAACAGCTTCAAATGCAGATCACACTGCTGATTTTGCTGATTGACAGCTGCCTGAACATGAGCCAGCAGTGTGCCCTGGTGGCCAAGAAGGCCAACCGCATCCTGGCCTGCATTAGGAATGGTGTGGCCAGCAGGAGCAAGGACGCCATTGTGCCCCTGTACTCTGCTTTGGTTAGGCTGCACCTTGAGTACTGTGTCCAGTTCTGGGCCCCTCAGTTTAAGAAGGACATCGAGACACTTGAACGTGTCCAGAGAAGGGCAACAAGGCTGGGGAGAGGCCTTGAGCACAAGGAGAGGCTGAAGGAGCTGGGGTTGTTTAGCCTGGAGAAGAGGAGGCTCAGGGGCGACCTCATTGCTCTCTACAACTACCTGAAAGGTGGTTGTAGCCAGGAAGGGGTTGGCCTCTTCTCCCTAGCAACCAGCACCAGAACAAGGGGACACAGTCTCAAGCTGCAACAGGGGAAGTTTAGGCTCGAGGTGAGGAGAAAGTTCTTTACTGAGAGAGTCATTTGCCATTGGAATGTGCTGCCCGGGGAGGTGGTGGAGTCACCATCCCTGGAGGCATTCAAGAGGGGACTGGATGTGGCACTTGGTGCCATGGTCTAGTCGTGAGGTCTGTGGTTACAGGTTGGACTCGATGATCTTCGAGGTCTCTTCCAACCTTAGTAATACTGTGATACTGTGACATGTTAATGCAAAGACTTTTGGTGGACACTTCACACCTCACTAAAAGCAGCTTCTCCAGTGAGCAGCAGGGAGAAGTCAGGCCTGGAACAGATAGAAACCCAGTCCTATGAAAGAGGAAAAGGAATAGCTAGCAAGAAAAAGCCAATAGGAGAGCAAACGTGTGAGAAAGGGAAACAGGTGAGGTTAACTCAAGAATCGATAGTTGTTGAAGTTGCCACCCCTGCTCTATACGCAACAGGAGGAAATTATGCCAACGGGGGAAAAAGGGGGTAGAAGTAGGAAAGAACAAAACCAAGTATCATATGAAAACAAAATAAACCAAAAAATCCCCCAAAAGTAGTTGTAACAGGGATTCAGTTGATTCATTTGACTGATTACCAGTCACCTGTTCACTAAGAAGCTGCAGGGAAAAGCAGAAACTCTCAACTAGTGTTCTATATTTCAGATCATTACAAAGAATCGAGACATGTAAATATTATTGTAAAGTGAGTTCAATTTTCTGTAAACCATCCCCCAACCTCAAATTCTGCAGCAAGTGAGAGTATAGTTACAATTTTTGAACTGGCCTGCGTGGAGTTTTCAGTTGTCCCAGTCCCTATCAAATTAAAGCAGAGAAAGCTACCTAACGACACAAAGTCCCTAATAAATAAGTTATGTGGGAAATGTTGCCTCGCTTATATTCACACTGAAAAATATCTTCCATAGCGCAGGGATAATGAGAGTATAAAACATTAACGCTACATTTTTCTATAGCATTCTGCATAATTAACTCTGCAGCTGTTCATTCATTCAGCCCCAACCACCAAATTAATTTGCAGTCAGCTCGCAGGGGATGCAACGAGGGGCAGACCTCACACCACAGAAGCAAGCAATGCTGCTCACCGGGCGCATAACCCAACCCTGACACAAGGTGCCCAACACTATGAGAAGCAACAGGGGGTTGCAAAACTGCATTGTCAAAGAGGAGTGTCCCTGCCCATGACAGGGGGATTTGAACTAGATGATCATTAAGGTCCCTTCCAACCCAAACCATTCTGTCATCATTAGCTGTCTTGCAGTGAAACTGCAGTTAAGTGTTTGCAGATAAGTCTCATGGCTTGTCAGTGCTCTCTGATCATCTCCTGTCTTTCTCAGGTACAAGCCAAAAACTTTAAAGACACAAACAACAGACATTCCTAAATATGACACTTACATCCTATTATCTGTATTGATGCAGCATTACAGTCCCAGCAACGACAGGGATCCCAATGCACTTGTACAATCAGTTCTAATTGCTTATATTCCAAAGAAACAGACCAAGAGGAAGGAAGCACAGGAACAATAGGTACTTCAGTCAAGGTCACAGAGGCTGAAGGTGGAACCAGAAGGATCACTAGCTGTCAAGTACGATGTCACATCTACTTTACTATATGCTCCCCTAAGCCATGACTTTGCCCTTTTCAGGTTTTGGAATAAATCCTATTTGGGTTTTTATACCTCATTCATCATCATAAAAATGTGAGGAGCAATGGAACTGGCTGTTTTGACTGTGCTTTCTTATTTATTCCATTTAGCAGAGTGGCAAAAGAAACATTGCTTTACATATATATATATATGTATATATATATACATATATAGTGTCATTCCATCTGGCCCTAGGTTACGGGCTGTGCACCCCCCTGCTGTGCTGGCCTGCTGACAGGGGGAGTTAATGGATGACAATGCAGCAAAGTCCTTCTGATTAGCTAAAAACTGATGGCTCAACTGTTTTTATATGAATTTAGAACGGAGGAATCACACCACAAGAAAAGCTCTGAGACTGCAATTCTTGGTTTGACAGTACAGGAGTGGATGGTGAGCAGTGACAATTCCCTCTTTGTTGCTGGGAGGGAGGGCAAAAACATCACACACTCCAAATAACAAACCCCATGACTAATGCATAGAAGGGCATTGTTTCTCTACTTTCCACCTTAGACCTGTCTGCTGAGGCTAGCAAGAAAGGTGATAATTTCCTGCAGGGAGGCTTATGTGGTAAGATACCCTGACAGATCTGAGGAAATGCCAGTGAAGTGGCTTTCCATGACTTCCTACTGCTCTCAAGTAAGATTGCTGGTTCTATTACCATCAGTCCCAGCCAAAAGGAACATATCTAAAACAAGAAACTCTGCACAGTCTTACTGGGACAAAAAGAAGAAGAAAAAAGGACAGGGAGAAAAAAAGAGGAGAGAGAGAGAGAGAGAAAAGAGGAGAGGAGAGGTTCGGAGAGGTTCGGAGAGGAGAGGTTCAGAGAGGAGGGAAGGGAGGAGAGGGAGAGGGGGAGGGAGGGGAGAGGAGCGGAGGGAGGGGAGGGAGAGAGGGGAAGAGGAAGGGGAAGGGGGGAAGGGGGAAGGGGAAGGGGAAGGGGAAGGGGAAGGGGAAGGGGAAGAAGGGGAAGGGAAGGGGAAGGGGAAGGGGAAGGGGAAGGGGAAGGGGAAGGGGAAGGGAAGGGGGAAGGGGAAGGGGAAGGGGAAGGGGGGGAAGGGGAAGGGGAAGGGGAAGGGAAGGGGAAGGGGAAGGGGAAGGGGAAGGGGAAGGGGAAGGGGAAGGGGAAGGGGAAGGGGAAAGGAAAGGAAAGGAAAGGAAAGGAAAGGAAAGGAAAGGAAAGGAAAGGAAAGGAAAGGAAAGGAAAGGAAAGGAAAGGAAAGGAAAGGAAAGGAAAGGAAAGGAAAGGAAAGGAAAGGAAAGGAAAGGAAAGGAAAGGAAAGGAAAGGAAAGGAAAGGAAAGGAAAGGAAAGGAAAGGAAAGGAAAGGAAAGGAAAGGAAAGGAAAGGAAAGGAAAGGAAAGGAAAGGAAAGGAAAGGAAAGGAAAGGAAAGGAAAGGAAAGGAAAGGAAAGGAAAGGAAAGGAAAGGAAAGGAAAGGAAAGGAAAGGAAAGGAAAGGAAAGGGAGAAGAAATGTAAAAAGAAAAAAGAAAAAGGAAAAAAAAAGGAAAAAGAAAAATAAAAAAAAAAAAGAAAAAAGGGAAAAAGAAAAAGGAAAAAAGGAAAAAGGAAAAAGAAAGAGAAAAAGAAAAAGGAAAAAAAAAAATGAAAAAAAATAAGGAAAAAAATAGAAAAAGGAAAAAGAAAAATAAGAGAAAAAAGTAGAAAAAGGAAAAAGAAGAAAAAACTAAATATATATCTCTCAATTATTTCATTCATTTTCCAGAGAGAAGGTTAAAGAAAACAAAAATTGAAAAGCAAACCCACACAAAACCAAGCTGTAAAGCAGCAGAACTCCCATGCTCCAAGACCTATTACCGTTCTCAGCAGCCATGCTGCAATCAGCTCCAAGAAGCAGAAGTGTGCTGCAAGTGAGAGCCTTTTCCTAACTATATAAATCACAGCTTTCCAACTGGATCTTCCATCCATATGTTGTATATTCTTTGTGTGTTCACAAACTAGTGCAGCAACACATAAACATTGGAAATCATCATCACCACTTCAAGTTGCTGAAGCCTTGGATGAGTAGTTACAACACAGTGCTCTCGTCTGTGAGCAGCAGACACTCAGTAAACAGTGGTGGGTAGACTGCTCTGGGAGCTTTAACTTGTTTGTGGGATTTTCAGATCTTCATATATAGGAGATACAAACATACATTTTAAATGGTGTTATGGTAACACATACATAAAATGACCTCCTTAAGCTAAGTCCCCTGCCCTGAAGAGCCACTTAAAAGATACCTCCTTCAGAGATGTCTACAGGTTATGACTTAGAGAACAGATCCCAACATCCATGACCAAAGTTCATCCAATGGCCAAAAAACTACAGCCAAAACATGTGTCAGGATGAGTGCAGCACCAAGTTTAACAGCAAGGTTACTGTCAATGTCACGGGTCTTGGTCTTAGGAAAGACTATGGTGGGTTGCGTCTTTAGAGCACACACTGCAGTAGCAGACTGCAGCATCAGCACCCTTTATGTCCCTAAATCAATACCACTGCCCATTAAAAACATCAGGAATCAGCTCTTCAATCCCTTGCACATTCCAAGATTTGTCAAGGCATGTTCCTTTCATTTCCTTTGTCTTCTATGGATTTTTCTTACCTGCCCCCCATAATACAACATTGCTGATAGGGTGAAATCCACTACATTCACTTTCTGACCATGGCTTTCCAGCACAATTCAGCTCATAATGATGTACCATAAAGTATTAGCAAGAGAGAAATTGCAGCAAAGATAATGAAAGTCTTTGCAGTGCTATTAGGTGAATATGGAAATATGGTCAGAGAGAGCATAAAAATCTGTTGTTCAGTAAGAGAAATAAAATGTTAATTGTAGGACTGCCTTTTCAGCTGTTCTGCCCCAAACCTTTTCACAGCAGAACAGGTGGAAGGAAAAGCTGCACAGGTATAATAGAGGGCAGTCTACTTCGACTGCAGAACCTGCATTACTCAGGATGATGCATTTGCCACAGAAAGCACAGCTAGACATGAGATCCCAAGCTGAGCTCACTGGTCTAATAATTAGAAAGCCATTTCTTTTGTTTTGTTTTCACTTGGAAAGAGAGTAAATTTGATATGGAAATCACAGACTCAATAACTCCATCCCCTGGGGCTATTACTACAAAGTCAGTTTTCAAGGCAGAACCACAATATAAGACCATCTGGAAGCACAAGTCGCTGTAGAATACAGTTGCTCACTTACTAAGCAACACTTCACACCGAGAAAGCATTTCACTAGGGCACCAGGCTCTGTATTGGACTTTTTAGTGTGTGTTTGCTTTTTGAATTAATTTCAGGAAATAGATGAAATGAGTTCCACCTACCAGTCAAAGAATTTGGAAACAAATGCCCATATTCATTTTCTCACATTCTGAGTCACAGGAGGTCTGGATATTTTACTTTCCTGAGTGGTATGTTGTTCATTGCTTCTACCTTAAAAGAGTATCCTGTTCTTTGTAGTCTGGATCTTAATCCGGGTGTCAGTTTGCACCTCTGTGTAAATGCCCAGAGCACTGTGCATAGATTGCTGCTGCTGCTGAGTGGGCTTGTACAAATATGTCTTGCCTTGAATATGTGGCTTTTTGTGGGTGCAAATAGGAAGAGCTGTGCCACCAAAGACAGAATTTTCCTGACTCCATGAGGTTTGGCAAGTCTTACACTGTCCACAAGGCTCACCCAATTGGTCTCACATCCAGCTGCCCAGCCACTGGCCTGGATTCACAATCACAGAATTATTGAGGCTGGAAAAGACCTCTGAGATCATCATAAATTAACCTCCTTGCAGAGTGCTGGAAATTCGCTCCCTCCTCAGGTGGCATTTGGAGTAAGGAGTCCCAACCATATTTAAACAGATGGGGAAGTCTGTTTCTTCATTTAGCAGTTCATCATTGACAACATGGGGCAAAATACCACAACATCTCTGAAAAGAGCCCACCTAGAGTTCAGCATGCACTTCTAAGAGTAGTTAAGAGTACAGTTAACAGCAAACAACGCCGTTTGTTTTGCTGGGGGGTGAAGCAATAACAACTTGGTGATGCCATTGGGAACAATGGCAATTACATAGCTGGTCGCTTTAGCACTTCCACATTATTACAGCTTGATAATATGCAATCAAAACTTTATTAGCAATCATCAGTAGCATCTATTATTCATAGTTTAGATCAAGCTAAGAAGGGGAACACCAGAAACAGGACTCAGCCAGTTCCACAGCCACACAGTGTTGAGTCGCTGTATAACCTTCAGCAACCATTTACCATCTCAGCTGTCCCACGTATAAAAGAGAATAATAATATCCAAGAGACATTATTGGAATTAAGTAATTCACGTGTACTGATAAATATTAGCATGAATTTCTTAGTGACTGCCAATTCAAAGCTTAAATATTTGATTGCAGTAGTCAAGTTCATACATCTATAGGCCAGCAGGCACCCGAGGCAGTAAAACACATGCAGCTATCTGTTTACACACAAACCTGTCCATAAAGGATATGAAAATATCTACTCCAGTATCTAATCTCTCAAATGATCTGCTTGATTCAGGTCCTTCATACCATAAATGTGCTGGATAAAGATGTGTGTGGATGCTAGGAAGCAAAGCATCTTCAATACATGCTCCATTTGTGAAGATCATTTTAGTTCCTGAATTTTAAGTTTTAGGCACAGGATGGGGGTTTTTTGTCATGTTAATGAGGCAAACATGACAACCCACTGCATCCCACATACATATTGCAGTTTGAAAGTTAAAAGCACACCTGAAAACAACCCCTTGTTCCTTCTCCATTGGTTGTTTTAACTTACATTTAAGAGGCAATCAATGCTATCTCAGTTTACTTCCCTAAGATATTTAGAGTCAAACAATTAAACAATTTACCCCAACCTTAACAATTACTTAATAAGCAAGAAGTATTAGAAACAGCAGACCAGAGAAGCACACCCTGATGTTTTCTAAAAACAGGCTTCCATCATGACTTATGCCTTCCCCTCTTCAGCATAAGCAGTCATGGCTGCTACAAGCAAAAAGTTGTCAAGACTTTCATTATCTGGCACCATTTTTGCTGTTCCTTCAACAATGAAGAAAATTCCAAGGTAACGAAAATTGAGGTCTCCCAATCCTGTAACCTGATTTGTGTGGGCAGGCATAAATTACCTACAAGAATTAAGAGCACCCTGTAGAGGCAGAGATTCGTCACCCGGATCCACTTCCAAAATCAATCTATCTTCTTTTCATAAAGCAATGACCCCCCACCAGGCATGCAACCCACTGGTGCTTTTCCCCACCGTTTGCATCACTCTGCAAAGTCTGACTGCAACTCCAAGGTCACTAAGATCAAATAAGCACCCCTGGACCTCTGAGTCATCCTTCCCTTCTCATTCCCTGTTCCAAGGGAGCAAGGAAGATTAACAAAAATAGTAATTGGTGATAGGAGAAAAAGAAAGAGTGATGAAGAGGAGATAGGATTTAGAGGAAGAAAAGAGAGATGCAGTTTCAAGAAACAAAAGAACTGAGAGATGCCAGGCTAGGATAATATTTAGTGATTGGCAAGATAAATGTGGGAGATTAACAACATTAACAAATTAACCTGGTGAGGACTGATCAGGTTATAAAAGTTTATTTTTTTGCTTAGAGTCTCAGAGAACATAAAGTGTCTATTATGATTTAGCCAGGAAAGATAGGAAGAAGAAAAACATTGGACTGATTCAGGCAATAACCCTAAGGATCCACTCCCACTAGGGCACAGATACCTCACAAAGATCAATGGCTTTCGTCCACTGATAAAAAAGCCAAACTTGCCACCATTTTCCACACTTGTTTTACTGTGTATTTGTTCTGATGCAAACGAGAGGAATGCAAGAGAGAATCAAACAAAAAAAGAAGTTTAAAAATCTATATGCAGCGCCTTGCAGGCAGGCTGCCAACGCGAGTACAACACATGGGCTCCATCAGCAAACACAAAGCCTCACCGATTTACACTCCACCGTTTCAGACAGAGGAAAACACAGAAGCTCTCTGATTCATGGACAGCTTCACTCACTATTTATTTTTGTTTGGTTTAGTACAAATAATGAGCTACAGAGAGAGGCACCGTTGGATGCTTTTGCGCAGGCTGGTGTCATTTGTGCTTGTCCAGATCCAGGCGCTTTGTAACTTGCTCAGTCTGACAGCTCCATGGGCTGCTTTTACACCACGGTGAGGGGAGGTGGAGGAAAGAGGTGAGCAGCACATATCTAGGGATGGATTTGCTACAACCCTTGGCCCAAGAGCTAATCTTTACTTTCTTTCTTTCAGTTCTTCCATCCTAGTTTCATAACCCATCAAAGTATCTTTGCACATCTATTACTTGGAAGCAAAAGGGCCTGATTTCCCTCTGATGCAGGCGAGCATCAGTTCTATTTGAATGCAGTGCACACCATTTCTTTCTTCACACCAGCTGTCAGCAAGGTCTGAATGACCTTGTTTAAAGTGTTTCTGTTCTCAAAAGAAAGCAACATTATCTGAAGCCTGTTTTATGTTTATTTTGAAAGAGCAGAGAGTTTATTTTGAAGAGTCCAACTGAGTAAGTTTAGAAGACTTGTATGACAGATTACACTGAAGCATGGATAGCAAAATTTGAAACACATTGCACATGTTTTACAGGCCAGGGGCATAGAACAGGAAAGCACAGGCTGCTTATGCAGTTGTGGGAGCATCCAATTTGCCATTTGGTTGTCCTCTCTGCACAAGATGTTGGACAAAAATTAAAAAAGAAAACAAATGTGCAACTAATTTTGCATCCTGTAAGTTTAAAGGATAATTACAAATGAACTATCACAGCCCTAACAGAGGCCAATCTCAAGCCAACAAGCAGTCTCCATTTGATCTTTCCTTCCTGAACACTCCCTTTTATGAACAGAGGTTTCTTTTTTGACTTGAAAATATCCTTGTGCTGCGTAGAACACTGCCCCTGGCCAGACTGTACTACTCAGCTACCAGCATGACAACAAGTTACTGGAAAGATACACTTAGACTGTGAGAAGTCCCACAAGGTTAAAACAATGCAGCTCCTTCTAAACAAGGAATGAGGCTGGTGTACAGCATGTTCTGGTCACAGAATCTTCTCACTTCCTATGCCCTTGCCTGCTCCTTTGCTTGGACTGTCTCTGTAAATTCCCTTAGGCACGCAGATGAGGGTTTAAATCTCCATAAAAGCTCTTGGAACAGTATGAAGTTCACAAGTACCTAGCCACAAGGTATTAGACAACCCATTTGTTTCTAGACCTGAAACTTATGGGCTCCTCGAATAAATCTGACATTTATAACAACTATTTAGATGCCCCAGCAGAGTTATTTCAAGAATATTTCTCCTTCTACAGATAACCCACCAAATCTAGCACAGCACACATTGAAGCAATCTCCCCTATAAAGAGAGACTGAGAGCCCTGGGGCTGTTTAGTCTGGAGAAGACTGAGAGGGGATCTGATCAATGTCCATCAATATCTGAGGGATGGGTGTCGAGTGGAGGGGGCCAAGCTCTTTTCAGTGGTGTGCAGTAACAAGACAGGTCCAGGCTTGAACAGAGAAGATTTCACCTCAACATGAGGAGAAACTACTTACCAGTGAGGGTGACAAAGCTCTGAAGCAGGCTGCCCAGAGAGGTTGTGGAGTCTCCATCTCTGGAGACATTCAAAACCCACTTGGATGCATTCCTGTGCAGGCTACCCTGGGTGATCCTGCTTTTGGCAGTGGGGTTGGACTGGACGATCTCCGGAGGTCCCTTCCAACCTCTAACGTTCCGTGATTTTGTGAATGTTATATTTATTTGCAACAGTGATAAACTTTCACTTTTCAAGTGTACATAATTTTTCCAATTGAAAAAAAAAACAACTTAAAAATTGTGGTGGAAAACATATATACAGACACATAGAAAAATCAGAGCACAGGAAAGCCCTCTTAGCAAAATAAAATTAACCCCCAGAAGATAACTAGGGTGACTAGGGTAACACAGGCTTACCCCAGTCCTGTGGTTGTGCTGATACACACCAGAGTGTGCAGTTGAGCACGCAGGCAACAAGCATATCAATACTTTATTTCACATGTGTTAAGGAAATAATAATCATCTGAGACATTTATTTAGATTCCTACTGTGATGGGTTAATGCCCATCCTGGAAGCAGGGGGCGGGGGGGGAGGGCTTGTGAGAGCATTGCCCTCCTAGCAGGGGTTTTCCCCCTGGGAAACTTAATTACTCTGTTCCACTCCCCTTCTCTGTCCAGCAAGGCTATAAAAAGGAGGATACTGCAGCCATTAGGGCTCTTGGGCCCTGCCTTTGGACGAGGACTGCTGGTGGCTCCCTGCTTCTCTGCCACGTGGTCAGGCCTGATCCTTCTCCCTGCTACCTCCACACCCCTTCAAAGAGACTGGTTTTGTATTCTTATTTTTTCTCCCATCCATCCTTGTTCCTTACCCCTGTGAACCCTACCTGTTATTGTTACACATATATGTATTGTTTAAAGAAAATTCTTTACCTCTCTACTTCCAAGCCAACTCCAAATTATTTCTTGGTGGATTTGCTCCTTCCCTTTCCTTTTCCTCTCTACTGGGAAAGAGGAGGAAGGGATTCTCAGCCTTGCCCCCCATCTGAGCTCTTAAGTCCCAGTTAAGGCTCAAACCACCACACCTACATATTCCCAGTTGTCATAAAACACTGTAACTTGCACTGGCATTGTCTTTCAGTCAAGCATGACCACTTTCAAATCAGGTATTATTTTTACCCCAACACAGCACTCGAGCAGTAAGAGCTCCCAACAGCCACATCCCAACACCACAACTATTTCGAAGTTTTTAAGCCGTTTTGATGCAAAACTTCTAAGAAAAGGAAAAGAACAGCATCTTGCAAAGTGGCAGCAGGAAGGTACCTGATACTTTCAATCACTGCTTGTCTCTACTGTCAAAACCCATTTCAAACTCCTCCTTACTGAACTGGAGAAACTGCATTTAAGGAAGCAAAAAGAGCTGATGATAATCTTGCTATATCAGCATCAATTGGCTATCAACTGAACCTCACAGCAGTTGGGAAAGGGAAAAGAGATAGATCTGTTACCAGGACAGCATGGAAAAGGAGAGAACTTACCTCCACAAAGAGCTCTCCAGCACTTTCCCCATGTCAGTATGATAATACTTGGTCAGGATCAGGATCACCTAAAAAGAAAAGAAGAATATATTTATATATGCAAACTGACATAAGAAATAGAAGTAGATCATGAGCAGCATTATTCCGGTGAAAGTCAAAAATGAAGCTCCTGCAGATCTGAGCTATATTTAATTTTATTTTTATCTCTCAACCAGTTTTGCTTTTAGCCTGGGTTTTCATTTTTTTCTGAGAAGAGTGCCTTCAGCACTCAAAGTTTTCAGGAAACCAGGTGACTTTGTGAAAGATTGCCTGGTCCACGTGATCAGTGGAGTTGGAACAGTCACATAAATCCCCCCACCCCGCACAACAGCCCCCGGGCATGTCTATGGCTTTCTCATCAGGAAGAGCCAATCTGGTTGTTATCTTAAATTTAAGAGATAACTCTCTTGGACATCTACAGGCAATTATTTATTTCTTTATTTTTAAATCTAAAGTGTTGGTGATGAAGTTTGATTATCTAGATCACAATTCCAAGCAGACAGCGAGCTCTGCTCTTCCATGCAAGACGATAAATGCAGCGCTCGCGTCGGTCATATTTTGTTCCTACAAGTATCCCTTTTTTCCCTTCAAGGCCCAGCTCTGTGCTCTGCAAATTATTAATCTTCATCACCAGCAGCCAACAAAATTCACAAAGTAATTTTATCCACAAAACATCTTCAACCTGTGGAAAAAAAAAGTCAGGAAGAAACACCTTCCATTAACTCAACATCCAACGGATTAACTGGTCTGACGTTGCAAAGCAAACATAAAGCTCTAGTCCATGACTGGTGTAGCAAGCTGAATGCTGTGCTTTATATTTAAATCATTTGAAACAGATTTCTTCCACTTGCTGCTACTCCATATTAGTGGGTTTTATGTTCATGTTCCCATAGCAACTCCAAAGATGTAGAAGGGGAAGAACCTCTGGTTCCTTACACAGCTGCTGCCTTTCTTCAATACAAGGTCAACATCAGTCTCCACCAGCTGTCATTTATCTGGCATCTCCTCTGCTCTGGACCACTAGATGATATCTCCAGCAAACAGCAACTGTAGGCATTCACTTTGATTATTCAGATAATTAACATACTGATGACACACTTAAGCTGAGGTGTCTGTACGCTGGAGCTTGTGAGAGAACAGAATTCCAGACCATGTGTGTGGTGTAGATGGCACTTTGGAAACAGTACAATGTTTTGCAGAAGTGAGCTAACACCACCAGCCTCACTCAGGGTTAGCTGAACCTAATCAATTCACAGCACATATTCCTGAGTGTATGCTGAGAGAAATAAAAGCAAAACCAATCCATAATTCTCAAACAGTATTTCTCCTATCCTCAAAAGAGTCACACTCTACCAATTGGATGGTTTATACAAATCAAAACTTGGTTTAATATAAGGCAAGAAAGAGAAAAAAGATAATCTTTTACTTGTAAATAGGTTACTACAAGACTTACAATGCCAAGAGAAAGAGCCATTTTCCAAAGGAGAGAGTATCTACTGATGAGATTCCTGGCTATAGCCCAAGACACTCAGGTCAGCTATTTATTCTTTTGTCAGTGTCTTAACTACAGCTTTCTGTTGGTGCTTGCAATTAAGGAGACAATAACAGAAACTTCAACATTGAGAGCATCTACTGGCTGCAAATTCTAAGGAAAAAAATGTTCAGATTGTGCTTTTCTGAACAACTGAAATTCCTCTTGGGCCACAAAAATCGACCTGGGATGTTTTTGAAGAGATAAAAGAATGCATCTTTGGTGAGGGAAAAAAAAATAGAAAAGAAAATAGCAAAAGATAATAAGAGATTACATTTTGTTTCCTGACATTCCTGCTGACCTGGAGACTAAATTCTGGATGTAGTGAACCAACTTTTGATACCCCTGTATGCCCCACAACCATGGCTTTCAAAGTGCAGGTGATTTTCAGCAATTTATGCTGGGAGTCACCCTGCCACAGGATATGCCAAATGTTTCATTCCTGAATTCAGCTGGTTACTATCACACTCAGAAGATCCTGCTGGGTTATCTCTAAATCCACCTGCTTTGCCCTCAACCTCTATGGAAGCATCCACAAAGCACTAACAAAGCCATTACTGTAACTCAGCAGCTGTCCTAAGTGTTAAAGGCTTTCAGGAACAAGGGGTGAGCTCACTGTACTGCTTGCTAGCCATAGTTCACTGAGGGGAGGCACACACCAAACTGGGAAGCTACTGTTGTTCCACACACTCCAAATCAATGATTTTCAGGTAATTGCAAGCTGTTTTGGGCAGCAGCCACAAGCAGTATTCATGCAGGAGCTCTGAAAACCAGGCATCAGTGTTTTCCAATCTGACTGGTAAATTCTTTTAAGGATTAAACTACCTTATGCCAGAAGTAGGGAAACAGATTTAGGAAGGGAAACAAAGCCATAATAAGCCATCTTCAAATTCTTAAACACTCTGAGCAGATTCCTGCCACAGCTTGAGCAGCATGAGGCTGCTGGGAGGCTCACCACTATTTCTACTATGCCAGTGGGTTCCATCCCAGTATCTGAAAAATGTAGGTCAGCTATTTAACAGATTTTTCCATTATTGTCCCCAGGCTTATGGGCAGCTTTTCAGGTTAAACAGTGATCCTGCTAACCATAACAGTGTTTTTTTTTCTCAGTTAAGAAGCAGATCCAAAACCAGGAGAAATCGTTTCACAATAAAAAATAATGTAGAGGTCTTGAGGATTTCTGGATCCTGTTTGTCACTTCTTGTGTCCTTGTCTCCCTGATTTCATTTCAATGGGAGCCCATAATGGTAAGCATTTTACAGGCTCATACACAGGGCTGCCCTAGTGAAATCACATGGGTAGCCTGTAGATGAGGAGAGGCTTGAAGCACAACAGCAACAGAGCAATGATCAAGGGTATGCTTCTTAACCAGTTCATACTAACACCACTCCTGGACAGCTACAATCAATTTAGCTTTTGTGTGTTGCTAATTTATAGCTAATATAAACACAGACAACAGAGGAGAATCAGATCAGAGGCAAAGACTTTGTTTAAAAGGGACCACAAGGATTTTTATAAGGTTACCTGGAGATCTTCGAGTTCATCCTGTTTTATAAGACTTGTGAAACCATTTTAAATCATTTCATCTTGAATATACCAACAGGCATTTGAGTTAGTCTCCTCAGAGTATGTCAATGGAGGTGGCAACAATAATTGTTTAGTTTTTCAAGGTTACCTGCTTCGAGTTCATCCTGTTTTATAAGACTTAAACCATTTTAAATCATTTCTTGATGGTGCTCTGGATGTCAATGGAGGTGGCAACAATAATTGAGTGTTTCATGCTAGGGATCTAAGAAATGGTGCTCTGGATGCCCCTTCTGCTTTCACTGTCCTAAAAGTCCTCAGGCAGTCAGTCCTTCTTCATACAATTTTGGGGGAATTTGTTTTGGTAGGCTTTTTGTTTGTTTGTGGTTTAAGTACAAGAGAAAATACGTTCATGTTTTGGTCCAGAATAAAGACGTGAAAGTCTGATACGGATTTCTTGCTCCATATTTGATCATCAGACTTCTCTTAGGAGCAGTCCTTACTGCACCTTACAGCTTTCTGATCATCCTTCTTCTGCTTGCCCCTTTGCAGCAAAGTGCCAAATCCCTCCATTTTCTCCTCCCCTTCAGGAAGATCAGAATAAATAGAGCATCATGTCTCTAATTCTTTGACAGGTTCCCTGCAGGAGACAGGAGACAATACTTCCACCTGTTTTCTTCCAATAAATTGCTCTCTTTTGATACTACACGACAGGCACACACCAACCATGTCACACTATAGGGATCTGAAATTAGGAAGGGAAAAAGGAAACTAAGACTTTCAAGCTTTGTCACAAGCTGGACTACAAGCTGGGGTCAGAGTGGCTGGAGAGCAGCCAGGCAGAGAGGGACCTGGGGGTACTGGTTGATTGTAGGCTGAACATGAGCCTGCAGTGTGCCCAGGCAGCCAAGAAGGCCAATGGCATCCTGGCCTGCATCAGGAACAGTGTGGCCAGCAGGAGCAGGGAGGTCATTCTGCCCCTGTACTGTGCACTGGTTAGGCCACACCTTGAGTCCTGTGTCCAGTTCTGGGCCCCTCAGTTTAGGAAGGATGTTGTCTTGCTGGAGCGTGTCCAGAGAAGGGCAACGAAGTTGGTGAGGGGTTTAGAACACAAGCCCTATGAGGAGAGGCTGAGGGAGCTGGGGTTGCTTAGCCTGGAGAAGAGGAGATTGAGGGGTGACCTTATTGCTCTCTACAACTACCTTAAGGGAGGTTGTAGCCAGGCAGAGGTTGGCCTCTTCTCCCAGGCAGCCAGTACCAGAACAAGAGGACACAGTCTCAGGCTGTGCCAGGGCAGGTTTAGGCTGGATGTTAGGAAGAAGTTCTACACAGGAGAGAGTGATTGCCCATTGGAATCGGCTACCCGTGGAGGTGGTGGAGTCACCTTCACTGGAGGTGTTCAGGAGAAGACTTGATGGGGTGCTTGGCTGTATGGTTTAGTTGTTGGGTGGGTTGGATTGGTTGATGGGTTGCACGTGATGATCTTGAAGGTCTCTTCCAACCTGGTGTATTGTATTGTATTATTGCTATTGTATTGTATTGTATTGTAAAATTAGTGCTTTATTATTATCTTCTTTACTACAGCCCTTGAGCTCTCCATAAAGCCAGAGCTGGCCAGTGTTTTTCCATGTGGGCCAAAGCATGGAAGATAAATCCCTAAGGAGTCAAAACATCATATGCAAAGTGCACTGGTAGCAAGTTTTCAGTGGCAGTGATAACTGTAACTCAGGTCAATTTGTCTAGGCTGGGAAAATTTGAAGTTCAGACATTTCTCTACTGCTGCTTTCCCATTTTCCTCCCACCTGGCTTTTTGAGGTGAGGCTGGTGGGGTGAAGAGTGTGGACAAACAGAATTTTGATTCTCCTAGGCCATTCCACTGCTTCCATAACTTAGTTTCAGCGTGGATGGATTCTCACTGCTAAAGTAGTTTTAGCTCACATTTGCTCTCCAAACAAACGGGTTTTACCACTTTCTGACCCAAAACCTGCTTCAGTGTGTGGACCTGCCCTCAGGAGCGCACTGAGATTTCAGTGAATAACCGACATGGAAAACTCCACAGATATTAGCCATGAATAATTAAAGTGAGAATTATCTATGCTTTTTCCCTTCTTACTTTCTCTTGTTCACTTCTGAAAATGCTTTGCAGCAAGGCTGGAGCAAAATGAACTTCTCAATGTGCTTTTCATCATTTCCTAATATGCATTTAAAGAAGCCCATTTTAATCCTCTCATCACCATGTCAGCTAAGAGGGCCAAGAAAGGAAAAAGGAAAGAATTCTAGATCAACCACTTTCCTTGGTGTTTGTATTCTATCTTTGGGGTTTTTTCCCTTCCTTTTCTGTGAAGGATTTGATAAGATCATCCCCCCTTTTTTCTTTTTTATTAATACTGAGTTAAGGGGGAAAAAAAAACCAACAAAATTCCATGTCCATGATGTTTTCTTTCATGGATCATTATTAAAAGAGATCTCTCTTTTTCTATCTATGTGGAGATTCTTACAGATTAAGCTTTATTTGACCCCTGACATTTGTGATTTGAAGTAATTCTTTTTTTCTGGCTTCTATTCAGAAGTTTAATAGCAAAGACTTACACATTGAAAAGCATAATTGCAAGTATGATGGCAAGTTTTTGTGCTTTCCCAAGTTTATCAGAAGGTGAGAACATGGCATAAACACTTCTGGGCAGCCAGACCTACCAGGAAAATACACTGCTCAGACAGACTCAGGTTCCTGCAAAAGTTTTAGCGTCTGCTTAAGTCATGTGAATGAACCCACTGAAATCTAGCAAAGTGTTTATGAGAGTCACTGGAACAAGCACTTAATGCTCTGTCTGACTGGAACAGAAGCTGCTGGTCTGTTCAAGAACACTCTAACTCACTTTTTAGCTATTAAATTGCAACTATTTCAATGCAAACTGGAACTAGTTCAGAGATTTCAGGATGTTCTGGGAGCAGCCTATTAATTTGTCATCACCACCTCCTGTACTTCCACAACTTTCTCGACAACTAATAATCAAAAATCTCCCTAACAGATTATAGACAACCACCTACTGCTCCAACCCCTCAAGGCATTTTCACTGCTGCAGCATGCAGTTTTTGTACATTATTTAAAACAAAGGCTCTTAGGAGAAAAGTAAAAAACCAAAAGGTTATTAATCTGAAAGTATTTTACCACAAGTCTGTTGCATGGACCAACTGCCATAAGACTATTAACAACTTCATAATTGATTAGGTATGGCGAACTGGAAATGGAAAAAGAGCATTTAGGTTTACTCTTTTGCAGTGTGATGATGAAAGGTGAAGGAGGAGGCATTCATATCATTACTACAGCTATTAAGAATTCACTGTGTAAGTTTATACTCCTCTCTGGTAATAAAATTCATAAAAGCAACCCATGACTTAACATGAAAGACTTTAAAAACTAGATTTATAGTCCTTCTACCTAAATGGTATTGGGAGAAGAGAGAACTTAGTGTGTATGAAGTCACTGATCGGACCAGTGCACTTATCTCAGGCATTTGTAATCATTCTGTACAGTGAATTTATTCAGAACTCAAGGCAAGACACAATAATGGCTCAATTCCTATTCTCCTAAAGGTATTTCAAACCACAAGAGCTGCCTAAAGTGCCTAGCCTTGAAAGTGGAGCCTGTGATTGCTTCTGAATCCAAAATATTTTAAATACAGCACTTTACACATTGACCCTGCAAACATTTATACAGAAGAGTAGCTCTAAGATAGCCAATACATTTAATCAACTATCTAGCTCAGAACAGGATTATATTATGTTAGCACTGCACAAACACAGAACAAAAATACAACCTGCTGCCTTCAGGAAGCCTATGGTGTGAGTTAAGAAAAAAATGTCTTCGCATCATCAACTGGTGCCAGATTTTCAGTGCAAGCTCCAAAGAAAATAATGTTTCTGTGATGGCACTGTATGTACATGCTTTTGGCTGCTCATCCCTACCTTATACTTCTAAATACCCTGACTGATTTTAACTGTATTTGACAGAGAGATAACCACATGGCAGAACAAGCCATACCTGTTCCTATCACAAATCTATCTAGGACAGTGGCAAACAAAAAATACTAAAGTATAAGAACTGGGGAAATAGATGAGTAAAAATGCTTCCCAAATATATTTCCAGCCTTCAGTAATCTGCTGCATGTCAGTCTTTACCAGTTGGCTGCTTAGGATAAGCACAGACTTCCACGTGGTACTGCCTGACCCATCCATCAGCACAACAACAGAGACTATTGTGCTTGTAACTTTTAATGGTCAGTCCTCAAAAACCAAAGCATATGTAAAATTTGTCAAGCAATCTGGACTGCTGCTACTCTGACATATTCCTGTTGCTGCTCATTTCTATCCTCATTAGATGCAGCTCCAAGATTTCTGAGCACGCTCCATATGCAGAACTCGCTCAAGCAAGCTGGAACTCAATTTGAGGGCCACAGAATTACAGGACTCAAAATTGGGAATTAAATCTGCAGCCTGGGAAACAGTGTCTAACATTTTAACTTCTTGTTCAATTAAACTTCTGGTTCTTTTTCCAAGAGCTCAAAACAATGTCACCTCTGACACAAAAATCTCTGGTTTGCTGCCACTGCCTTTTTCTACAAAAGCAAAGTATTTTTAAGGTTTAAATATTTAACATAGCACTTGATAAGCTCTTAAAACCACATGTGCAAGCATGCCAAGAGAACACATTTCCAAAGCATGAAGAATTTTTTTTTCCCCCTAGTCTGTCTTGATTCCTAATTGTCAATTTTGTTAAAATATAGCCTAGCTTGTCTCCTCTAGTAATGTATTCTGAATGGAATTACCAATCCTTCCTGCAGGAGCAAGCTTATCGTCTGAAGATTCTTTTCTATTCCCATGAAAATTCAAGAGGAACAAGAGCTGACATCCACAGCAGACATATGTAAAACATCCTCTTCCAGATAATTCAGGAACTTAGCATTATGGATAGGCAGTTCACCTTGGTCATCAAGGTTATACAGCTATTCATCAGGAGAGAAAGATCACATTTTAAGTGCTGCCCATGAAACGTTCCCAGTCTGTCACGCAGCATTACTGCCCAATGGTAAAAGCTAACAATTGAAAGTGAGCTTCCAACCTGCATCACTACACCATTTTTCAAAGCCAGAGTCTGCCTGTTTTACTTTTTTAGCATTAAAAAATAATTACACTCTTGATTTAAAAAAAAAAAAAAAAAAAAAAAAAAAAAAAAAAAAAGATTATGCAAGACATCTGGAAACATCTGGACAGGATACCACAAGCTGGGAAGAATGCTCATGTGACGCAGGGCTGTTGGCAGATAAGTTTGCAATAGTTTCTCTCCCTCACAGCTGCTCTGTCTTCACCAGAACCACAGGATTAAATATCATTCTACCTGATAACATCATGTGTATCAGAAGCTTCATCAACCTACACTGACCTCAAAATTACATTTAATTACTTCTGAGAGTGACTTGCGGTGTTCAAACAAGACCTGACTGCCTGTCATAAAGAGGCTTTGTAAGACTCTCTATAGGAGCAAGGACTTGGATGCTGCATCAAGATCAGCCAGAGTCACAATATTTAATATCCTTCTTATCATGAATAAGGACTGGACTTTATATTTCCTGAATATTGCAAGTATTTGAATTTGTTCTTTATAAATGAGAAAGATAAACGTGGCCACATGATCTATAGGAGGGGACAACAGCACACTCCTACCTGAAAGGGGTACTGCCAGGGCAAGCATGGTAAAGATCAAGGCAGTTGTATCACAGTGACAGTGATGCTGATTAATATTTCAGTTAGGAGACCAGAGACACCACAGAGGGCAGATGAAAAACTTGTGTCACACCTTTGGCAATAGGGAAAACGTGTGAACAGCATTAACGTGCTCGGGGTACTTTAGCACCCTTTGCTCCAAAGACAAAACCAGGCCTGGAAAAGTGACACAAAAACAGAGTGAGAAAGAGGAAAAAGCCCCTCACAAGTAATTCAGGGGGTCATAGAATCCTAGAATCAATAAGGTGGGAAAAGGCCTCTCACCAGCCTCATCTAGTAAAAGAGGAGTAACACAAAACAGATCTGAGTGTGTCACCTCAGGTGCTATCTAAAAGAAGTCCTTTAGTCCCCCAGCACCATCACCCTCCCAGCTGGGTGGATCCCGGTGCCTCTCCAAGCAAGGACCATTTGCTCTGCAGCTTCACACAGGGTCAGCCTAAACTTAGTGCCAACCCTGTGTCCTTTTACTGGAGGAAGTTGCTCTCTCTATGTCTGCTTTCCATTTTAACTGCTTCATCTCTACTTCTCTTGCTGAAACAATTCATTTCAGCAGAAGTACCAACACCCTGCCTTTAGTATGGTGTGAAAGGGGACTATTTCTACTCCAATACCAATCCTGTCTGCTCTCTGTGGCCACACTCACAATAAATTTGGTACATTTCAAATGACATCAACAGAATCCAGCTACTGTAAAATACTGGGAATGAACCCTTTGGAGAGGAAGAAGGATGAAAGCACATTTATCTCTAGCTTTATCCCTGAAGCAGCAGAACTTCATATCTGTGCCAATGGTAAGGACGTAAAGGAGCTGAAGGAACATCCAGCTGCGTTAGGAGACTATTAGAGAGGGCTTGGGAGCAGTTGGGAAAATTGGTCAGGGGCCAAATATGTCAAAGAAAACATTGGAAGGGGCCAAGGGAGTGCTGGAAGGTTCTCCACGTTCATTCCAAAGCCAAATCAGGAGGTTTCCAATCTGTGAGCACTGAGTTTCTGCCAGCTTTTTGTATTTCCTCACCCAGCCTCTGCCCTAGGTGTTCATTACTTTAAAAGCCACGGGGTCATTAAAGCTAAGTGGAATTACACTGCACTGTCTGTGAAAGGAGACAGCTATTTCACCAGGTAATGCCACAGCATTTTGGATCTCTAGCTAATGCTGTCCCACCGCACAGACACTATGCTTCAGTTTAATCAGCGTGAAGAATACTAACACCATCAGTCGTCTTAGAGCCAGGTTTAAAATGAGCCTTTGCATTCCAACCTTAAACCTCTAATACATTTGAAATGACCTTTAGATCAAGTAGATACGTGCAGGAAAATATTGTTGTCCCTGACAAATGAGGTCTATAGTTCTTTATTTTACTCCAGCAAAGTTCCAAGCATTTGATAGATTCTTTGGAGACAGTTTATGAACGTCAGCATTTAGCAGGCTGTAGCAAGGGCTGCAAAGCAGTTTCACCAACAAACTCTTAATGTGAAATTCTCCCCCTCAGAACTGACATTTTTCATGCTTGGTCCCCCAGATTGTTTTAGACATATGTTAAGAACTTTCTTCAAGTTATGAGAACAACTATTCCGTCTTCCTAGATATAAGAATCGGTACAAGAGTTAAGCAGCAAAGACTTGGGAGGAAAATACTTCTAATTCATTCCTAGAACACTTCTGAATAGTTCTCTCCCACATACCTTCTCATGGCAGTTTTCTGTAGGAATGTAGCAATTTCAGGTTTGTCACATACTCTTAACATAAGCCAGCAGTACCATCTATTTTACAGCTGGGAAATGGAGGCAGAGATAAATCACTGATTTATCGCACATAAACCTGTAGGAGCCCCTAGGGACAGAAACAGATCTCTCTGGAGATCAGCTTTGCCTGTCTAGATCTGCATAGTCCTTTGGAAGGCTTTTTTTTTTTGCCTGTTGATTTGATCCAAGGACCTACACCTCCAGCTTGATTATCTCAGAAAGACTGGATGAACCTGTGCTCGTGGGAGAAGTCACAGCAGAGTAGAAACCAACATATCAAAAAGGACAAACAGAGAAACAGGATCAACAGGCAAATTGCATGTGCCACCAACCTCAGGGACTTTGTGACCACTAGATGAAATTCTCAGCCCCCAAGTCTTGCACGCACCAGAGGCCACTTACCCTAACACTGCTACCCATGATTTAAAGCTATGCACCAGCACTTTGCAGAACTTAGAAGGTCTGAAGTACAGTTCTGTCCTTCTATACCACAGATGTCCTATCTGACACAGAACCTGTGCCAAAATCAACATGTTCAATAGGGAGAAAATTCATTTTTCCCCTTAGCTGCCTTCCCACCGAGGAATAAACAGAAATCAGAAGAAAGGGTTAGAAGCAGCTTGTGTGACTATATATCATCACAGATTGGTGTGTGCAACTGCTAAGGAAAACACATTTCATTTCTTCAGGACATGTCTGACCAGGGTGAGTTTCACATCAAGGTATTTATCACAGAACTTAATACTATGAACCAGTTTAAACTTCTGTACAGTGTACACGACATTTACTGTTGTCCTTCACAGAATCACAAAATCATAGAATCAGTAAGGTTGGAAAAGACCTCAAGGATCATCAAGTCCAACCTTCCTTACACTGAGCATGTCTCTGGAACTGCTATTTGGTTTCCAATCATTTTTCCCCCTCTTTTTTTCCTAATGGGTTTGTTGGAGGTGTTCAAGAGGAGATTGAACGTGGCACTTGGTGCCATGGTCTAGTCATGGGGTCTGTGGTGACAGGTTGGACTCGATGATCTTCGAGGTCTCTTCCAACCTTAGTGATACTGTGATACTGTTCTGTTTTTGTACTGCCAGTGTCAGACTTTTTAGTATTTTATTTTTGAAACTTAGAATCAATAGAATCCATAAGGTTGGAAAAGACCTCAAAGATCATCAAGTCCAACCTAGAAGATCAGCAAGTCCAACTTACAGTATAGCCTTCTCCGTTTAGCAGTCACTGGCCCTTTTCTTATGCAAATTACCTCATCCCCAACACCAAGAAGAAAAAAATCTGAACCTTGTAATTCTTGCAAACAAATTTTCTTGAGTGTGGGCTTCAACTGGTGCCATGGCAGAAAGGCACTAATAGCCGGAGTGCAGAGGACCCAGCCCAAACCCAACAGCAATTTTTCAGCTCGGCGTTGTTAGCACACGGATGTTTTTCTTGCTCCCTCCTCGCCCTTCCGTACCCACGCATTTATTTTGAGCCTGATCCAAAGCCAGTGTAGACCACTGGGAATCTGGATTAAGTCCACTCTAAACACATTAAAAGTAAATCAGGTCTTGAAATTTTTCTTTCCCGAAAGGGAGGGATCCCATTTTGATAAAAGCAGTATTTGCAGAACTTTCGTAGGTGCGGCGCCGAAGAGAAACAACCACGCAGCATTTCCCACCAAACGCACCGAGTTGTACAAATAGATGACTTTAAATGTCAAGTTATGAGAGACCGTGAGGCTGCTGAAGGAGAACAGCTAGGGTGATATTTAATGATGCAAGCTTTTTTTATCCTAGTGGGGGGAATGTACACTTAAAGAGGTATTTCATAAAGTAAAAGTTCACTCGCGGCGTAGAAGAGAGACTGAGCAGCGAGAGACTACTCGAAATTACCTCAGATCTATTATGTTGACCCATGGTCACCTATGCTCGACAGATGGGCGGAGTCCAATGGGATGGAATTCAACAAGTCCAAGTGCCGAGTGCTGCACTTTGCCACAACAACCCCATGCAGAGCCACAGGCTGGGGTCGGAGTGGCTGAAGAGCGGCCAAACAGAGAGGGACCTGGGGGTGCTGATCGACAGCCGCCTGAACATGAATCAGCAGTGTGCCCAGGTGGCCAAGAAGGCCAACGGCATCCTGGCCTGCATTAGGAATAGTGTGGCCAGCTGGAGCAGGGAGGTCATTGTGCCCCTGTACTCTGCTTTGGTTAGGCTGCACCTTGAGTCCTGTGTCCAGTTCTGGGCCCCTCAATTTAAGAAGGACATCGAGACACTTGAAGGTGTCCAGAGAAGGACAACAAGGCTGGGGAAAGGCCTTGAACACAAGCCCTATGAGGAGAGGCTGAGGGAGCTGGGGCTGTTTAGCCTGGAGAAGAGGAGGCTCAGGGCGACCTCATTGCTCTCTACAACTACCTGAAGGGTGGTTGTAGCCAGGAAGGGGTTGGCCTCTTCTCCCTGGCAGCCAGCACCAGAACAAGGGGACACAGTCTCAAGCTGCAACAGGGGAAGTTTAGGCTCGAGGTGAGGAGAAAGTTCTTCACTGAAAGAGTGATTCGCCATTGGAATGTGCTGCCCGGGGAGGTGGTGGAGTCGCCGTCCCTGGAGGCGTTCAAGAGGGGACTGGATGTGGCACTTGGTGCCATGGTCTAGTCGTGAGGTTTGTGGTTACAGGTTGGACTTGATGATCTTCGAGGTCTCTTCCAACCTTGGTAATACTGTGAACATACTGTGAACTGTGAACATGTACATTTGGGGTGTTTTTTTTTTTTAATTAGATACTGTGTTTTGCAATCATTTGCAAAGACTAAAGGTCACAGGAAAAAAATAGATCACTCATGCATCTGAACCAACATTCGTCTCCTTTGATTTCCCTGCTTTGGAACAAAAAACCCTCACCCTTTCATCAGTACAGAAAGAGTCTTTCCAATCTCTGCCAATCCCATTATCTTAGAGCAGGAGGCTTCTATTTTTCAACAGCAAGTAGAAGGGAAAAGATGCTTTTGATCCAGCCCGAGAAATAGCTTGTAGCACTTTATTTTGTAGACAATAAAATGAATAAAACATCCATTCAAGATTACTCAGCCACCTCCTGAAGACACAAGCTTGTCAAAAGCTGATTGAGGCTGAGAAAAAATAACAAAAAAACCATTTTGAAATCTTCCATTTTCCCTGCCAGTTCTTCAGTGAACTCTCTTTCTCCCAATGGGAGAACAGTAACAAGTCTTCAGCAAAAGTGATGTCAAAAATAAGGAAACAAACTTTATTTCGGCTAAAATTTAGCTTTCAGCAGTCAAAACGTCTGATTGGTATCATAGTATCAGTCAGGGTTGGAAGGGACCACAAGGATCAGCTAGTTCCAACCCCACCTGCCATGGGCAGGGACACCCCACACTAGATCAGGCTGGCCACAGCCTCATCCAGCCTGGGCTTAAACACCTCCAGGGACGGGGCCTCAACCACCTCCCTGGACAACCCATTCCAGGGCTTCACCACTCTCATGGGGAAGAACTTCCTCCTCACCTCCAGCCTGAATCTCCCCACCTCCAGCTTCATTCCATTCCCCCTAGTCCTATCACTATGTGATAGCCTGAGAAGTCCCTCCCCAGCATTCTTGTAGACCCCTTCAGATACTGGAAGGCCACAATTATGTCACCTCAGGGCCTTCTCTTCTCCAGACTGAACAGCCCCAACTCCTTCAGTCTGTCCTCATAGGAGAGGTGCTCCAGCCCTCTGCTCATCCTCGTGGCCCTTCTCTGGACACATTCCAACACCTCCAGATCCCGCTTGTAATATCCCAGTGAAAACACTCTTGCACACAACAGAAGGATAAACACAGATCAAAATGACTCATGCTTTCTTTCAGAGACTTAAAATGAGCAAGCATAGCACATCAGAGTGTTGGTTCATTAACACAGCACCGTTACTGCTGTTATATGAAGAAAGAAATTACAACATGTTAAAGTTCAGTACTAGGAGTTAACTCAGTGCAGAGATTTCCTACCTGTACTCACAAACAGCCCTGCTCAGAGAGCTACCCACAGAAAGCTATGCAATGCCAAGGGCACCAATTCCCTATCAGCAGGGAAAGAAATCAAGTTTCCTTCATACTCCCTGATCCAGAGAAGGTCAAAGCATCCTTCACTCTCAGCAACAACAAACAGACAGCAATTTACCTGAAGTGATATCTTTGTAGCTTCCCTCTCCCCTCCCCAAGTGAGGATACAAGCAGCCTGAAGTGCATTTCTTAGGGAGGAGACACACACATTCCACTTCTTAGCAGTTGCATTAATTGACCCAAAACATGACAGTGATTTAAAAAAATAAATATTTTTGAACAAAAGAAAGAAATCCAGTGTGAGGATGTAGAGGAGACAGGGGACTCCATTGAAAAAAACAGGACTGCAAATCACGTGAATTCCCCATGAGTAAAATAGAAGGCAGCAAATGTGCCACAGTGAAAAGCATCAGCCAGGAAGGGCAGAGCAGCTGCTCAGTTCTTTGGTTCCTATCCAGCTCAGGCAGTGTCCATTTTCTCAGCAGGTTAAGCTATTTGGAAAGTTGTCAGTCCCTAAGAAATGCTTACTTCTCAGTGCCTGAATGTGCGGCGCTTCTGAGCACAGCTGTCTGGTTCGGGTTTAGTATCCTGGCACCTAGGGCTGGTCTTCCTCCGGTTCTTTTCTCAGAGAGTAACAACAGCCTGGGGCTGTGCATGGCTGCCTAATGTGAGCAAGGACTGAGAGAGCACCAAACCGAACACCTCACTCACCCTACCCAGGAGCAGCATCAGGACTAATAACATTAGGCTGAAGTTTGCAAAATGGCTTTGTGTCTAAAATGAAGACTAGCTATTAAATCTTTATTTTCACTGGAAAAATAAAAAAGGGGAGGGGGGAAGGAAAGAAATGCAACTTGCTCCTCCCCCCCCCCAACCAATGCATTATAGATACATTCCTCTGGATCTGCCTTTAATAATTAATCACCATTCAGCTTTGCAGAGACTCTCACAGTTATTTCACACTGACAGACTAGAGAAAAGGTTCTTCATCTAGAGGAGGGGTAGGGGGATGGACAAAAGTAAGGGGAGGGAGGGATCAGATAGCCTCCAACACAATTTGTTTATTTCATAGTTTTAGGTAATGATGATGTTTAAAATTCAATTTTTGCCACCACAGGAAAAGGACAGATATAAAAAATTAAAGGACTACTTGTAACTAAACATTTCCTATCCATAATACTTAACATTGAGCTGCAAATCTGTGGAAATAGGCATTTCTTAAAGGAGTTGCAACTCCAAACCTTAACTGCAGTAAAGTTCAGTAAAGCATAACAGTCCTCATAGCAGGTAATGGCAGACAACGATCACAAGAGCTAAATGCTTTCTACCTAAGCTCACAATGAATCCAAGTGGACAAAGGCTATGAAATATGTGCTTATTAGGGTGGTACACAAGGGAACTCTTTCCTGAACACTGAAGAGCAATTTAAATTAAACAAATAAATAAATAAAGCCACAAAACAAGAATACATGTTCTTACCAAAATCACAGAAACACAGAATGTTAGAGGTTGGAAAGGACCTCCAGAGATCATCCAGTCTAAACCCCTTACCAAAAGCAGGATCACCCAGGGTAGTCTGCACAGGAATGCATCCAGGTGGGTTTTGAAAGTCTCCAGAGCAAGAGACTCCACAACCTCCCTGGGCAGCCTGCTCCAGGGTTCTGTTAAAATAAAGCATTTTGGTTCCCAGCAGTGGTTCTTTTTTACTGTGAAGGGAAGGATTTCTGCACCTAGGCATCTCAGGCAGCTTGTACAGCATTCTACAGTCTAGCTTTTACATTCACTACAACGGAGGTTCTAGCTCCCAAGCTGTACCTGCAGGCGAACTTATCCTGGCACTGTGTTCTGTGTAAGATCCTGTGATTGCTCCTGATGGTTTATGAGTCAGAAACAGGTATGAGATTCTGAATGACATTCTAAATGACTCATTTGATATTTTGCTCTTATATAGTCAGCATCTTTTTTTCATCCATGCCACTAGGTTCTCCCCAGGAATCCAAGAACTTTCCAAGCCCAGACATTATTCACCTCTCAGATTACAAAGAGCTGTTTCTAATCTGTCTCCTCTTGTTTAGCCTTAGGCTTTATAGACCTGTGCCTCCACCTCCAGCAATAATTACTCTAACTAGTCTCTCCTTCCCTGGGCTAATTGCCAGTAGAGTTAAATTGATTTTTCTGCAGGGAGGAGAGAAAAAAAAAAAAAAAAAAAAAAAAAAGAAAAAAAAAAGAGTAAGTTTGTCAAGAAAAAGTCTGCAGCCAGAGACAAGGGAGGGGAAAAAAAGGAAAAAAAAATATAAAAAAGAGCACAATCCTCCAAGTCCAGTTCACAAATACAGGTAGGAATTTCAGCATCAAGAACAATACAATACAATACACCAGGTTGAAAGAGACCTTCAAGATCATCGCGTCCAACCCATCAACCAATCCAACCCACCTAAACAACTAAACCATGTCACCAAGCACCCCATCAAGTCTCCTCCTGAACACCTCCAATGAAGGTGACTCCACCACCTCCCCGGGCAGCCGATTCCAATGGGCAATCACTCTCTCTGTATAGAATTTCTTCCTAACATCCAGCCTAAACCTGCCCTGGCGCAGCCTGAGACTGTGTCCTCTTGTTCTGGTGCTAGCTGCCTGGGAGAAGAGACCAACCTCTGCCTGGCTACAACCTCCCTTCAGGTAGTTGTAGAGAGCAATAAGGTCTCCCCTGAACCTCCTCCTCTCCAGGCTAAACATGAACCCTCTCCTCATGAACCCTCTCCTCATGAACCCTCTTTGCCACAGCAAATTCAGCTCAAGTACCCATTGAGAAGGTTACCCCCAACAACCTTACACTGCTTTCTGGGTTGCTTCATCCCAAAGCAGCCTTCCACTCAGACAGTCTTACATGCATTTTTTAATTTCCTGATGTACTGCTCTTCATCTGGCTGCACTGAAATGAATTTTGCTGGAACTCCATCATTTAATCAACCATTTTGGATCACCCTTCCAACAACCTTCATTGTTTCAGCAGTTTCCATGCCATCTACAAACTGAACAGCAAAATTCACGTTGGTGCCTGTATCAGTGACTGCAAATATGGAAATAGTGACTAGCACTGGATTCAAAACTAAAGGCCAGAAACTAAGGTAATGATTTTTTACAATATTGTGAATTAAGTCCCTAGTGCTTCCCTGAGGGAGATTTCTTTCTTTTCTTGGCACTTGCCCCAGACAGACTGCTCTAGCTGGTGGAAAACACTCCGACCTCTGAAGCTAACAGATCTGCCTTGGATTGTAAACACCCAAGATCCCTTTTTCACCACTAAGCCATCATTTCACTTCACAGCTTTTAAGGAAACACCATGTGTTCCAACTGTCATATTTACCCAACACTAAAAAGCCTACCAGGAAAAATAAATTTTCTTCCCACAACATAATGGGTTACTACATTCCTAATTGCAGAACTGGAAACAGTTAACAAAGGAAACTGGTCCCTGCATTACATCATGCTCAGCACCAAACTGGCTCCAGTGTTTCAGTTAGCTTGAGGGCTTGCAATGTACTTACTCCAATCAAAAAATCCATACTCTCACTCATCTCTCCATCATTTGCTTCTTTGTCACCTCCTGAGCAATATGATGCTTTAGAATCTGGACTTAATATCAGTGTTATAATTGAGCACTCTCTGCCTTCACAGGATCACAGGATGTTAGGGGTTGGAAGGGACCTCTGGAGATCTTCCGAGTCCATCCCCCCTGCCAGAGCAGGACCATAGAATCTAGCACAGATCACAAAGGAATGCATCCAGAAAGGGCTTGAAAGTCTCCAGAGAAGGAGACTCCACAATCTCTCTGGGCAGCCTGTTCCAGTGGTCTGTGATCCTTACAGTAAAGACATTCTTCCTCATGTTGAGGTGGAACCTCCTGTGCTGCAGTCTATATCCATTGCCTCTTGTACTATTCACAGGGAGCAAGTGATCAAAGACTGTCCCCTCCCTCCTGACACCCAGCCCTCAGATATTGATATACATTTATTAGATCCTCTCTCAGTCTTCTCCTCTCCAGACTAAACAGCCCCAAGTCTCTCAGCCTTTTCTCATAAGGCAGTGACCCAGTCCCTCAATCATCCTTGTAGCCCTCCGTTGGATTCTCTCCAGCAGATCCCTGTCCCTCTTGAACCGGGGAGCCCAGAACTGGATGCAGTAGCCCAGAACTGGCTTCTTTCAAATTCTTCTATCACTCTTCTTCTCAGAACTGGAAAACAAGGTGCAACGACACAGATTTATAGAACCCATCCTTACAGCTTGTGTTCAACTTCTCTCATAGCAAGTCTGGCATATAAACCAAGTCCCCCTCTACATTCAGGTAGCTGTGGGGATCCTACCATTGATATTTATCATTCAGTAACTCCCCAGCAACAACTACACAGAAAATCTAGAATGCTGTGTCCATTTCTGGGCTATTGCTTCATCAAAGACTGGCAGGGAGCAGTGAGACTATTAGAGGATCAGTCACAGAGCTAAAGCCCCCTGACACAGGAGAAATAAGGGAGCTCCATCTGATTAATGAAGAGAAGAACTAAGACAGCATCTTCAGCTACCTAAAGAGAAGGGGGGAAAAAGGAAAACAAACAAACAAAAGAAACAGACTCATCCCAGAGAAGTAAAAACACCACCTGAAGGGTAAATTTGTAAATTCCACTGGGATATAAAAGGAAAAATATTTTCACTATGCAAGTAGTTAACTGTGAGAACAGGTTGCCCAGTGAGGTTGAGGAATCTCTATCCTTGGAGACCCCAAAATGCACCTGGATCTGGCCCTTAACAACTTAATCTCACTTTTGATATAAACCTTACTTTGAGCAGGAAGGTGGGCCAGATGACCTCCAGATGTCCCTCCCAACCTCAGTTATTCTGCAATTCTATGTCACATGAACTGCCTTTATATTAATATCATATGCCTTAATATCTCGTGTGGATATCATATTTTAAGACAAAAGACTTCTTGATCAAATTTCTAAGTCCAAGATTTTAGAGGAAACCAAGTTTTTCTTCTCTTTTTAATAATGACTTCATAAAAGCAGATTTGAATGGTTTGTAACTTACCAACTCCACTACTGCTATTGCAATAAGACAGTAAAAAGCCTTGGTTTTCCTGAGAGAAAGCAAGTTCAGAGATAGCATTTCCACTCAGACTTCACAATATCTAACTCATATAATTCATAATTCATAGGCAGAGTGCTGAGCACATTGTCAGCTTTCAGCTCTTTTTCACCTTTGCTGTTTTCATATCTGTTTTCATTATCACAGTATGGCAACAGAAACCATATAGCTACACCATCATAGCTTCACTGAATTGTTTCCATTGATAGTAGGCTGAACACGAGCCAGCAGTGTGCCCAGGTGGCCAAGAAGGCCAATGGCATCCTGGCCTGCATCAGCAACAGTGTGGCCAGCAGGAGCAGGGAAGTCATTGTGCGCCTGTACTCAGCACTGGTTAGGCCACACCTTGAGTCCTGTGTCCAGTTCTGGGCCCCTCAGTTTAAGAAGGATATTGAGACACTTGAATGTGTCCAGAGAAGGGCAATGAGGCTGGGGAGAGGTCTGGAGCATAAGCCCTCATCGAGCCCAACCACCCCTGCCAAAGCAGGGTCACCTAGGTCAGACCACAAAGGAATGCATCCAGGTGGGTTTTGAATGTCTCCAGAAAAGGAGACTCCACAACCTCTCTGGGCAGCCTGCTCCAGTGCTCTGTCACCCCCAACTGTAATGAAGTTTCTCCTCATGTTGAGATGAAATCTTCTCTGTTCAAGCTTGTACCTGTTGTTCCTTGTCTTATTATTGTGCACCACTAGAAAGAGCATGACGCCCTCCACTTGACACCCACCCCTTAGATATTTATAGACATTGATCAGATCCCCTCTCAGTCTTCTCCAGACTAAACAGCCCCAGGTCTCCCTAGCAAATATAGTTTTAGTTTATAGTTGTGATGCTTACAGCTGAGCAAGAAATACTCTCACTCCTTTTCCTTAGCACTGTTACATGCACTCTTGCAACGGGGAGGGCACTACACACCAGTGATAAACAAATGATCTTCCAATACACAGTCCATGAAATGGTTTGAAACATTCTGGAGGAAACCATGCATTAAAAGATAAGGCCACATCACATGCTGTCATTGTTTGTGGTAAACTTAGGGTGATTGAAGCCTGCCCTTCATTCACATCCACGTAACTGGAAAGCCAAGGGAGGAAGGTGGTGGCAGGACAACTCATTCTGACAAAGCACCCTGTAGAGACTGTATCAATTAGGTTTGCATAGATCTCCAAGTGTGAGGCAGTTAATGAAACACTGATCATTTTCCCCAGCTCTAACTCAGACATGTTAATTAAAAATTAGAGGAAATCATCATCATATGAAATGAGTTCACTGAGAGAGTACAAAAATACCTGCACCAGGCAGGGCTCGGTACACCAGACTCCACTAATTAAAATGGTTATTTCTGCATGTGCAAGTCTGCCCAGTGAAACACAAATAATAGTGTGAGTTTAACGTTTAATGATTTCTCTGTTAAGGAGAGGACTTTCATTCAGGGACGCTATAATTCACTCTGAGTAAGACCCACTTAATCATCGTGTTTACTGCCTCCTTTTCTTTCCCACATTTCCTTTTTCTAGCCAGGCAGGCAATTGGCAATTTAAGATTTAAATTCTGACCACTTGAGCCTTTATCTGATGCATTTCCCAACCCTCATCTTTATTTTCCTGAGTGTGCCACAGATGATCAAGCTGAAAAATCTTCCACAGCTGACAAAATGAGCCAGCTCCCATTGGCAAGCAAAACACTGAGGAATACAGCTTCACCCCACAGCAGAGGAATTGCCCCTGGCAGCAGGATGACTTCAGTTCAGCTGCAGAAGTGAAAAGAAGAGGGGTTACAGAATGTGGAGGGAGAAGAAGCCAGTTCAAAGGGAATAAGGAGAAGAGGGGAATTGATCTGGAGGCTCACATCCTGAACACAAAATATTCAGATTGAGTTCCTCTGATGGTATATTTTCAGCCTCTTAAGGAAGTCTCTTTCACCTTAGCTCTCCATGAGCAGATCAGAAAATACAATAATTCTTTGTTTTCCTCACATAGTCCTCACTTTGCTAAAACCTTATGGTCTTCAAGACAAATGCTCTCTCCCATGCTGTGTAAAGCATTTAGTGAGATGAGATTCTGACCTTGACTGAGATCTTAAGGAAATACACAGTGGTTAGCAAAATTAAAGGATGCCACATCAAGCGCTCCACAGACTGGCAGTGCCAGGATTAAAGACACTACATCTTTGTCATCTCTGCCTTCCTCCTGTCTGTCTCTTCCCTGATAGTCCTGGTTCCAAGTCTGCCATGGGAATCTTTTTACCCAAATGAGCTTCCCATGCCTGTGTATTCACAAGCAAAGCTGATAACATGAAGAAGACTATTTTTAGCTGGGGTTCCTGGTTTCCCAGAGCGACCGGGAGGTTGGCCGCAGAGTGTGTTCACATCTCCTACTGCCACTAGGCAGAGCAGAGCAGACAGCAGGGTGAGCAGCAGCTTCTGCCCTCAGCACTCAACTTGGCTCCAAGATAACCTCATGCAGTGCTACAGGCTGGGGTTGGAGTGGCTGGAGAGCAGCCAGGCAGAAAGGGACCTGGGGGTGCTGGTTGATAGTAGGCTGAACAGCAGCCAGCAGTGTGCCCAGGGGGCCAAGAAGGCCAATGGCATCCTGGCCTGCATCAGGAACAGTATGGCCAGCAGGAGCAGGGAGGTCATTCTGCCCCTGTACTCAGCAGTGGTTAGGGCACACCTTGAGTCCTGGGTCCAGTTTTGGGCTCCTCAGTTTAGGAAAGATGTTGAGTTGCTGGAAGGTGTCCAGAGAAGGGCAACAAAGCTGGTGAGGGGTTTGGGGCACAGCCCTGTGAGGAGAGGCTGAGGGAGCTGGGGTTGCTTAGCCTGGAGAAGAGGAGGCTCAGGGGAGACCTTATTGCTCTCTACACCTACCTGAATGGAGGTTGTAGCCGGGAGGGGGTTGGTCTCTTCTCCCAGGCAACCAGCACAAGAACAAGAGGACACAGTCTCAAGCTGTGCCAAGGGAAGTTTAGGCTGGAGGCGAGGAGAAAGTTCTTCCCAGAAAGAGAGATTGGCCATTGGAATGTGCTGCCCAGGGAAGTGGTGGAGTCACCATCACTGGAGGTGTTTAGGAAGAGACTGGATGGGGTGCTTGGTGCCATGGTTTAGTTGATTAGATAGTGTTGGATGATAGATTTGACTTGATGATCGCAAAGCTCTTTTCCAACCTGGTTAATTCTATTCTATTCTATTCTATTCTATTCTATTCTATTCTATTCTATTCTATTCTATTCTATTCTATTCTCTATTCTCTATTCTCTTCTATTCTGTTCTAATTTGGCCAGCTGTATAGCAACGCCTTTGTTTCACTTCAGGAAGGTGCCTTGTTTAAAATGGCTTTTCAAAGTCAGGATATTTTGGTACTCAGTAAATAATTGTGAACAGTCTGGATTAGCATGAATGCCTTTAATAAATGCATTTTAATTAACTAGGGTTGAAATATTCATTCATGTTTTTTTCTGCTTTGCTCCCAGGTGCCCATGGAAAAAAAAACAAACAAAAACCCCCAACCAAAAAACACCAAACCTGACAGGCTGCAAAACCAAGACTGAATCTAGACAAAATGATGAAACAACATTCTTTTTATGAAGATGTACATGAGTGGATGAGCAAGGGGAGATGAGTCACTTTTTTTTTCCTCTGAGCTGAGAGAGATTTCTGTCCAATCCATCCTGTTACTGCAGAAGTAGTGGAAGAAGTCCGGGCTAGAAGCCTGCTATGAAGAAGAAAGAAAACTATGGTGCATTGTGAAAACCACAATGGAGGCTAATGGCCACAAATGTCTTAATCAACACTGCTAATAAAAAACAAAACAATGACCACTGAAAAAGTAATTTTATTGTTAAATTGCACACAAACACACAGAGGAGATCTCACAACCTGTCAAAGCAGATGGTCCCATAGCTTAAGGAAAAAACAACACCCAAATTAAAAACCCCAGCAACCTGAAGCAAAGCAATACAGCTGCAGAGAGTGGCTACAGCTCACTGCAACAAGTCTAGACTTCTTCAGCTGTATAAGCAACATTTTCCAAGCCTGAATGGTGACTTCCTCAAATACTCATCAGAAACTTAAAATGACCCTTCCCTACCACCCTGTGCAGCATGCTCTCATGGGACAGAAATATGACCCAGGGAGCACCGAAACACAGGCTTCTATTTAACAAACATTTCAGTTGTGCCACTGAAGGGACAGGCAAGTGCACATATTTCCTTACTGCACAAGGTGTTCCCTCAACAACAAAAAGCTCAAAGCATGCAGGATTCCCAGAATGAGAATCTCCAAGCAACACTCTGCAACAGCTCAAAGGGGAGTCACAGTATCGCCAAGGTTGGAAGAGACCTCAAAGATCATCGAGTCCAACCTGTCACCACAGACCTCATGACTAGACCACAGCACCAAGTGCCACGTCCAGTCCCCTCTTGAACACCTCCAGGGATGGTGAATCCACCATCTCCCTGGGCAGCCCATTCCAATGACGAATCACTCTCTCAGTGAAGAACTTTCTCCTCACCTCCAGCCTCAACTTTCCTTGGTGCAGCTTGAGACTGTGTCCTCTGGTTCTGGTGCTGGTTGCTAGAGAGAAGAGACCAACCCCTTCCTGGCTACAACCACCTTTCAGGTAGTTGTAGAGAGCAATGAGGTCTCCCCTGAGCCTCCTCTTCTCCAGGCTAAATAACCCCAGCTCCCTCAGCCTCTCCTCACAGGGCTGTGCTCAAGGCCTCTCCCCAGCCTTGTTGCCCTTCTCTGGACACGTTCAAGTGTCTCAATGTCCTTCCTAAACTGAGGGGCCCAGAACTGGACACAGGACTCAAGGTGTGGCATAACCAATGCAGAGTACAGGGGCACAATGACTTCCCTGCTCCTGCTGGCCACACTCTTCCTAATGCAGGCCAGGAGTCAGTCAGGAGGAGCTAAGCCTGTTCTTCCTGCACAGAAACCACGATTCAGCAAAGCACCCAGGCACACTCCAAGTGTTCACTAAATTAAGGCTCAGTTCCTAAAGCTCATTTTTTGAAGGACAACTATGTTGCTGCTAGACAGTGGCAATTTGTTCCAAACCAACTTTTGTTCCATTCACACCAAGGACTAGCGAGTATCTCTGGTCAGCTGCAGTTTAGAATTCAAGGAAGACTGCTTTGCAAGAAGGGCTGGTGTAGTCTTTTTTTATCAGTCTGGGGTTTAAATCTGATCTTTTTACTGCAGGAGCCAATTTTGCAAACATGACTGCATTTTGATGTAATACAGAAGAGTACCCTTTAACTGATGCTCAGCTAAGATTTCTTGTATCACACACACACCAAAAAAAATACAAAAATTGAATTACCTGCTACATGCCTGTAGCACCTTAGAAGCACACAGCATTTCAACTCTGTTTACAGTATTAAAATGTAATTGGATATGCTGTGAGGTTGTTTCTATCATGCTTCTGTAAATATCAGAGGTGCCATGGGCTTTCCTCCCCCACCCCGTAAACAAAACCAACAACCAACCACCAAAATCAACCAAGCAACCAAAACCACACAAACCCTCAAAATCCACAAGCTAAAGCCCAAAAGAAAAAAGATCCCAACCAGACAGACACTTCATTTCAGCATCTAATTCTCACCCCCCACACAGGTGACTGCAGATTAATGACATCAGTGAGTTTCTGCTTTTAAGAATGTGTCAGTGTGAAAGGAGACTGGCATTTCCACTTAGGATGAAACTCTTCCCACAAAACCAAAACTGACTGGTCTGATTCTTTTTCTTTCCTTCTCTACAGACTCAAGGCAGTGTTAGATGAATATCTCCTGTTGCATGAATGTGATCACTTATACTGTGCATTGTGATGCATCAGAATAAGTCCCGTTAGATTCTACATGAATACATCAAAAACTCTACCTTGTTAAAGATGCATCTCTTTCTCTGAGCCAGATAATTTCATTTTAAACAGAAAGCTCTGGTGGCTTGAATAAAACCCAACAACCCACCTTTAGAAGTCATCTGTCCATGAGCCATTCAGCACACCTATAGATAACACTTTAAAAGAATCTGAAATAAGGTGATAGATTATACTGCTATAAGGGCTGGAAAATACAAAGCACTGCAAGCCATACTAGAAAAGAAAGCTAACAATAGCCTGTCTCCAAAAGTCTCCCTCAATGGCTATAACTATGGAACAGTGCACTGCACTATGAAAATGAATCCTTCCTCTGCTCACTCTTTGAATAGAATAGAATAAACCAGGTTGGAAGAGTCCTTCAAGATCATCATGTCCAACCTACCATCCAACACCATCTAATCAACTAAACCATGGCACCAAGCACCCTATCAAGTCTCCTCCTAAACATCTCCAGTGACGGCAACTCCACCACCTCCCGGGCAGCCCATTCCAATGGGCAATCACTCTCTCTGTGTAGAACTTCCTCCTAACCTCCAGCCTAAACCTCCCCTGGCACAGCCTGAGACTGTGTCCTCTTGTTCTGGTGCTGGTTGCCTGGGAGACGAGACCAACCTCTGCCTGTCTACAACCTCCCTTCAGGTAGTTGTAAAGAGCAAGAAGGTCACCCCTGAGTCTCCTCCTCTCCAGGCTAAGCAACCCCAGCTCCCTCAGTCTCTCCTCACAGGGCTTGTATTCCAAGCCCCTCACCAACCTTGTTGCCCTTCTCCGGACACGCTCCAACAAGTCAAAATCCTTCCTAAACTGAGGGGCCCAGAATTGGACACAGTACTCGAGATGTGGCCTAACCAGTGCAGTGTACAGGGGCAGAATGACCTCCCTGCTCCTGCTGGCCACACTGTTGAGAACAACTTCTGTCTTTTAAGACAATGCCCTGAGAGCTGCTGTAGTTTCAGCCTAGAAACTGAACTCGTTTTGCAAAGAGCATGCCTTAAAATTTGCAGAACTTATCTGCACCAGTGAGATGCTGCTGTGGATGTCTCTCTCACAGAGAGGACTTTCTAGCAACTTTTTTCTGCAGACTGTAAAATGATCATCTGTGAAAACGAAGCTTCGCTGCAGCTGATCAGGATTTGGAAGTGAGAGCATTAACGAGTTGCAAACTATTAAACAGCTCTTAAAACTGTGCATGCAATTTGCAGCAATTTACAAGCAGGCTTTCCTCACAAAATCAGTGTAATAAGCACTTCTGATAATTTTTTCTGCAGATGGAAAGCCCTTTTCAAAGCATTCCTTTCTTTTATGAACATATTTTAACACACTGCTAGACTACAAACTTAAAACTGCCTTGAAAAATAACAAATCATGTTGCTAATAACATGAAGGGGGAAAGCCATCTTACTGCAATCACCTTCTCCCACTGTGGAAAAGAAAGAAGAAATACAAGCTCAAAAGAGTAGTAAAATTGCTTTTAAAATGCAAAGCTAAGAAACAAAAAGCCAATGTCCCTAGTTGTGCTTCATCTGCATTTGGTTTCATTTAACGGCATCGCACACAGGCAGCACACCAGCAGCCAGGCTCAGCCTGTCTACTTTAAACCTACAATTAAGATGAGCCGACTCTGATTGCTAGCTGGGAAGAGCCACAGTGCTCACCCCGTGGAAAGGTTTCAAAAGCAGTCGAGGAATTTAACCACTCCTTTGCTTCCAAAGTTTCACCACCAGCTTTACATAAACAGCTGCTGAATGGGAGTTAGGCTGCAGTTTGACTACAGAGCAGAGCTACCCCGAGGGCTCCGAAAAAAAAAACCCACACCAGAGCGCTGCTTCAGTATTAACTCACCCTGACAGTTCAAATCTGACAAGCAAACACTGAAAAGTTAATTTTCTGTTGTCAAGCTTTATGTTGGCTCAGGTATTATCCGCCTGCGCTGTTCCAATCACCCCTATGGATCAGGTAACATCTGTCTTCCAGCATCAGGCACGGAGCCAGCACGGATTTCACGCCGTGCTGCCTGGCTAATGTGACAGCACTGCTCCAGATCACTCCTGGGCTGCTGGATGATGGAGGAGAGCCTGCTCTGGGATTAATGATCATGGAGCTGGACTCTTGCTTCTGATTCACAACGACCTGGAAGAAGCCACAGGCTCCCAGACAGGACAGAGAAACAGCATGCTGGCCAGTGCACGACTCTCTAACCCAGGGTCTGAAGGCGAGAGAGGACATAGGGTTGTACCCAGAACTCACAGCAAAACCTTCCCCAGGGCTGTGTCGAGGTGCCAGACACAGGCACCTGAAGGCACCCAGAGCCCCTTTGCTGCTATACCAAAGCAGCAGCCGAACTGCTCTGACCTAAACAGGCACAGGGACAGGGCAGCAGCCTCACAACACCTGCTCTGCTCACCCAAAAGGGGGTGAATTCAGTCCCTGACCCTCCTTGATTGAGCAGTTGTACAGGTGTAACCCTGTCAGACCAATCCAGACCATGAGGAGTTGCCAACCCCAGCTGTGTGTTTCAGATGCTGTCCAGGTAAACACTGAGACTGTCAGTCTGGAACCCCATCACTGGATCCCACTCAACAGTGTTATAAGCTGATTGTGAAGAACCCTGCCATTTAAATTCCTTTCCTCTTAAAGCCTCCAAGGCACGAATGACAAAGCTCGAGTGGATCAGCTTAAGAGAACCATGAATGGGTGTATGGGGAGAGCATGGAACCTCCACAGGGAACACAGGGAGCAACAGTTTGGTGCAGTGGTGCTTGTTGCCACTCTTTTCCCCAAGGACAACTTTCTTTGCAAACTTTATTTTATGTTGCCAGTAAGCAGACAGTTTGCAGCAACTGAAATGTAAATTGTTCCTTTTTACAGAAAATTTTGATTGAAATCAATTCTGCAACAAATCCTCTGTGCCTCACTGCTAAGATGACTGACCAAGACTTATCCTCCAAAAAGACAAGCTTCTGTATCCTGCTGGTTTCCATGGTACAGCAAGAATGAAGGTGACTGAGTCACATCATTTAATCCCATCATGAGCTCAGTGGCTTGCTAATACAAAGCCAGTCTTAGTCCTGCAATTTAGGATTTCATGTTAGGATCACACAGTTTTTCCTACAAAGTAAATAAGCTTCACCAAACCTTCCCCAGTTACTGTGCATGAAATACGTAGAATCATAGAATTGTCAGGGTTGGAAGGGACCCCAAGGATCATCCAGTTCCAACCCCCCTGCCATGGCCAGGGACACCTCACATTAGATCAGGTTGCCCAGAGCCACATCCAGCCTGGCCTTGAAAACATCCAGGGAGGAGGCTTCCACCATCTCCCTGGGCAACCTGTGCCAGTGTCTTAACACCCTCATGGGGAAGAACTTCTTCCTAACATCTAATCTCTATCTACCCATTTCTAGCTTTATTCCATTCCCCCTAGCCCTATCACTTCCTGGCACCCTAAAAGTCCCTCCCCAGCTTTCTTGTAGCCCCCTTCAGATACTGGAAGGTCACAATAAGGTCTCCTCAGAGCCTTCTCCAGACTGAACAGCCCCAACTCTCACTCTGTCTCCATAGCAGAGGAGCTTCAGCCCTCTGATCATCCTCGTGGCCCAATCTTCCCTGTAACAGGGGGTCCAGAACTGGATGCCGTACTCCAGGTGGGGTCTCACCAGTGCGGAGCAGTGGGGGAGAATCACCTCCCTCGACCTGCTGGCTATGCTTCATGCACTACCATTAGAAAAAAATCCTGAAGTTCTTCCTTCAACAGTGACTGCCAGACTCAAATCCTCCCCGTTTCACAGGCATACACAAACTGAAGGAGCATCTTCATCCTCAACGCACCAAAACAGTTCTTGAGGCTGTACACTCTTGCAGAGTCCTGCAACATGCACACACTGACTGATGTTTAGATGTGTTTTTACTTCTTGCAAGGAGAGGGGAGAAACCTTTTACCAGGGCTGGTTGTTTTTCATGACCCCCACATTTGTTTTCCTGACAAATAGAAACATGAAGCACAACTCCCGGTACTTAATAAGCAATAAGGTGAGATACTTAAGTCCATGAGACACTAATATTAAGAAGTAAATATCAAGAGATACAAAAAGATCTGCAAAATAGGTATTAAAAAACCCCACAAACACAAGCAAAACAAAACACAAAACCCCCCACAGAAACCAAAAAGAAACAAACCATAAGACAGGCTCTAGAAACACTTAAGCACAGCTCAGAAAATAACCACTAGGAAAATGTGAGAGCTTTTCCTACCATTTACTGAGGAAGAGCTGTGTAGGAGAAATCTTTACACTGCTGCTAAATAAGAAGAGGTACTCATATGTCCATTACCAGGGCACTACTCAACTCACTGCAAAACAAGCAAATTGAGATATTACTTGAGGTGGTTTTCTTCATGTACCACTAATGAATCATGGTGTTTAAAGCACTATGAAATCAGGAACAGATGTGTTAAGTGTCCAGGGAAGTTAACACCAGGTAGTGTAGGCGACTTGACACTGATGAATTTGTGACAGCACCATAACTGAGTCTACATCTCAGCAGCCATAATATCTTTGCTCTAAAAGCTAAGGGAAGCAAGAAAAGAACTCCTCTGCAAAGCACTACACTTCCCTAAAGAGATACCACTGTAAACCCACACAACAGACAGGTTGTTATTTAAGTATATTAAAGTGCAATTAAAACCTGCTACCTCTGAGCCTTCTCAGAGCTTGCTCCAGCCAGCATTCCTCATCCTACCAAGAAATGGGAAAGCTTTACAGAAAAATAAAAATAACACAAGTCTAAGTTGCTGTGTATTTGCTTTCAAAAGGGCAGGCAGAGGAAGTGTGCCTTGTACAGTGCGCTGAGCTTATTACACAGGTTCACATTTCTACAGCCTACCAAGCTACTCCATAGCAGTAAATGGGAGCAGCCTCTCCGTACGGCACGGGTCCAACAAAGTCCTTTAGCCAAAGGATTTCCCCCAGTATTACAATATTCCCCTTTCAGAGAAGAGCCATAAGGATGTTCAGAGGGCTGGAGTACCTCTCCTATGAGGACAGGCAGAGAGAGTTGGGATTCTTCAGTCTGGAGAAAAGACCTCCAAGAAGACCTTATTGTGGCCTTCCGATATCTGAAAGGGGCTACAAGAAAGCTGGGGAGGGACTTTTAGGCTGTTGACTAGTGATAGGACTAGGAGAAATAGATTCAAGCTAGAGGAGGGGAGATTTAGATTGGTTATTAGAAAGAAGTTTTTCACCATAAGGGTGGTGAGACACTGGAACAAGTTGCCCAGGGAGGTGGTAGATGCCCCATTCCTGGAGGTTTTTAAGGCCAGGCTGGATGTGGCTATGAGCAACCTGATCTAGTGTGAGGTGTCCCTGGCCATGTCAGGGGTTTGGAACTGGATGATCCTTGGGGTCCCTTCCAATCCTGACAATTCTGTGATTATGACAGAGGATGTTTCTGTGTTGACCCTCCTTGGTCAGACCTCACTGGGGTGTTACTTTCGTCTGAAGTCTGAGGCAACTGATGTTAATGTTCCATAGCACTGAGACTTGTGACTGCATCACATCCCTACAATGGATACACCTGCCTGAGATATGTCACCAAATCTACTGAAATTCATCTAGATGACAAATAGAATTTACTCTGGTGTCACCTTTCCACTTGATCTGCTTTTCCACTATTCTGTTATGCTTGGAAACCTGATAAGCTTAGTGAAGGCCATCATATCAATGAGGTTAAAGACATAAAAAACACAACAGCTTCTGGACATGATTCAGCAACTGACAACCCAACTGAAGCTGTCAGTGCCATGGACAGTGGCATCGAGTGCACCCTCAGCAAGTTTGCTGATGACACCAAGCTGTGTGGTGCAGCAGACACGCTGGAGGGAAGGGATGCCATCCAGAGGGACCTGGACAGGCTGGAGAGGTGGGCACAAGCCAACCTCATGAGCTTCAACAAGACCAAGGGCAGGGTCCTGCAGCTGGGTCGAGGCAATCCCAGGCACAAATCCAGGCTGGGCAGGGAGTGGCTGGAGAGCAGCCCTGAGGAGAGAGACTTGGGGGTGCTGGTGGAGAAGCTCAACAGGAGCTCTCAATGTGCACTTGCAGCCCGGAAGGCAAATCAGATCCTGGGCTGCATCAGGAGAAGTGTGGCCAGCAGGGCAAGGGAGGGGATTCTCCCCCTCTACTCAGCTCTGGGGAGACCCCACCTGGAGTACTGCCTCCAGTTTTGGAGCCCCTATTCCAAGAGGGATATGGACATGCTGGAAGGTGTCCAGAGAAGGGCCACGAGGATGATCAGAGGGCTGGAGCACCTCTCCTGTGAGGACAGACTGAAGGAGTTGGGGCTGTTCAGTCTGGAGAAGAGAAGGCTCCCAGGTGACCTCATTGTGGCCTTCCAGTATCTGAAGGGGGCTACAGGAAGGCTGGGGAGGGACTGCTCAGGATCTCAGGTAGTGATAGGACTAGGGGGAATGGAATGAAGCTGGAGATGGGGAGATTCAGGCTGGAGGTGAGGAGGAAGTTCTTCCCCATGAGAGTGGTGAAGCCCTGGAATGGGTTGTCCAGGGAGGTGGTTGAGGCCCAGTCCCTGGAAGTGTTTAAGCCCAGGCTGGATGAGGCTCTGGCCAGCCTGATCTAGTGTGAGGTGTCCCTGCCCATGGCAGGTGGGGTTGGAACCAGATGATCCTTTGTGGTCCCTTCCAACCCTGACTGATACTATGAAGTCACAGAAGTCTTTTTTCCACTTTGTTTTTTAACCCCTTTTCCAACTCTGCCCAAATGCAGCAGAAAATGTCCCCTGGCCTCAGCATTTTGCTCCTGGGCGAATACATCTTTAAATTCATTTTAGAACACAGTCAAGTCTCAGCTGGGAAGCTGCATCACTCATCGATGACAACACGACCATTCAGGCCGGTTTTCCATCAAGTTGACAAAGAGGCATAACTGAAATAAAAATTCATGTTTGAATTATCAACAAATGAAAGTTAATGATGGATCAAATTTGGCAGAACTACTCCAACACGGCACACAATTCGGTCCCCAGCTATAAGATGTGATATTTTAAGTGATAAATGGTTGCTGGAGACCTTTTCAGGATAATTGACATGCTATGGTGCATTAATATTTCTTTCATTAGTATCAATCTGGAGCACTCATCTGTTGGCAGGAGGCCAAGTGCATTGTGTATGAAATACCCCTACCACAGAAGTCTTCTGCTCCAAAGACAAATGACTCTGGAAACCCAATATTTTTACTATTAGTCAGAAAGTATTAGGAATCTGCCTTTTGACCTTGATGTTCCACTGTCACCTCCTTTGGCATCCACACTTCCCACAGAAATAGTAATACCAACAGTTTCAATCATTATTGATTTCGAGCACTTTATTTCTCTCCAAAACCACATATTTAGATCTGAGTATGACCTGAGTGATCACTTTACAGTATCACAGTCTCACGGTATCACTAAGGTTGGAAGAGACCTCGAAGATCATCAAGTCCAACCTGTCACCACAGACCCCATGACTAGACCATGGCACCAAGTGCCACGTCCAATCCCTTCTTGAACACCTCCAGGGACAGCGACTCAACCACCTCCCTGGGCAGCGCATTCCAATGGCAAATCACTCTCTCAGTGAAAAACTTTTTCCTCACCTCCAGCCTAAACTTCCCCTGTTGCAGTTTGAGACTGTGTCCCCTTGTTCTGGTGCTGGTTGCTAGGGAGAAGAGACCAACCCCTTCCTGGCTACAACCACCCTTCAGGGAGTTGTAGAGAGCAATGAGGTTGCCCCTGAAAGTAACTTGCAGTTACTTTCACAGATCAAAAGCACAACAGAGATTTGGGAGAGTCAGTTTTTTACAGCAAGTAGGATGTAAGCCCATTGATTATTTTCAGAGTAATTCTTATAGTGATCATCCTCTCAGTTGCTCTAAGAAATATACTTGTCCCCCTTACCAAGCTCCTCTACTGTCATAGAATCATAGAATCAATAAGGTTGGAAGAGACCTCAAAGATCAAGTCCAACCTCTCACCCAGAACCTCATGACTACTAAACCATGGCACCAAGTGCCACGTCCAATCCCCTCTTGAACACCTCCAGGGATGGTGACTCCACCACCTCCCTGGGCAACACATTCCAATGGCTAACAACTCTCTCTGGGAAGAACTTTCTCCTCACCTCCAGCCTAAACTTTCCCTGGCACAGTTTGAGATTGTGTCCTCTCGTTCTGGTGCTTGGTAAGGAGAACATGAACTGGAAACATATGTCTCTGTGGGCTTCATCCAGCCCACTGCTGCAATGATATTATCTCTTCTCCATTTCTCCTCATAACTGC